>PVLA01001720.1:0-44807 GCA_004027455.1 Hydrochoerus hydrochaeris | reverse complement strand
CAAAATCATATTTAAATATGGTTTTGCTCATATGATAACTGCAAGAGATTAGATGATAGATAGATAGATAGATAGATAGATAGATGATAGATAGATTAGATAGACATGAAGAGATGCATTAGTGAAAAAGATTTAGATTATTATAAAGACTGAGAATTCCCGCTATTGACTGTCTGCAGCTGGGTCCCAAGGAAATTGGTGGTATATCTCAGTCCAAGTTGGAAAATCTCTTAACCAGAAAAGATGGTGGTGTACATTCAGTTCAAGGCTGAAATCCAAACAACTTGGGGAGTCTATACAGTAGGTCCTAGAGTCCAAAGAGAACCCTAGCATTTCAGTTTCCAAGACAAGTGTGCACAGCCCAGGAAAGAGAGGTAAGTCTTTCTTTTGTTCTATCTGGCCACATGGCGCCATCTCTACTACAGGAACTTCCCCACTCAGTCCACTGACTGACTTGCCTATCACATCTGGAAACACCTTAACAAAACACCCAAAATTGATACTTTCCCAGCTATGAGCATACTTTAATTCATTCAAACTGACAATTAAAGTTAACCATTATAGAATACAGCTGAGAAGAAACAAAATCATTAGTTTCAATTGCTTTTTCTCTAAAAAAAAAAAATCTCAGAAATTAAGATGTATCATGTACAACTCCCCACAATGAATATAATCATTATACAGTGCAAGTAGTTACTAATAGAAATTTTTTTAAAATCTGAGAGCTTCAACTGAAGTTTTTAGAACTTTCAAATTATTTTTCTATTATTATACACAGATTCATAAGGTAATTTGTAAAAAGCTATAAAGAAGACAATTTATAAACAATTTTTAAATTAAATTGTGAATGGAAAGCATGAGATATATTATTGATATTCAAATTTTTTGATATTCAAATTGTTGATCTACATATTTAGCATATACAATTCTCATTTCATAATTTTTAGACTTTTATACTGGGATAGACATACTTTAAAGACATGCAGTGAATATGGAACACTAAATCACATTTTTCAAGCTATTTAAAGGTAGCTAACAACAAACTACTGTAGAATAATACAGATAAGTGTATATTTCATTATTTAGTATATGGTAAAGATAGTATTTTGAACTCATGGAAAAAATTATAGCTACACAAGAATTGATCGTGAAACAAAAAGCCTAAATTTTATCTTATATGGATTTATTTCTAAATACATATGGAAATAAGTGAGGAGCTAAAAATAACAGTGCTGTGACATTGTACTACTATTTGAAAAGTGAAAAGAAACTTGTATATCCCAAGAAAAAGGATTAGTTATATATATTGTGTATCCATTAGAATAAAAGTACACATTCTTCAAACTATGCAATAAAGGGACATATAAATTAGTAATATGTAAACATATTTATGATGTTTAGTTTGAAAACAATGAAATTATATTTTCATATACTCCCACTTATATGATTTCGAGCATATGACTGCAAAGATTACGATCATTATTTTAATACCTATTTTACATTTGATGGGAACACCAAAGTATCGAGTTTTATGGTTATTATTATCTGTTTTTGTTGAAAAGTATAATTTTGTGCCAAAAATATATTGTTTTGTGAATAAGAAATAGAAATTATAGAATATAAAGGATTTATTCAAATTATAATCCAGCACAAATTATCCTCCGAAAGCCTAAATTCTGTTCCCTGAATTGCTGCTCTGTTCTGATTTTGGCGACCTTGTGTTAGACATGGATCCTGGTCCTCCCCCTTGCTGGGAGCTGCCGCTGTGTGGTTTGCTTTCCTCTGTGTGCACCCTTGCAGTTAGTCACACACTGCAGGGCAGCTGCAGGTGCTAACAGCAACAATCCCTTGAGAAAACTAACTTTTAGCAGGAATGATTTCTTTTTTCCTTTTTGTAGCTTTTTAAAAAATTTTTTATTCTCCCTTCCCTTCAGACAGTATTTCCCTAGAGCCTTGAGAAAATTGCATTTGTTTCTCTCAAAACATTCTTGAAGAAGAGTGAACTTAGGGGATCCCAAGTGTCAGCACCTGTCTATTCAGCTAACAGTCTACAGCAGTATTGACTTGCTACCAGCGTCTCCTGACATTTCAGGATTTCTACTTGATCAATAAAACTCAAGTAGAGTTGTATTTCTTGAGTTTGGGGTAGGTATGAGAAATTCTTTTGTTCAGGAAGATCTATATGTTATGCTGTAATAGGGTCCCAGGGAATATGTCAAGGTTTAACAGACTGTCCAGTCTGTCCTAGTCTGTCCAGACTGTCCAGTGGTTCATAGAGCTCCTCTCTCTTAGTCTGATATCTTCCCCTATTTTGGTTCGATCCTTGAAAATTATACAAAGATGGACAAAAACTTATTAGTTGGGTTTTTTTGTCAATTATGTTAGCATGCACTATAGCTATGATTACATCTGTTTCAACAGAAACTGATTAGGTATGTCACTGCTGAAATTCCTTGATTAAAAACTGACAATCCTGCATTGATACATAATGTACATGTTTCTGGCTAAACTATGGACACTAACTACATGTAGGATATATTTTTTTTATATTTCATATATCTGAAATGAGTGATTTCCATTCCCTATTATATTGTCCATGAATTACACTAAACTCTAGGAACAAAATACTGGAAATTAATCCTATATTCCTTGTTATTTTAACTTTTTTCATTTAATCAACTTGTAAACATGGTAAGTATTATATAGCTGTTATGTTTCAAATGTATCCAACATTATTGTAATTATATTCATATGTTTCTAGTTGATTTTTAAGTTTTATTCTATTACTACAAAAGTCTTATAACAAGTTGTTCAATTAAGTATTTACATGTCCAATGCATGCTCAATATTGCCACCTACACAATAGTTTTACATCATACACTCCTTTAAATGATATGAAATTTAATCTTTTGCATATGTTCTTAACTTTATTTTGGTGAAAGATCTAATGAAATTTAAATTACTACCGTTGATCTAAATCAAAAATCATCAAATAAAAAGACTGTTTACTGATGATTCTCTAATAATTAACTATAGGAGTATCTTTGGAACCATTTTGATATTTCTTGTATTTCTTATTAGATTTCAGATTCACTTTATCCAAAGTTAAAGTTATATTTTGTTCACATGATTTAGCCCTTTGGTGAAGAACTAGAGCTAACATAATACAGATCAACTGTTTATTTTATAAATGGAAAAATTAAAGCTCAAAACTTGTGCTGTTGCCTCTATTCTGTCATCCACATGATTTATAAATTCCCTAATAGGAGAAACTGAATATTGTTGATCATGATATTATTCCCATATGGTCTAGATTGCAACCACTTTTGCTGAACAAATAAAGGAGCACTTTCGTTGTAATACAGAGGGGGGATCTGGATTACACAATAATTACACAGGCTTTCAGGTAAAAGCAAAGCCCAGTAAAAAAATAGAAAATATCTGTGAAATGATCTTGAGTCACAGATAATTCTACGTACAATTGTGTATGAAATTTTAAAATAATATTTAAAAACAATGGGTCATCTTGTTAATTTTATACTAACAGATTCTATTAAATCTACCTGCATCAAATAGAATAGGAAATTGTGGCTCAGGGAGTTTATGTACATCTAGGAAATAGTATATAGTCAGATTCAAAAACCAGTTATGAGAGAATTGAATTTTCTTAACTTCAACTCCCTGTACTATGATCACAAATGTATAGTAAAAGCCTACTACTGTGGAAGATTAAAGCACCCACAGAAGAATAAACCCACTGGATTTCATTCTGTTCATAATATAAATAGAATGTATTAATCTTTTTAATGTTCATTCTTTCATGTCATGTACGATGGGAGACAATATTAATTTCTTGAAAACATAAATGATTTTAGAAGCCATCTCTAAAATTTAAATGCTATTGCTTTTTGTACAATATGATTGTAGAGCAATTCAATTTACTACTAAAAATCCATCATTTCTAAGTGAGAAGGCCAAAGAAAAGTGACTAATTTTCAGCTAAATCAATTTTTATCTCACTTCTCACTGTGTAGTTTTGAAAAGATTAGGAGTAAAACACTGCCTTACTTTGCAAAAATTGATAGTTATATTTCACTTTGATTTAAAACTAAATGGGAGGGATAAAAAAGCTAAATTTATTTCTAACTTTGAGGTTTCTTATGTGAAATGTTCAATACTATTTTACATTGATTCTTTGAATCTAAAATTACTTTTGTTCACAATTATTTAGTAAATTTTCATTAGATCTTGCAGTAATATATAAATATAGTATTAAGATTATCTCTAAATGTAACATACCTCAACAAGAGATTCCTCTGAGTTAGGTCCTGAGTACATACAATCAAAGAAAAAATACACTTAAAATAAATAACCAGTTTTGGTGACAATCATTGAAGTGATGTTTCAGTAGATAGACAAGAGGAACTTCATCAGACAGGAGTAGAATTGAATACATGCTCTTCCACCTGTTAGCACTGTGACAAAATATTTCCAAGCTACAGTTAGGCAGGAACAAGAAGTTGTGCTGCGCTATTTCACAGTAGGGTGTCTAGATGGTACTAATGTACCGTATATTTTAAAAAATGAAATAAATGTTAGAGGAGGTAGATATATTAAATTTGATTTAAATATCACATAGTATCTTAATAATGTGTATGTTTTTATCAATCAGTTAAAAATAAATTTAAAAAATAAGAAATGAAAAAATAAAAGCTCTCTAAAAATCTCAACAAAAAAGGGTGTTTCTGTTGAATCCAAGAATGGGTTCACCAAAATTTATGAACTATAACACTATTTCTGCCTCTTCTCTCAATTTACACTTGAAACTGTGTTCATTGCTAAGAGATCTGAAGTAGCTTCTTATTAAGGTTGAGAAGTAAAAAAAATGGTGTTAGGAGAGATTCCCTTGTTGCTGGTCATAATCTTTATGCTGTGTGATTTCAGGGGAGCGCTCTCCAGCTAAAGTGCCTGCTCCACCCTCAAGAGGCGTGAGTGTCTATGTAAAGTCATTTATTTCTGAGCTGCACTTGCTTCCTTTAGTGTCAGGAAGGGCCCTTATTTCCACTGGCCCCAGTGAGTGTGATTTAATTCATTTTAGAGGGCTCTTTGTTTAAACCTCTGCGGAATACTATAAGAAGCAGAACTGAACCTCTTGTTCAATAGAATATTTTTACAGTTTCTTGAAAACATTGCCCTTTGGTAGAATATCATTAACCTTTTATACTTCAAGGTTCTTCGATGTACTTCACATGTTACAGGTATTCAACCAAATATATTCTGCCTAATTGATTTTTTCCCCTATCTGTCCTTTTAAGTTCCTGAGATATTAAATTACACATAACAGTTATAACTTGTTAAGTGCAATAGAACCACATAAAGTATGTCAGAAAATAATTTACATACAAACTAGTTGAAGCACAGATTTAAGACAAATATAGCTTTATTCTATTTTATTTAACACCATTTGTTAAGTCTCTCTGTCAAGAATGCTTTTAATCATTCCAGGGAAAACAAAATGAAAGAAAATTAATTAACATATTTTTCTAGGATGAAATCACCCAAATCTGAAGTAATAATTAATGAACCCACATAGTAATACGATGTTGTTCTGGAACCTCTAGCAAGGAAGTAAAGGTCTCTTTGGGTGAGGTTAGAAAAGCACTGATGATGGAGATGTTGGAGCTGCTCCTGAAAGGTAGAGTGAGCCACACTGCGATGGACTTTCACCTTCCAACAGCAACAGTGGGGGCAAGGCCAGAGGGAAGCAGAAGTGACACAAGGGAGGTCTGGGTGCTACAGTGTTCGTGTACCTAATCTAGAGCCAAAGTGCTTAAAGGAGTGGACTTAGATGGGAAGGATTATGGCATGACTGTGAGTAGCCTTAGGTTACACACTAAGAAGTGTGCAAGTGTGTGTGCATGCATGCATGTGCATGCACTCACGCTTGGAAAAATATGTATATGTGCAAACACACACAGTATTCCCTTATGCGTATGAAAGATGATACTGAATGAAGAAAAAAATGCAGTAAGAAGAGAATTTATGTGGCCATGATAATTTTCTGGGTGTGACAACTTAAAAATTGTAACTAAAGTTTTAAAATTGATTGCATTAGAAACTGAGATGATTGAAAAATGATGAATGACTTTTTTCCCAATCACCTATAGCAGTTGTGCTAGAATATGTTTCTCAGAGTAGATTCTCAGACTAGCATTAGCATGAAATATAGACTTTCTGGATCTGAAAACTTGATGATAGTGTGATGAGGGAAAGTAGCGAAAAATTCTGCAGACAATGTGTTTAAAGACCACTGATAGAAACTTTCTAATGAATTGTAAGTGCTTCAATTTCTACACCATTTATATGCTCATTTATTATGCATATTCATAATTCTAAAACATCAGGAGTTTCAAGATACATTGTTATTATGTCTATCATTTAAAGATGCTGCCAATGAAACCAATTCATGCCATCAGCTGACTTTGAATCCTGATTTTAGAAGTGTTAAAACTGTAAATGCACAACCTGGAATTTATGAAGCATGGTATAAATCATAAACCATACTAAATAATAAATGGCTATATATAAAAATACATCAACATACTTGCTTGTTGTTATCAGAATCTGAATCACAAGTGGCTAAAAACTGCTTCATTTTTACATCTCTGTTTTTACCTCAGACTCTAGGTTCCACTCCGTAATTTCACTGGTGGGTTAATCTCAATATAAATTATAAGCAGCCACTAACTTGCTCATATAAGCTAAAAAATTGATAAGTCCAGATCTTTAATATTCAGATATTGGTACTGTGAATTCCTTTTACAAAATTGAGAAATTTCTTTGTGGGGAAGTGATGTTCTCTTTCAATACCCACGTTTTTCATCTTCCTGTCATCAAGTTGTGCCAACTACAGCAGAAGTGGATGCACACAAGACACAGGTCCTTTATCTTATTGAGTTCTCATCTTTTAAGGATCATTGACCTATGGATAGGAGGTCCCTGACTCCCTCAGGATTCACCTGCTCAAAAGTCTGTTCATTCTGCTTTCACTGGAAAAACAAACTCAATCTTTCTCTCCTATATTTTTTTCAGTCTTTGACATATTTTTCTCTCCTCCTCCTCTTCTTCTCCTCCTCCTCTTCTCCTTCTCCTCCTACTGCTCCTCTTTCTTCCTCTTCTTCTTCTTCCTCTTCCTCTTCCTCCTTCTCCTCTTCTCCTCCTCCTGCTTCTCTTTCTTCTTCTTCTTCTTCTTCTTCTTCTTCTTCTTCTTCTTCTTCTTCTTCTTCTTCTTCTTCTTCTTCTTCTTCTTTTTCTTCTTCTTCTTCTTCTTCTTTTCTTCTTCTTCTTCTTCTTCCTCTTCCTCTTCTTCTTCTTCTTCTTCTTCTTCTTCTTCTTCTTCTTCTTCTTCTTCTTCCTCCTCCTCCTCCTCCTCCTCCTCTTCTTCTCCCTCCTCCTCCTCCCCTTCTTCTCCTCTTCCTCCTCTTTCTCCTTTTTCTTTCACTTCTTCTGGCTCTTGCATTCTGCTCAGGTTACTTTTCTAGACCAGCACACACCCAAATTTTCAAATGTGCTGTGGCATATTTTCCAGGAGCCTGGTCTGACAATAGCATGGGAAGAGTCCTCATAGATAGTATATGGACATTTAGAGAAAAATATGAAAGTAGATAGAGAGAAAATAAATCTGAACTATGAAAATAGTCCAGATAGAAAACCAATGGAGAGAGATAGGTGATAGATAGATAGATAGATAGATAGATAGATAGATAGATAGATAGACAGATAATAGATGAAAATTTAAACATAAGTGACTCTTTATGGGCTATGAACCAAAGCAGTTGAGAAATGGTTCTAGGTAATTTTCCAGGCATGGATTATAGTTGGTAATGATAGAGATATTTCTTTTTCTGATAAGGTAACAAATTTAGGTGTAGGTTTCAACTTTATTTTAGATAAGAAGGTGACAATTAGCATATGTAGGTAATTTTCTAAGTCCAGAAGATTAATATTCAGCTCGTTAGGCAATAGGCTAAGACTTTAGTCCCTCACAACATTTCCCTAAATATGATACTGTGGGGCCAGATTACATAATAACCTCCCCACAATTCATAACTTATATATGATACCTGAAAGTTAAGAGATATTAATTAGCCAAAATCAAAACTACACTGAGTTTCTTACTTGTATTCTGTTTCTTATATCCTATAAAAAAAAAACTTTTGTCCTATGAAAGAGAGAACATTTTCATAAATTGTGCTTTGCAAGGCTGTTTTGAAATGAACAAACAAAAGAGAAAAAAAACTTCATAAGTATGTTGTGAAAATATGAGATCTTCAGTATCATTTTAATCATTCACCAGGAGCCAAACTACAGTTTTTAGTTATTTTTCCCGAAAATGTTTGCATCTGCCACAGAGGCCATCCAAGGTCTCCTACCTGCCATTCATTAATGTTTGATCTTTGTGAGTCCAAGAATCTCTCAAACACAAGTAAGTTTCCTCATCTGTAGAACAGTAATAATATTGGTACACATGCTATAGAAAATTACTGAAAACTAAGTAAGAAAATAACATCACTTGCCTTGGCAGAGTCCATGCTTGGCATAGTAAGTGTCATCTTTCAGAAGTTTCATTATATGCAGAAAAAAAACAAAGCCTTTATAGCCTAAATTCATTCTTTCTCTCCTAATTAAAAATCTTGTGACTTTAGCTAAGTTATTAAACCTCTCTGTGCTTTTGGTAGGATCATTTGTAAAATGGATACATTGTCAATCTGAGTACACAGTAAGGTAATATTTAGAAACACTGGCTATGCCAAACATGTACTCTGCCAAGGCAAGTGATTGGCGAGTGTTAAATACTGTCCTTGCCTTTACATGTGAAATTTCTGACAGGAATAACAATTTTAATAAACTTTAGGACGTTGATGAGGACACGTTAAAAGTTTACTATGTTATTTTCTTACTGGATAAGTCAGTCAAGGACATGATGCTATGATTAAGTTTATGACTGAATTTTTGTATCTAAGTTTCTTTCATGTTCACTTGACTCACCTTTGAGAATGCTTTACTTCATTCATTCATGAGACACAATGCATGACAGCCACAGCTTTAAGGAGAAAAGGTTTATTTTGGCTCACTATTAGTAGAAGTTTCAGTACTTAGTTGGTTGGCTCCTAGGTAGGGCAACATATCAAAGGGGCATGCCAGAAGAGAATTGCTCAAAGTGTGGTGGGCAAAAAGCAGAGAGAGATTCAGTGAGGTCAGAGGAAGATACACCCTTCCAGGCCATGCCTCTTGTAACCGATATTTTCTGACCAGGCTTTCACACATAACAGTAAACTCACCGGTGCATTAATCCACTGATGAGTATCACACCATCATATTCTAACCATCTTCCTAAAGCCTCATGGAGACTCTTGGGGGACACCCAGATACAAACCATGACAGATGTCTAAGGAAGAGTATCTTTGATGTTAATGTGGCTTCTACTTATTATGGAAGGAAGCCTTTTTTAACACATGGTAATTTTATGTCTGCTCTTAAAATGAAAAATAGTTCAATTTACTGCATTAATTAAATCTTCTTATGAGATTTTGGCAGTTTAAGGTGTATGAGTCTCTTTTTGGCTATTTTCATTTAAGTCTCTTAAGAAATTATGGATATTCTATGCACACTTAATCAAATATAGGTTAAAGAATATATAACACAACTATAAATTTATTTTAGCCTTTTTTTCTTTTAAGGAATTCAAGACATTATAACATAAATTACTCCATTGGTTTCCATGTATATATATTCTCAAGAGAAGAGCAGAGTAATGTTTTCAGCCCAAAGTGAAACTGAATAGGCCACTATGAACCAGTCTTTACTCAGTCTATCAGCAGGACTGACAGTTTTCATGATTTGCAAGCAACTTTGGCAGAAGCAGTGGTCCTGTTCTTGGGAAATGACAGGTGAGAGGAAATAGACTCTGGATGAAAATCTAATACAGCTTTAGAATGGATCCATTCATTTGCTCTCGGTAGTCTGTTTCTTTGACTAGCTCAGGACTAAACAGTAACAGATACTGTTCTGTGCACTTGAGATGCCATTGACCATTGTTTTCCTGACTACCTCATCTTCATGCTACAAGGCTAAGATGAATTACTATTTTATTTGTTAATCTTATCTCCCTCTTCAGCAAAATTAATCAAGTATAAAGACAGGTCAATGGGTAGAGATATGAGATTAATATATCTAATACAAAATATTGAATAAATGTATTCTGAGTGCATCTTTTCTAAAAGACAAAGAGCTTGCATGGGGCAGGAATCAATTTTTATTTGTCTGTTTACTCTTGGGGAGATCATAATATATGACACAAAATAGACAAATAAAATCAGTTCATTAAATAATGCAGGGGACTAAAAATGCACCTCGTATGTGAGAATTAGATTATAAACTCATTTGCCTCAGATTATTTTGCCCATAGTTTCCATTTAATTGCAACAATCTGTAAAGTTTCCACTTTAAATGATCTGCTATCAAATATTATACTCGAGCCTTATGTTTTTTCATCTATAAAAGAAGAAAATGATACTTGTTTTTCTTAGAATATCCACAGGAAAGAAATGGCATGATATTTACATACTATTTTATTTTGCCAAGGCTGCCATAACAAAGTACTTATACTAGGTGAAAACTATATATTTATTCTCTAAAAATCCTGGAAGCCTGAGTCCTGAGATCAAGGTGTTAGCAGAACTGGTTTATTATAAGGTCCCTCTCCTTGGTTCTCAGTTGGATGCCTTTTCCTTTGTCATCCTGAAATCTTCCCTCTATGCCTGTGTGTAACCTCATCTCATTTTATAAAGACGTGGGTCACATAAGGTTAATGCCTACCCATAGAACTGCATTTTATCTTATTTATTAAAGGTTCTATTCCCAAATACAGTTACATTCTCAAGTTCAGGGATGACGACTTCATCCTTTTAATTTGGAGGGACATACTCAACCCTCTACAGTGTATAAAAGATCCAATATGACACATGGCATTTCCACATGGAAAAATTACCATAACTTTTAGTCAAAGGTTTCCAATAAAAAAATGACTTGAATTCTTCTTGTTAAATTGTTCTTCAGTCCCTTGCTCAGCTTGCTTGGGAAGAAAAATAGCATGTAGACAGGGCACTAGCAATCCTGGCATGACATGAGGTCAGAGGTAGAATGATGAAGAATCTTGCTAAAGGGAGAAATGCTCTGAGCTTATTCATAGATTTTAGCAAAAGGTTGTCATAACTAGAAAGACAAATGACCCAGAGGCAAAAGATGATTCTATGCGTGGTAGCCAATCTTATAAAAATAGAAATAAGTAGCCTATGGAGCCTATGGAAATTTGACATTCAGGATGCTGAGTCAGGATGTTGAACCTGGAAGCTATTAAAGAGGATCATTTCCATGAAAACCTGGCAATCAAATTTCGATGGGAAAAAAGTCTTTAACTAGAGGTATTCTCAGTCTTGTGATGGGCTTTGAATGCATCTTTCATGTGGTATTCCCTTTTTGAGCCCTTGTTATCCTTTTTCTTCTCTATTTTTCTACTGCTCCTATGTTCTCTTCCATTAAAAAATGAGCTGAATATTTGCTATATAATAGGCATCATTTGAATCTGGTAGTGAATTTAAATACATATAAACTGTATACTTGTATGCATCACAAAGTTTATATCAAGTTATCCCAAGAACAATTAATTCTGATTGATTCAGCTTTGCTTATTTTACAAAAGAGAAAACTTGATTCAGAAGTGTCAACTTGCCTGAAGTTTTCCAATCAACAAATTTCATAGATAATTCTGATGCAAGCCCCATCTATCTGAGTCCAGAGTCAGACTTTGCTTGGTCACATTGGACTCCTCCTATTATCTCCATCTTCTCATATAAATCAATAAATGATAAATAGATAGATAACATACAAATTCATATCTTATTTGCAATATAATGAAGTACAGTTGAAAAAGTACCTCCACCATTTTGTACCGAAATATTATCTATACCATCATGAAAGAGATCTTCCTCCTTTTGAGTACCTATTACATGCCTAAAATTTCTTTAGGCCTTTAATATAAATTAATTTGTACAATATGTTTATGTTGGTATCATGTAATCCTCATTATAATACTAGAAACTTGAAATTCAGAAACAAACATGCTAAAGATTATGCTGCTGGTAAACAGCAGAATTGAGCTCTGGACCCAGGTCTTCTGGATGCTAGCGATCCAGCCTACCATGATCTCCTGTGTGGAAAAGAGGTGAAAACACCACCTTCCTAGAATAAAACTCTACTGTTTGTCTCTTTCTCAACCATCCTCATCTTGAAAGATCAAAGACCAATAATCAGAGAAACTGGATTTGAAGAGGACAGAATTGATGCTGTGTTAGGAAGGCAGAAGCAAATGATGGATGCTGGGAAGGCGCCCAGGTGTGTTCACTACACCCAGAAACCTGTAACTGAGCTTAACAGAAAAAGCAATTCTGAGAGGGGCATTGCAGTATTTAGCATGATAAGATTAGCGGACAGCAAAGAAATGTTGGCTAGAAGATGGGATGATTCGTCTAAGAGGGCAGGGAGTGAGTGGAGACTATGAAAAGATGAGGTTTAGGGTGTGAGAGCCCTGCGTGAAGAGGGAGGCAAGCAGGGGCCTGGAGAGTGGGGTCACGAATGGGAAAATGTGGTTACATCGAAGGACATAAAGAGCAGTGGAGTTTGAATGTTATTGTGAGAGGTTTGAGTATTTTCTTTAATCAATAAGTTACATTGTTTCTGAAATTTTAAAATAAAATATAAGTTTAGCTTGGCAAAGAGTTCAAACAATTCATTTAATTTTTAATTTAATTTAACTCATTTTTATTTTTGATTATCATATAGTAGTTGAATATATTAATAGAGTTCAGTGTTATATTTCTGAACATGTATATAACTTGTACTGGTCAAATCCAACCCACTCCTTTTTTCCAATGTCTAGTAATCACTGCTCTTTTTATAGGTTAACATTTTTAAGTTTCCATTTATGAAAGAGAACATGCAATATCTGTTTGCCTGTGTTGGGTTTATTTCATTTTATATAACATCTTCTAGTCTCATTTCTTTTGCTGCAATGGGCATGGCTTCGTCCTCTTTTATAGTTAACTGCTGTTCCAGTAGGTCCAGTAGGTGTATAGAATATGTGCACATATTTTTACATTTGTTCATCTGTTGATGGACACCAAGACTATTTTGAAATCTTCATTATTGAGAATACAGTCATAATGATTATGTATGTGCAAGTATCCCTTTGGAATTATATATATATATATATATATATCTCATTATATAAATGGACAAAAACTGAAAGTTTTCATTCTATTTACTCTAAAATCAGAAACAACACAAGGACATCCACTATCACCACTCTTATTCACTATAGTTCTGGAACTATTAGCCAGAGCAGTCAGACAAGAAAGAGAAATAAAAGGAATAAAGATAGGAAAAGAAGAAGTTAAATTATCACTATTTGCAGATGACATAATATTCTACATAGAAGATCCCAAAAACCCCATTAAAAGACTACTAAAGTAAATAAACAAATTCAGCAGTGCAGCAGCTGGATACAAAGTCAACACTGAAAAATCAATAGCAATCCTGTACACAAACAAAAAACTCACTGAGAGAGAAATTATGGAAATATCACCTTTCAAAGTAGCACCTAAAAAATTGAAATACTTAGGAATGAACCTAACCAAAAATATAAAGACCTATATGCTGAAAATTATGCTATGCTAAAGAAGAAGATTGAAGAGGATATTAGAAAATGGAAGGATATTCCTTGCTTTTGGTTAGGAAGAACAAATATTGTGAAAATGGCCATTCTCCAAAAACTATTATACAGATTTAATGCAATTCCAATCAAAATACCATTAACATACCTTACAGGCCTAGAGAAAACATTCCTAAAATTCATTTGGAAACAGAAGAAATCTTGAATAGCAAAGGAAGTTCTGAGCAACAAAGGCAAGATAGGAGGCTTATCTGACTTGAAATTATACTACAAAGCTACAGTGATAAAATAAGCATGGTACTGGCAAAGAAATAGACTTAAGTATCAATGGAATAGATTAGAAGATGCAAACACAACTACAAAGACACTCAGCCAACTTATATTTGACAAAGTGTCTAAACATGTTCACTTGGAAGAAGGATAACCTCTTTAATAAATGGTGTTGGAAAAACTGGCTTTCCACATGCCAAAGACTGAAATGAGATCCATGTCTATCACCAGGTACTAAACTAAAGTCAAATTGGATCAAAGATCTAAATATTAAAACCTAAACACTAAATGTACTGAAAGACAAAAAATCTTGGCGACATAGGGTTAGGCAAATAATTCATGAACAAAACACAAACCGCATGGGAAGTACTTCAAAGAATCAACAACTGGGATCTCATATTATTAAAAAAAATTTGTACTTCAAAAGAAATGTCCAACAAAGTGAAAAGAAAACCCACAGAATGGGAAAGAATTTTAGTGAACAATCCCTCAGGAAAGGACTTATATCCAGAACATATAAAGAACTGAAAAACATCAAGCCCCCCAGATTCAAAGACCCTCTCCAAAAATGAGCATCAGAGATGAACACACAGTTCTCTGATGAAGACATGCAAATGGAAAATAAATACATGAAGAAACGTTCACCATCACTTGTCATTTGAGAAATGCAAATTAAAACAGCATTGAGATTTCATCTCACTCCAGAAAGAATGGCTGCCATCAAGAAATCAACTGATAACAAATGTTGGTGAACTGCGGGGAAAAAGGAACACTGCTCTACTCTTGGTGGGTGTGTAGACTGGTGCAGCCACTGTGGAAATCAGTATGAAGATTCTTCTAAAAACTAAGATTTGAAGTTCCATTCAATCCAGCTATTCCTCTCCTGGGTATTTTCCCAGAAAAATTGAAAAGGTCATGTCACAATGATATATGTGCACCCATGTTTATAGCAGCATAATTTGTAATAGCTAAATCTTGGAAACAACCAAAATGCTCATCAACTCTAGAATGGATGAAAAAGATATGTTGTTTTTATACAGCTTTAAAAAGGATGATCTTTAGGCTGTTATAGGTAAGTGATTGCAACTTGAGACTATCCTCATAAGTGAAATAAATCAGACTCTCATTTGTAAATATTGTATTGTCTATCTAGTATACAAAATAATAATAAAAAACTGAAAGAGTAATAAGATCCAAAATGTATAACAGATATTGTAATAATAAAAGAGAAAGAAAGTGCTATAAAGTATATAACTGCAGGTATAACTACAAGATAGATAACCACACTACTAAGTTCTTGTTCATCAAACAGAATAGTTTTCACTATTCTTTTTCTGTAATGACAGTTAAACTGTCATTGTTTGATTGTCCACTTTTTATGCTTTGATTTTGTAACTTGAACAGCTATTCTAAGATAACAATATGTAATTTATCAACTTGTGATTTCTTACTTTTTTAAAATTATGTATTATTTCAATCCTTTTTTCTGTTTTTCTTTTTTTCTCTAAACAAAAAAAAATCAGAGTTGCTGAATTATATAGTAGAGGTTTTGTTTGTTTTTCTTTGTTTTGGAGGCACCAGCAAACTGCTCTCTATAGCGGCTGCAGTGTATAGTGGCTGTAGTAATTTACATTTCCACCAACAGTGCATATGAGTCTGTTAAACTGAGAAAAGGGAAAGCTCTGTCTTTGGATCTCACTACAGGCTATGTTCCATTAATATAGCAATAATAAAATAGATGGTTTTACTATTCTTTAATAAAGAATGAAATCCTGTCATTTGAGCCAAAATAGATAGAACCAGAGGACACTAGGTGAGTCGAGCTGGGTAATGAAAGACAAGTACTGCATGTTCTCTCTCATCTGTGGAAGTTAAAAATAATTGACCTGAATATAGAACAATGATTGCCAGAGTCTGTGAAGGGAGATGGGGGTGGATGACGGCAGGTTAAATTTGATCAACTATGTGCCTGTACTGTAACATAAATTTATCTCCATTAAAATACACAATTAATGCATGCTGGTGAAAAATAAAATTTAAAAAGAATTTATACACCATCTCTATTTCTGTTCTCCTCCTAACAACGAACAGGATAGTATTATAAGGATCTGTTACCTGAAAATCTTATCTATATTTTCATAACTATAGATGATTTGTTTGTTATGTCTTTGAAAGGTGAGGCATTGAGAAACAATTAAAAATGGAACAAGCCAAATAAAAATTTAAATATTCATCAAGTTGGAATGGAAATATTTTTATATGGAAATATAATGTTAATTCTCTTGAAACTCTGCTTTGTCCTTATTGTGGTAGTATATGGTTTTACTTTTAATTTTTTTCTATCTGTTGATTCATTTGTAAAATTTTTTCAATGGTGTGTCATAACATGTCAGTACTTGTGTGCTAGAAAATACATTACCAGTCCTTAAAATATACGACAGTAAATGTGGGAAACTCAGGGTCATTTATGCTATGCTATGGAAGTATGCAGAGTAGGGAAAGATCTGCCCCACTAAAGCACGTCTTCAATAGCAAAGTTAGGGAAAGATAGCACTGCCTGCTCCAGAACAGTACATCCTCATCTCTCTCATCTACCCACAGATCATCCCATAACATTCAGAGCTCTGTGCGAAGCCGAGGGTGTTCAACTTACTACTTAGAATTACAGATGCTTGCTTGTGAAGGGAATGTTCTCTGGTGTAATATCAGAAATATCTGTGAATAAATCAAGGGAAATTAGTGAAAAGTACTTAATCAAGAAATGTATCTATAACTTTGCGTCACCATTTAACCATTTTTCAGAATATTGCTTTATAAATAAATCAAAAATTTAAAACTATGTCTAGTACAACGATACATAGTACGTGGTACATTCAATGATACATACAGCGCTGCCAGGTTATTGAAGAGTCTGGTTTGAATTTTCTAGTAAATGGTCAAGATATTTTCTCCATCAAGTTTTTAAATATAGCTTATTTTTGTATTGTTAAAAACAGCATGGAGGTTAAGGAAATGATAAGATTAGATTCTTGAGTTGCTACTTACTGGTTGAACTCAGTGCTCTCAGTCTGTCTCCTCAGTTTTAAAAGAGGGACAATAGTGCCCCACGTATAGTTAAATGGTAACTATTCCATAGGGGTATATATTACATTGAATTAAAAGCTATTTTTGTGTTTCAATCATCCCAGTCACAACAGAAATAACCCTTTATGTAGTTTTATGTAGGAAGATATAAGATTTTATGTAGGAAGATGTGATATTCCTGGATTTAAGAACATGGATTTGAAATACACCAAGCAGATTTGACATGCTGATCTTGTAGATCTGTATGAGCATGTGTGAATTGGGTATTAGGTCTTTGTTTTGTTTTGTTTTGTTTTGTTTTGTTTTCTCTGTTACATACATTTGTTTATTTCTAGACTTATAGAAAATTGAACAGAAGGTGCACAGTTTTGATCTTCCAGCATTCTCAGCCTCTCTTCTGATGTCCCTTATTGTGATTATCTCACATTTGTACACTGTAACATATACTAAATCAGTTTCTATGTTGTGCTGCTGGGGTTAGTCTAACGAACAGTGGCATCTCCATTGTGACAGTATTACATGGAATAGTTCCACTGCCCTAAACCTCCTCTATATTTGTTTCTCTATTTATTACTGAAGAATATTTTGGCCTGTTCCCAGTTTTGGGTAATCATGAGTGAAGCTGCTTTAAATAAAAATCTAAGTGCAAGTTTTTATTTGGCTATTCGTTTGTTGATATTAACTGAATTCTTACAGTCTTCCTCCCCTGCCAAATTTATATGCTGAAATTCCACCTCCAGAAGGATGGAGGTAACAATTGGGGATTTAGGAAGTTATTTAGATCATGAAGGCTGAATGATTGTCAAAGAAATCGGTGTCTTATGAGAGAAACTTTTAGAGAATTCTTTCTCCTTTCACATAGGAGAATTCAACAGTCTTAAACATAGAAAAGATACTCACCATGCTGATGCACTGATCTCGGACTTTTAGTTTCTCTGTCTGTGAAAGGTAAATCTCTCTTGTTACAAGCCTTGATACTTTGCTATTGAAACCCACAGTGACTAAGCATTTCCAAGAATTGGGTAAATTCTATTTGTGTAACTGCCGAATCATATAGTGAGAGTCTGTTTAGTTCTGTGAAATCTGCACAATTGTCTTCCAAAGTAGCAGTGCCATTTTCCATTCCCGCTCGTGATGAATGAGAGCTCAGTTGCCCCACATCCTCGTTTGCGTTTGTTGTAGGTATTTAGACTTTAGTCATCCTAATAGGTATCTCATTGTTTTAATTAAAAATTCCCTAATGACTTACTAAATTGAGAATATTCTCCTATACTTGTTTTCAATTTGCTAGCTTTCATTGTTGATTTGTCTATTGACCTAATGTCCATTCTTTAATGGTATATTCTTTTCTATTAAACTGAAATGATCTTTAACTTTACATAGGTCCTAACCAACACTACTGCAAGTTAACCTCTGTTTGTGTATGTACTTCACTGGCCCATCCTTCCCAATTTTATTTCCTTGATTTAGTTATCCATCAGCAATTAGCTTGTGGCTTTGCCCACCAATCTTCTCTAAACCTCCTGGTTATGCTAATAGGTTTCTGGAGAATTCTAACCTACTGGACATAGGTGTAATTTAGAATTGTAATTGTGTCCTTGAGGTTAGAATTTATAAACTCTTCTTCTTCTACAGGAGTTTAAGTTGTAAGGAAAAGGAGTGAATCTGACCATTAATTATCCAGTGCGTAGTGCAAAGCTTTGTATTAAGAAGGACCTTTTTTCTGTTTTATAAATCTGAACTTGTTCTAAACTAAATTGAAGAATATGCTGCCAAAATATAATTATCTTGAGTTTTATAGAATAGTTTTATTTTAATGTTATTATATTTCTGCACATTTTATTTAACTTAAAATTGAGGTAGTTCCTAAGGCAAAGTGTGTGCTTCATTATGGAAACAGTCTAACTAATGCAGATAAATGTAAGAAGACAGGTTTTAACCAGCAACTCTCATATTTACAGAGAATGGTGCCTTTTTAAAGGCCATGATACCCTGAATTTCCTCTAAACTCTGAAAGAATATAGTATATATAGTTGGAGATAAGTGCCATGATGACTTCAGGGTGAAGGAAAAACTCCTTATTTCTTGAAACATCTAGCACTGTAATAGAAAAGTCTTTGAAAAAATATATTAAGAACAAGATTGAAAGATTGTCATTATTTCTTTTATCTCATTTGATTTCAAACATATATAAACCTATGTCTCTGGGTTTGCATTTCAAAGCAAACATTGCCTGAAACATGCTGGTAGTCTAAATTATTCCTTTCAAGATAGTTAATATTAACTTTCAGTGTCTTAGTATGAGTTTACCGAAAAATAATTGGGTATGATGTTTTGTGCATAAGTAGTTTGTTTAGTAGAACAACTCAGAAATAGTAAAAAAGAAACAGGAAGTGTGAGACAGGAAGTAAGAGTCAACATAAAGTTTCATTATGGTGGCTACTTTTTCTAAGATATGACTGACACTTCTGTCAGAGTTCTCTGTCATGACAATTAAGTGGTTTCCAGTTTTGCACTGAAGATTGATGGATTGGAGTTTTTATGACCAATATAATAGCTACTTCTATATTTGAGGGTCACTTCTTGGTGTCTTAATTTTATAACTTTGGGCTATGCTCGGATAATACTTTCTGAAGATTCCAAAATGTTCCTGGAATAGATTTTTTAAAAGACTGCTTCTACCTGTATTGGACCACTGACAGTCAGGATGAGCCTGAGTTTTCATGTCATCTACATCCAAAACCAAAGGGAGCCAATGAATTTGAAGTAGTCACAAGTAAGTTCTGCTACAAATCCTGTGACTTTATGCATGACTATGCATTAAAAACTATTTGAGACAGGGTATTTATGCAATGCAGTTCCTCTTTTTTTACTGATGAAGCTTAAGTTATTTTCCTAGAAGTCCAAGGATAATTAGTGGTAGAATTTAAACTTTTCAGGCAGCCAACAATGGGTCTGAACCATCTAAGTATTGTACTGGTATGAATAAAATTAATGACAATAAATGATCCTCAAAAATCTCTTAATTTATAAATATCCATCTAACATTGATTCAATACTTATCCATCATCCTAGAAATCTGTGTCATTATGTATGTGTCTGCATCTTAAATTTTTCCTAGAAGGTTCAAGTATTGAATGCTTGGTGTACAACTTATAGTGCATCTTGAAAATAGTGGAACTTTTGGAAAGAGAATTTGATTGTTGGGAACTTTCCTTGAAGGGAATAATATTCTGAGTCTGGCCCTTTCTCTCTCTCTCTCTCTCTCTCTCTCTCTCTCTCTCTCTCTCTCTCCCTCTCTCTCCCTGCCTTCCTCCCTCTCTCTCTTTCTCTGTTCTTGTGTGTCTGGTTCTTAGCCTTATGTGTCCTTGGCCATATACTGCCTTCATGATGTAATGTGCAACCACAGACCCACAAAATGTGGTCAAATGACAATGGACTTATACGTCAGAGTCCATAAGCAAAATAAACTATTCATCTGTTAAAACTGATTTGTCTCAGTTATTGCCATAGACACACATAAATCTGAATAACTGCTCAACACAATGATGATAAATATTGATAACTTACCTATAGTAAGCTCCAATACTTTTGTGTATGCATACAGATAAAAGCATGTTACAAGGTATTGAAACAAGGGCAAAGCTAAAGACATGCCCCTAGATGTAGGATAACATATGGGAAGAGCAAATAGTACTTCTTGGGGGAAGGGAGGTCTCATTGTTCATTTTTTTTTCCTGGAAGCCAAGATTGTACCCTGTAGCTCTTGAATTCCCGTGATGTAGTTCTCAGACCTGAGCGTCTCTGATGCTTCCCAAGACTTTAGTACAAAGAACTTTTCTTATGATTTTCCTTCCAGTTAAATCTCACTTCTGTTTTCTAAACCTGAAAGTTTACTTTTCAGTTTCTGAGTTTTGTTTGTATCTCTATTCAAAGTGAAAATAATCACGTGTTATGCATTGTATTTTCCATCACAGGACATGACTTTTCATTAATTTGTACTTAGTAAAAATCCAGAGGATAAGCATAACATGTTCCATACATGTTCTATACAATGCTTCACTACTATGTTCACACATGTTAACTGAATTGCAGTAGGACGAGATAACATCTATTTAATTCCAACTAGAAATACACTTGATATAAAAGAGAATTCTATTATCATAATAAAAGCAGTATGTGAATTTCATCCATTTAAGCTTCTTGGAAATGGAGGAAGGAAATGGTGGTTAAATTTCACCAAAAGGACAACAATGCATTCCAACACTATTCCTTGAAAAATAACTCCTTCATCTTGCTAAACCTGACTACCTAGAGTTTCTAGGGACTGACAGGAAAAATAACAACCTTGAGATTGAGAGAAGTTGAGTTTTAACCCAAGATACCCACCAGATAAACGTGTGATCATAGGTAGGATTTCCAAACTCTAGAGGTGCATTGTGCATCTCACTGTTACTATGGATGGAAACATACTGCAGCATTTTCCACTTAAAAAATGACTAAGAAAAATGTGAATTATGTGCTTTAGAGTATTGAGAATGAAATCAATTTTCATTTAATAGAATTTTAATCTGTAATAATGAAAAATTATACATGACTTGAGAGAGAACATTTTGAAATTTTAAAAAATTTAGCTGTCTTAATGATGGAGTTTTTTTTTTTTTTTTTCCTTTACGGCACTGGAGATGGAACTAAGGGGTGCTCCTTCACTGAGATATCTCTGCAGTACATTTTCTTTGAGACAAGATCTTGCTAGTTTGCCCAGATAAATCTCAAACTTGAAATATTTCTTTCTCACCCTCCTTCAGTGCTGGGATTGTAGGCCTGCATCTGGTTTGGTAGGGAATAGCTAGTCCTTCTCTGTAGCTGGTGCTGTGTCTGTGGTTTCCATGGGCATGAGTCATGGACCATGAGAGATAAGCCAGTGATGGAAAACCTTTCAGAGCTTTTAACGATAACAAACAGCTTGTGGAGCACGGGTGCCATGGGCTTGCCACCACTGGGTAATCGATAAAGAGATGTACTCCTGTCTTCTGTGGCTACTCTGCTATCAGAATGACTCAGTGTCAGGATATTTTACTTTATTTCTAATGTTTCAAAGGCTTTCCTTCTATACAACACTGTTTTACAAACTATACATTAGCTGGTAAGGTTTAAGATGGGCTGATGAAGTTTTCTTTCTTGTGAATATAAAGACACCTGTGTGGCTCTATTAAAAAATTTGGGAAACACTATTCTTCCTAAAGAGTTACCATGTACACTAACCTGAAGACTTTGAGAAGCCCAAAAATTTACATACTGTACAATTTTTTCCTCTGTACATTTTTACCTTTTCTTCTTTACAATCAGAAATGCGACACTGGGTCTACATAATGTAACTCGTCTTTTGAGAGTTCTTTGTATTAAATAGCCAAGTAAATTAGTCTTAGTTAAGAAAATTTTAACATAACTAGTTGATATCACTCTGGAAAAAATGATAAACATTTTAAAAAGACAGCCTCTTCTGCTAGCACAGACACTTTTGTTTTCATTTTTCTTTCTTTCTTTTTTTTTTTAATCTGGGACACAGACATGGCATCCAGAAGAGCTATCTTGTGACCATGATCTTGCAAACTGAATTATTGTTATGGGTGGTACCAAAAGACAAAGGATTCTAGAGCACTATACAGATGCTGTAGTCCAGGATTACTATTTCTAGACTTCTTAATAGGTTAGAAAAAATTATATCAGTTATTAAACTCACTATTTTTCAGGTTTTCTGTTATTTATGGCAACTCCTTCCCTAAAGATTGCAACAATATTTTATTACTCTCTAACCTTTAATAATGTCTGCTGGAGACATTTTCAGTGATGTTCTCTGTGCTGGTTTTCTATTGCTGCATTAAAAAATTACTCAAGAAATTATTTCTAAGACAGATCTAGTATCCCATGTTTCTGGAGATAAAAAGTCTTATATGGGTCTTAGTGATCTAAAATCAAAGCAGCAATAAGGCTATGTCACTTTCTGGAGGTTCTAGAGAAGAATTGGTTTTCATATCTTCTTCCAGCTAGAGATCACTTGTACCCCTTAACGTGGGGCTTCTACCATCTCCAGAGTTGTCCATGTTGAATCTCTCACTCTCTTCCCATCTTCATAACTCTGTCTCTCTGAACACAGTTGGAGAAAATTTTAACTTACATGGATTCATTGCCTATAAATTTAATCATGTAAATAGAGTCACTTTCATCATGAAAAGTAATGTGTTAACTAGTTCTAAAATTTGAATGTGGACATCCTCAGAAAACATTATTTTGCTCTCTTATCACTCTTTATGATGAAGTCCATGTTCCATAGCATCTGTGACTACATCACTGTAATCTGTAGCCCTGATACAATTTCTGAAACTCAAAGGTATGAACAACCCAGGGCATATTCTGAACTCTAGGCACATGCCCTACCAACAGCCACCCCTTGTCCACCATTCAGTAAGGGACTTCTCCCAGTGGTGAGGCATCCTGTGATCTGTGCAGTTCCTGGAAGCAGTCAGATGACATTTTAAGAGGAAATTCTCTCTAATGTCCGGGTGACCAGAACATGTTCTAGGAGGTAAAGTGTGAACTCTGTATGCAGAGTAGTAGGGCTAAAAGTAGAAGGGGTGTACCTCTAAATTTCAGTATTAGGACATGAGCTTCCCTTCCCTATTTGTGACTAAACTATGCATACTTTTAAAATTAATTTTTGTCTTTTTATTTTCACATTGTATTATGCAATGTTTTTAAGATCTAATTTTCTCCCATTTTATGAGTTCTAGTGACTGTCCTGCTTTATTCCAGATATAACCTATTGCTTTCTTTGAAGAATTGAAAAAAAACTTAATTTTAAATTGCAGCAGAATATTACACAGCACATATATAGTAGATAAGATATATAGTCATGTTTTGAAATAATGGTAGATTTTAAGAGTACATAGATGTTTTGCCATTGTATGAACATCACAGGGTATTTACTCAAACCTAAATGGCAGTGTACTGCACACCTAGGCTGCATGGTACAGCCAGCATTTTATTTATTTTTTAAAATTTGTATTTTTTTTTTAAATTTTACTTTGAAAAGAACAAAACCAAATGAGAAAGGACACAAAACGGGGTCATTCAAAACAAAAAGATGGACATAGCACATGATTAAAACCACAATACAAGGTGATCGGCAATGGTTACTATGATGTCTCTTGTTATCTTCAATAGAGCTGTCTATATCATCAGGCATAATAAAATTGAACATAACAGTTCAGAACAGAAAAATATCAATAAAGACAAAATATTGGAGACATTATAGAACTTCAAAAACAGGTAATAGTCAAACCAGAGTGGGTATCCTAGTGAATCTTAACATCTTCAGGGTAGTTGCCTGTACTCCCAGACTTGATACTATCAAACATAACAGATTCAGATAAAATCAGTCAAGAAAAGACAGTGATCTAACAAACCAGATTCAAATAAGATAAGTCATAGTAAGACTGTGTAAGTAATACAGGGCTTTAGATTAAGTTAGTAAGAAATTAAGGATTATTACTATAGTATATCCTGCTATTTTTGGAATAGCTGTCTGTGTCCTCAAGTCTAGTACAAGTAGACAGACTGGAATAGAATGTAATCCATCTAAACAGAGTGATGAGAACAACATGGATTTTAAATCATGATACACTATTAACAATATCTTCTGCCTTCTTTTTTTAGACAATTCCTCACCTTTCACTTTCACAGGTTGTATTGTACATTTTGAAACCCACAAACTCCTTTAGTTTTTAGATTAGGGAGGTAACCCACTATCTACCAAAGTGGTTCTGAACCTTTTTACCCTTGTGCTTGATCTTAAGTTGTATTTCTTTTAAGTTGGCTTTCTAAAAAAGCCTCCAGGTTTTCCTTCTTTATAGCTGAGTAGTTCTCCACTGCACAAAAGTATCATGTCTTTCCAACCTATCTGCAGCTGCTGGATGAGCTACCCCTATTTATCTCTGGTTCCCTGTCACATGCAGCATTATTTTCTCATCTTTGACTTTCAGTCATTAAACCCTCTTTCAGGTTGATTGTATTTCCTATTCAGAGCATTTTGATGGACCCTATCTCCTGATATACTCTGCCTGTGTTTCTTTTTGTTAGTGTGTCAAGACCATCCATGTTAAGAGACTAGCCAACCTTCTCTGCTTCATCTCTGCTATGCTATTTTTCTGCCTTTGGTTGTCTACTTTTCCCCTTCATGCTACTGTCTGCTCCATTCATTGAGGCCTCTCTGCCACTGTTCCTGAAATGCTGGTGTGTTTTTTTTCTCTCTCTAGAATGTCCTTCAGTATTTTTTATACGGTAAGATTGGTGGTCATGAACTCCCCCAGTTCCTCTTTGTCATGGAAGTATCTTGTCTCTCCGTTAATTTTGGGAGATAGTTTTGCAGGGTACATCAATCTGGGTTGGAGGTTATTTTCTTTAGGGCTTGGAATAGTTCACTCTAAGCTCTTCTTGATTTGATGGTTTGTGTCAAGAAGTCTGTCATGATTTTGATGGGTTTTCCTTTATAGGTGATCTGTTTCTTTTCTCTGGTGGTTTTTAATATTCTGTTCTTGTGTTGGATTTCTGGAATCTTGATTATTATATGTCTTGGTGCAGATCTGTTTTGGTTGTAGCTGGCTGGAGTTCTGTATGCCTCATTTATCTGAGTATCATTTTCTTTTCCTATGCTTGGGAAGTTGTCCTTAATTATTTCTGTGAATAGCCTTTGTATTGCATTTGTGTTTATCCCTACTTCTTCACTCACATTTTTTATTTTGAAGTTATAGATCCTCTTGTTGTCTTTTAGCCTTTGTATTTTTACTTCTTATTTCCTCATTGTTTTTAAGAGCTCTTTCCTTTCATGATCACACATTGCAAACCTATCTTCAAGTTTTGATAATCTATCTTTAGTTTCTTTCAAGCTTTTTTCCAGCTTTCAATGGAGTTTTTAATGTCCTGGTAATCTCTTTGAATCTGTGTCATGTATTCTAGATTTTTAAAATATTCTTAATTGAAGGTTTCCTTCCTTTTTCTGTGCTCCTCTATGCTTCCATCTGTGTCTTCTTGAGAGGTACTTGCATTTATTTTATTAATCTTCTTATATCTTGCTTTACTTGTATTAGTATTTCTGTTTTGAGTTCTTCTATAATGTCACAGAGATATTTCTTTATGGCACCTGATGCTGTTTGTGATATTGCATGTTTGCTGCCCTCCATCTCTTCTGTGTTTACCTTTCCTGGACCTATACTCCCTGAGTTGGAGGCTGAAGGCTTTTTCTTGTTTCTTTCTCTTGTCATGTTTCTGTTTTTTTTTTCAGACAGGCATATAGTGGAGGTCCCAGGCCCTTTCTGTGTTGGCTATGGTTACTCTGAAGTGTGCTGTCTAGGGACTGCTGCCCTCTCCAGTTTGCTGTTGATCACTGAAATATAAGCAGGGGGCATGCAGGCTGGTCTCTCCCCTCCGAGCCAGACAACTTCCGGGGGTCTTCACCACTTTATTGTGTGCCACACAGACAGAACCAGTTCAGGACAACTTCTTGGACAAGTTCATCCCTGGCTATTGGGTCCCGTTCAGGTGTGGGTCCTGGTCCAAACCATTTCCACCAATCTGCTTCTCCCCAGGAGAGGCCAACAGAAGCCACTATAGTTCCGAGTTCAGGCCCGTCCTGCCCAATTTCAAGATGTCACCCAGCCAGTCCCCCCTCCTGTGGGAGAACCAAGTTCTGAGCACTCATTGCAGGCCAGTGAAGATCTCCATGCTGGCTCCATTCTCCACTATGGCTTTCTCCCACTGAGGTCCTTGGGCTCACGAACCCGACTTCAGCTCAACCAAGAGTCAGACTGCCTCCAGTGAGAGCACCTCTGACTCCAGACTTTCAGACTTTTCTTTTCTTTTTCTTTTTTTTACTTAAAGGGGAAAAAAAACAGGAAAAAGGTAGAAATACTACAGAATTTCAAGAAAGGAAGATAAACAGTATGAAATCACTAATTGATAAATTGCATATTGTTCTTTTAGAAATAGTTATTCAAGTTATAAAATTAAAGCATGCAAAGTGGACACTCAAGCAGTGAGAGTGCAAACAGATCTGTTCAACAATCCAGCAACAACCTAGAATTATGGTCATCAATCCCACACACCTAAACATACATGCAGCTATATCTTTATAGCGCTTCCTATTTCCTCTTTTTTTTACAATAGCAATTATACATTTTAAAAATTTTATTTAAAGAGAAGAAAAAAAAAAGCAAAACAGAGAAACAGTTTCTTCCTAGGTCATGAGAATCCCTCTCCTTTTGTTTTGTCTTCTCCATGCTGTAAATTCTAGCATCTGAGCTATTTCTCTCAGAGAGGTTCTTTATCTTGCTACTTATCTATCCACCATCTTGCTGCTCTTTAGCCAGCCTTTTATATAAGGTTTATTGTTGACCAGAATCTCATTATGGAATTAGTTACTTTATATAGATGCATAATATAAGTGTATTTATTATAATAGATATATATTATATATAATAAATATAAATATTATATTTATATAAATATAATATATAACTATTTATATAATTAAGTTATATAATACATATAAATATAATTATCATTATGGAATTAGTTACTTTATATAGATGCATAATATAAGTGTATTTATTATAATAAATATATATTATATATATAATAAATATAAATATTATAGTAAATATAGTCATACCCAATATGTGTTTATCATATCATATATATTATGTATTATGTATTATTTTAAGCAGACAATACATATATCTGATTAATGCCAGAATCACATTATGATTATGTGTCTTACAATTATATACTTAAGCAAACATGTCTTGAATACAAGGACTTGTTTCTTTCCTCACTATAACTTCAGGAACTAGGAAGTAGTTAGCATAGTATAAGCTTAAAATATATGATTGAAAAATTAATGGAAACATAGTTTGAGCTTTATATTTGGCTGATGTATTTGATTACTTTTGTTCTCCCTGGAAATGACCAATTTGATCTGCCCAAGTATCAACAGTAATTTTTTTAAGGGCACAGACAATGGCAATCCCAATGACTTAAAATACTTTTTTCACTTACATTCCTAATTTGCGACCCTCTAAGAGATGATATTCATGAATCACACATTTTAGTATAGGAACAAAAATGTGAAACTCTTTTTGACAGGAAAGTTATCACTATCATTGTTAAGAATATATTTACATGTCCCAGACATCAACTGAGTGACATATCTTTACAAGAGAAATTAACTATGCTCATTCTTGTGGGACAAAATTGCAGAAGTAAAGTGCAATATAAAAAGCATCTACAAGAAACTTTCAAGAGTTAATTATACTTTGGCAATAAGTTACAGATTGTTTTTGTGTAATTTAGAAATTGTTTTGGAGATAAAAATCAACATTATGCATGTTCACTTGATGCAATGTCTCAATTTACCTTAAATTGAATAAATCAACTTAAATGATAGTAAAAGAAAAAAATTTAAAACAACTCAGTAGAATCATCTTTCCTCAGAGATATTTTATCAAATTCATTTATCTTTGATTTCTTTGCTTACACTATAGATATCCACATTCAATGGAAAAGTATAGACAACTCATTTATACATACTATTTCCTTTTATTTAGAAGATGATGATTTTGTTTCATATAGTGAATTGTCAACTTAAAGATTTGTTTTGTACAGTGATTTATCAACTTAAAGACTTTCAGAGAGAGAAAATGTGAGAAACTGAAGCAAATCACGTGGACCTATCAGAGGGAGACTTCAGTTTTGACACTTACTATTTGATCAGTCACTTATCCTCTTTTAGCTTATGTTTATCTATGTGTCAAACTAATATGACACTTAACTCTCAGTAGTGTTATGTTACATAGAAGAAACCTATGCAACGGGGCTAGAAGGCTCCTAGGAATAAAGTAAACAACTCAGAAATCCTCATGATACTTCACTTTCTAGAAGACTTTGAATAGAGATCCTGTGAAGAGCTAAATGACAAAACACAGATCAACTATGCCAAATATTAAGTTTGAGAACCAAAATGTAGATTAACTTCTTCACTAAAAGTGGAGAAAATACTCCACACTTAGTTTTGTGGTTTAAACAGAGCATTTATAGTGCACATTACATGGCTGATGAGAAAAAACTTCCATTAGAAGAAGGCCATTTAGATTCTTTTTTAATGATTCACCCTCTTACTTCCACATTCGCCTCAGCTAAAAGCATATTCACTCTCCCTTTGTTTTCATTAGATCAGCGTATTAGATGTTGGTGAATAAGCGAAAGTGCAAGGTGTAGAGATTTAACAGTGAGCAAGGGAGTAATGATTCTGAAAGAAGCAAGGGAATAATGATCCTGAATGACACAGAGTTTTGAGTTGGTGGAAAGACTTATGCCAATTTTATTTTATAGAACGTTTTAACCAAACATGATAAGTGCGATGACTGTACTGAACAATGTACACCTGCCTTTTACTTATCTTTATGGTTAGTTGATAAATGTGTCCCCAATATGTACTTATGTAGTGTATGGGGTATAGTACATCATTCTTCTATATGCAAATAATTTCTGATGTTATCTTAGATGCTCTCATAACAAGGTACTGTAGACTAACTTCAACAACAAAGATGTAGTTTCTTTTATTCTTAAAGGTAGAAATTCAAGGCCAAACTGTCCACAGGATGATATTCCCCCAGCCCTTTGTACTTTGGCTGTGGAAGGCCATCTTCATAGGCAGCTCTCTCTGGACTGATGTACTTGGTGTGTTCTGGCTCCAAATATCTGTTTCTATCAAGGCCACCAGTCAGATTAGATGACAGCACCCTAAGAGGGTCACTTAAGCTTGTCATGTTAAGTGTCACATATCCAAATACAGTCACATTCTGAATCTCTGAAAGCCAACACTCCAATACATACATTTGGAATATGCAGTCAGTCTACCATACATTGCCATATTACTTGCCTCTGTGCCTATTTTTTATAGGAACACCTGAATAGGCTGTGAGAAATGAAAGTGGAAAGCAATGAATAACTTCTTAATACTTACTATGATTTCAGATAGCCTGATGCAAGAGATGCTTGATCCAAACAAAATATTCCTCTTCAATAAAGAAAATTAGTAGAAAATGCCACAACCCCTCATTAATTTTTGACAACCATTTTAAGTATAAAGCCCTAAAATTTTTATTAGCTCTTTTAATAATTTTAACACTTTATTATCCATAATAAAGGAGTAACTTTCATTAAAATAATCCTGCAGGCTAAAAGTCTTATTGCTCCAGATTTACTTCTGATTTTAACATTTGCTTTTTTAGGAAATGGCTCACCCAATGAAATAATAAAAATGGGCTTCATATGTCAGCAATATCACTTTTTTATGACAATTTAAAAGGAATATTTTAGTATGTCAAAGTAAAATGGCATTAACATTACATTTCAGAGCAATATTCTGTGTTAATTTTATTAGTCCTTGATGATGACTACCCAAAAAACACAGATAAGATTTCCAGTGGTGACAAACCGATGGCACACTTTTTGCATTTGGTTAATTGTTATCTTTGGAATCTCTGAAAGGTTCTCCATCACTGCTCTAGGGTCCCCATCTGCTACATACTTCTTCATTCCTGTAGTGATACCCACAAGTTTGTATTGGCAAGATGAGAAAGCCTGGGTGGAAACCAGCCTGGCTGACCATGCTGAGAGGCAGTGTTTATCACTGTATTGCCACCATATCAACACTGCTTTTACTGAATAGGAGGGAATGGCTAGTCTTTTTATTTATGAAAGAATGAATAAAGAGAATTGGTAAGAAATGCCACATCCTTAATGTTAATGTTCCATGTTAAGTCTCTTAGAAAGTTGGAGCATTGGATTTCCTTGAGCCATTAAGATTTAGTCAGTTTTCTTTGCATTGCACTGAACTCAAAGTCAGTAACCACACACTATAGAATAGCCTTTCCTGAAAGTGCATTTCCACTTCTCTGCTCTGTGGACACTGTGTACTTTTAAATTTCAATTTCTAGCACATTGCTTTACTCAGTTCCTTCCTCTGGTTTCAGCCTATCCATAGCCTTTTTTGTCACCATAATTTTCAAGCCCTAGGGCTATATGCAAGTGACAGCTTCTAATCTGAAGAGATTAAGGCAAGGGAAACCTGGTTACTTACTACACTCATCTTTATTTGTATTTTCTCCTTTGAAATTTTCTTCTGTCATCCTCAGACACTAGGAAATAATGTATGCCCTGAATTTTAATGGGTTTGTGAGTTTATTTCCCACCACTAGTCCTAGCTTGTTTAGTAGTGAAGATTCATATTGTTGCTGGACTGCACCATGCCAGAAGATTCCAGGCTCTTTCTGTCCAGTCCAAAAGACTGGCAGTGACAACCAATGAGCACTTAAACAAACTTTCATTAATATTAAAGGAAGATCTGACTTGAAGAAAAGGAAAGGGTGAAGAAAAGTGAAGGAAGAAAGGAGTGCAAAAGAGAGAAGAACGAGGAGGTGGCAGGACATCAACGCTGCAGGGGGAGTAACATTCATGGCTGCCTTCTTCTTATATCCTCCTAGATCCATTCCCTCTGGAAGCTACTCAGCTCACTCATCCTGGCTGTAATTGACAGGCCCCATCCTTTTTGGATCAGGCTACATGATTACATCCTGTTCCTAACATGGATGCTCATAATCAGCAGGTTGCATCCTGTCTTCCAGCCAGCCTGTCACCGTCCTGTTCTTTTAGATTAGTGTTACCCATTTGAAGCATAATTGGGAAGCAATTTTGAACCTGTTTACCTTCTTCCAAGAGTGAATAACAAAGAAACATCAAAATAGTTATACTGATGAGATCTCCTTGTTCTTATTTTGCATTCTATTTATTTGGTTTCTATTTTTCTTCTACTTTTCATAACTAAGAACATCATATAAAGTTAGAACACTTGCTGCACATTAAAGATAAGAAGTGCAAACTAAAACAACACAATAATGTTAATCTCAAATGCTGAAAATCTAGTGTCATACTACATATGGGAAAGATTAAAATTAGGCAAATTTAATTTTTTTCTTGAAAATAGTAAATTATGACATATATTCATTATGAATACTTCTATTAAATTTGCTCACTATTATTTTTATTTTTGCAGGAGTTAAAAGGTGAGATTGACATAGAGTAAAAGTTTTATTATTAAATGTATATCTACAAGGCCTATATTCACCTGTGCTGAGCAGCATATAATTAGGAATATTTTAATGTGTGACAATAGCAACTATCATTAACTGAATCCATACTATGTACAAGGAAATATGTTGAAGAGAGTAAGTGTGTCATATGAAATGTACTCCTGATGTTCAAATGAAATAGCCATAATGAATGGAATTTAATGAATTTACAGGAAAGTTGGCAGGATTAAGGGCCACCCAAAAAGCAAAAATAATCATGAAGCCTTTTTCATTTAGAATTTAGAATGAAAGGCAAGGAAAAGAAACAGAGTATCAAAAGTCAAGGAAAGCCCAGACCACACAACTCTGGCTTCCGAATTTTTTCTTCCTTACATATCATGATGATTTCTTTTGTATTTAATACTTCTTAACTCAAATTCTGTTGATTTTCTGTATCTCTTGTATTCCTTCCATAAATGTGTAGCACAGGAAGCCTTTGCTGGAATCTTTTAATCTCTCACAGCTCTCAGCTTGGGTCTTATTCCATAGCTGGGACACAAAATTTAGGTGAATGATAAATGAATTAGTAAATGAATGAATTCCCAGAGCTTTCATGATGCAGTGTCAAAGTTTATATTGCAAGAAAGTTGCTTAGTAATCTCTACAGACATTCTTCCACAGATAAACATTTCTTATGTGAAAATGAAGCGGTGTTTCTCTTTTGAACTTGCAAAGAGAATGACTTTAAAATAGGTAAGGAAATACACTTCTGGCGTGTATAAAGCAGTCTAAAGTAGTTCCTCAGTAACTGTAATTATTTTAGATCTGACTTTCCAATACGACTACTTTTGTCTTCAGATATGCAGTCTCGATCATTGTATAAATTTATCAGTCCTTTATAGTTTTAAACTGAAACTAAGTTGTTCATTTTAAAAAAAAATTATCACTTTTTAACTGCAAAGCTAATTTTGATTGCTATAATGTAAATCAATGTTACATAAACAAGAATGTAGAGATGAGATAAGCACACAATTCCTGTCCCTATGGAACCTATACCTGCACCTGAAAAAACAAAAAATAAGAGTGTTAGCAATTTCCCGTGGTGTGAAAATAAGCAGAGTGAGGAAATAAGGACTGGTAGAAGATGCTATTTAAAAATAAGGTGGTCGACAAGCACATTTGCTTTTGAGAGAAATGTTATATTTGAGAGTCTGATTTTAAAAAGTAAGGGAAAGTGCTTTATCTGAAAGATAAAGATATCGGATTATGAAATTTATAATCTTTTAAAATGCATAAAACAATTGGAAAGTAATCAGTTTGAGAATTGAATTAATACAATGTAGAAAGTAATGTTACAAATCTAAAGCTGAAATGCTTTGGAAAGTGTATTGATTTCTTAAGGCAGCTGAAGCGAAGTGCTCACACACTGGGTGCCTTAAAATAGCAGAAATTTATTCTCTCAAAGTCTGGGACATAGAAGTTTGAAACCAAGTGTCAGCACTCCTATCTGCCTGTGAGCCCTGTAAGAGAAACCTTCCTTGCTTTTTCCTGTCTTCTAATGGGAAAATCACTGAGCAGTCTTTGCTGTTTGTGGGCTGGCAGCTGCTTTTGTCAGCACATGCCACTTTCTTTGTGTCTATCTTCACAGGCCTGTCCTCTTCTAATGACACTAGTCATGGAGGGTTAGGGACCTATGCTACACCCCATGACTTCCTCTTAAATAATTACATCTGCAGTTGCCCATTTTCCAAGCAAAAGCACATCTTGAGTTCTTCAATGTAGTCTTTCTAGGGAATCTCATTGTAGTAGATAGCATGGTGTTAAGATTAGAAAGAATTTCTTATTTTTGGTAGTTTTATAGGTGGGAGAAAAGAATAATTGGAAATGAATGAATGCTGAGACTAACGACAATTTCCTTTCCTTTCTTGGGCAATATTTTCAGATTGTATTTGAGGTCAAAAACAAAATTTGATGGAATCAAAAAACTGCTAGAAGTAATTTTAAATGGAGTCCTAGAATTATGTTTTTTTGTTGCATTGAAAGACAAAACAGAGACTTTAATTTTGTCCTGTAGATTATTAGAAAGGAGCCTAAAGTGAAAAGACTACACCTGGGTACTGAAGTATTCTGCACAGGCCTGTGGGCCAGGAAAGAAATGTTCTACTTATGCCAGGGGTTAAAGCTGAACTTAAACTAAATAAGGCAGAATAAATAAGAACTTGCAAATTAAATTGAGCCTAAAATTTTGCCTTTAACTTGCACATCCAGGGCCAGGCATGGTGGCTTACACCTGTAGCCCTGGACGTTGCAGAACTGCATCCAATATGGAAGCAAAGGCTGAGTATTTGAAGCTAGAAACTGTGACTCCACTATACCACTACCTGTCAGAAAATCAGGTTATCCCTCTATAGCTCAGTCATCTCATTTTCAAGTCAAGTCTTTTAATGAATGAAAGATTTAAAAAAAGATTAAATATATAAAACACCTGTCTCTGGGTCTTACATTTCTTGGATTTTCATGAGTATGAACTCTCTTTTCCTTTAGTCATACTAAATGGTAATTATAACAAAGTTTCCAAAGAGGAAACATACTTTTAAAAAACTACTTTGATTCAATAATATAAAAATTGCTTTTTAGCCCCCACAATCCTTAGAAAAATTCTCCAAATACTCAATACATATGTGATGAGATAGTGAATGATCATAACAGATTATGGTTCCGGCAAGATTTCTTTCATCTCTCCATGACTATTAATGAGTTTCCCCAAAACCTTGTAAAATGTCTCTACTACTGTCCTAAAGATAACAGTCATTGCTCCTATCTTCTCATCTGCAGTAACTCCATTCTTGTAGTCATGTAATTAATGCTGTCTACACATCCACGAAGACATCACCATTTTGCTTCTTACTGACTCCTAAGGAATTCCTTTTGCACTTGCAATGGCACTCAAAAGTCTGTCTCCCTTCTCCAGGGTTTTACACTCTGACTACCATGCCCTGAATTCACACCACTCATTCTCCTGTGCATTGACCCTGCTTTTATCCTTGAAATGCAGGATCAGGCCTGCCTTTGGTCCTTTGGACATGTGTTAGCATAGCTTTCTCTTCCGGATTGTTCTTTGAATTTATCCATCATTTATTCCTTAAGCACTTATTAAACAGTTATTTACCAAACACTTCTGATGTGCTAGGCTTTGTTCCAGTATTGGTTCTAAGAATTGCAGTTATAACTTTAAACAAACAAACAAATACATTATATATATATATATATATATATATATATATATATATATATAGTGTATACCTATGTTTGTAGGTGACAAGTACAATGGGGCAAAGTAAAGTAGGGGAGAGAGGTAAAGTAGTGCTAGGGAGGTGGGGATAAAAATACTTATATTGGAAGTAGTTTGATAGAAAAATCTCCTCAGGAAAAAGCAGACCGGAGGTCTAAGATTGATGCAGATTGACTTGTGTAAGAACAGTGTTCCTGGAAAGAATAAGCGAGTATACAAAAGTCCGAAGTGGAGATTTGGGTAGCCTGTTCAAGAAGCTGCTGCCAGCTGGACCCTGCAGCAGTGATATGATAGAAGACAGTCACATCAGAGAGGTAGTGACATGGAAGAGATTCCTGGCCTTTTAAAACTTATGGCAGCTTTTTATCCCAAGTGAGATAGAAAACCATTAAACCATTAAAGGGCTTTAAATTTGAAAAATTGTTATGATCAATGTCATTAGATTACAAGATTGCAGGATGGTTCTTTCTTAGTATGACAAATGCTTTGAATGTATGATTACTGTTAAAGGATTTGTTTTTTTTTAAAAGTTCATCTAATTTCAAGCTACCTTCTCTTTTCTTATACAATATGAAAAGAGTAAAATAAGCAAAATTGAAATGTTTTCCATTGAACTAGATGCATTACCTTATTCCAAATGACTCGTATAAAGTACCTAAGGGCGAGCGTGACGCCCATCCGCCCTTTGTCTCTTCTGAGATCAATATGCCAAGTGCTAAGAAGTTAGTCTTGATAAGCTTTTATTTCTAATTCATAATTTCACTGTGGAAATTACACCAGATCTGAAGGTTCCACTGACCGACATTGCTATTTATGGCACTTTGCTAAAGATAAGAGAAGATGCGGGCAGTGTGGAAAATCTTTATTGTGTCTGTTTTATTTCTTTGGTTTTTCTTTGTATGTGCATGTGTTCCTTCTCTTAGAATAGGGGTTGTTGAATGAAGAATAGCTTATTTCTTCTGAGTGAAAATGGAGTAAAGTCTTTTCATATAACAGGCGTGATAACATACTAGAATGCAATGCTGTCAGAAATCATGCTGATACTCAATTAGGCCAAACAGCAACAAGATTGACGGACAACTTGGTGTTTTGTATGTAGGGAGGAGATGTATGGGCTTTGGAGAAATATATAGCTTTGATATTTTTTCAGGTTTTTTATATCTTTTATTAGTATATATTTGAATACTAAATATTATAGTCTTAATGAGGATTTGGTACATGTGCGTAACACATCATAATTTTTTTTTTCCCTGGGATCAAACTGACAACCTCATATTCACCAGGCAGGTGCTTATGCCACTGAGCTAATTCCCCAGCCCATCATAATTCTTTATTTAACCTCCTCTCAATCCCTCACTCCATCTCTTGGTCTCCTTCTCTTTTGCTAATATCTATATCCCTTTTTCTGATTATGTGTCTTGTACTTACTCTTACTTTGCATTTTGGATTTCTTATATAAGAGAAGCCAGCAGTGTTTAAATCATTTTTATGTTTTCATGATGGACAAATTATTCTCATTTTTTGAGTTGGTTTAAATAGAAAGACAGCTAAAGTGTTTTGTTAGTTTAATCCTATGAGGAAAACATATGATGTCCCTTCCATCACATAGGTTTTCAACAATTGCTAAGTGCTTTTTTGGGTAGCTAGTGATGATGTTAGCTCAGCTTTTCCTGTTACCTACCCCACAGCTTTCACTTCAGTGTGTTTACTTGCATGGATGGATTTGCCAACCTAGTCAAAGAGAGCGAACCTTCTGCCATGATTACTTTTTCTGTGACATCTAAGGCAAGATATCTTAATAAAATAATAGAAACATACACAGATATGCAACAGAGTAATAAGGATGAGAAATGTATTCAGATTAAAACTGACACATGAATACCAAACACTTGAGAGACTTTAAAGAAGAGGCTTAGTTCATAAAATAAAAGTAATGAGATATCATTTCATTGTGTTTGCACAAGGCTTTACTAAGGTACATATATCCCTATAGAGGTTTTTTTTAAAAGTTATTAATATACAGTAAGTACTGAGTGTATCTGAGAAGCTTTCAGAGGTTGTCTAGGTTTCATAAATCCAAGACTGCCCTAGATGGTGCCTAACCTTGTCTCATGGGAGATGATGCTTGGGCTTTGTATATGGTAGCATTCCATTCAACTGTTTCTCTTACCCAATCTGGCATATGCTAATTTTTTTTTACTTCCACATTTTAACATTTTTAAGCCTATTCTAAACTTTTGCCAACAGAACACTTTGTTCATATTAAAATTCAAAACAGAGTGTTGTGCTGAGAGAAATGTAGAGTTCAGACTCTACAAGCATTGTAAATGGCATTTTAAGAATTAATGAAGCTGAATATGGAAGGACAATGGGATATTGAATTATCCAATTGCATATTTTATAGAGTGTCTATCCAAAATGTTTGAAAAATACGGTTATATTTGTTTGACTTACAATATCAGCCATGGCAAGACCCACGGATCTTCACAGAGGAGCACCTGCATTGGATGCATGATCATAGGTATCTCTCCTATGGTGTAATATACAGAGTGATTGCAGACTCTGAGTTAGAATAACAGGAACTGGGAATCCATGTTCAAATTTTTGCTTTGTTTCTAAAGTTAGGTGAGAACATTTATGGGGGATTGATCTCTGTATGAAAATTGAGAACAGCAACAGCTATCAAGTTGTGTTATTTGGAAGAAAAAGTGAGACATGAATCCCTGGTGCTGATACCAAATAAGTGAAAAAGTTATTTGATGTTTGTGTATTCTTGGATAAAGCAGTGCAAAAAGTTTGAATATACATTTAAAAGGTTGAATTAAACCTTAGTCATTTAATGTCCCCAAAAAAGATTTCTAAGGAGTAAACTGGAAATATTGAATTCCACGCTTATCCTCAGAAATTTTTGTCAGTGTGTCTATCCTGTGACCTAGAAGCAAGTGCACATTTTAAATTTTTTTCATGTTTTAATTTTTAATCATCCCTCCAGAAGAAGAATCTTCTACATGTGGATCATTCTTCTACATGTGCTTGGTATTTCTGGATTAAACAGTCTCTAATATTCCTTATGCTTCTAAAACAGCATGAATGTGTAAAAAAAAACACATATTTTTAAATATTATTCCATGCTTTTCCATGTTCAATGAAAGGAATTTAATTACAGTGTATTAAGAGATTTTCAATTCAGTAATTTTAGTAGGTATAACACATACAATAAAATCTGCTAGTTTTAAGTATGAAGTTCAATAAACATTTATAGATATATCTCTATACAATCACTACTTAGGCTCAGACACAGGGAAGTTCCAAAATCTCAGAAAGTTGCTTTGTGATTGCTCATTCCCATTCACCACAACTCTCCTCTCACCACAAGGTGACAACTATTCTGATATCTACTACCATGTTTGCAAAGTTGATTCCAATGAAATAATGTAATGTGTAGCCTTTGCTGTGTTTTTCTTTCACCCAGTGAAATATCAATGGGGTTCACTCATCTTTTTTGTGTATAAGTTTTGTATTTTATTTAAAATTTTAGGTATCATTCTATTTTAGTAATTTTTACTTAAATGTTAGTGGACATTTCATTTTTATCCGTGGTGTTGACTGTTATAAAGCTGCTACTGCTATGAAATTTCTTGTGTGTATATATTTATTGGAATCTAAAAGTCCCATTTCTCCTGGATATGGGCTTAGATCTACATGTTCCCAAACCTTCATGACCTCAAAGACAGACCTTTGAAGGGTAATTAAATCAGGGGTTTACTATAATGAACGGTGATGTTAGAAGACGAGGTTTGAATGGAAGAAGCGAGTCACGGGATGTGATCCATGACCTAGCAAGGTGTTTCTCCCTCCCCGACCACTCTCTTCACTCTGCTTTCTCATCACCAGAATGTAAGCAACTTTTCTCTGCCTGGTTCCCTCCATTATGCTGTCAACTATGCAGAGATGGAAACTTCAAAAACGTGAATCAGAATAAACTACCACTTCCTTAAGTTGTAGGTGTAGGATATTGTGTCCCAGTGATGAGAATGCAACTAAATCAGGTATATACCTGTAAGTAAGATAAATGCTATGGAGTAGGCATGTGTTTAATCTTCCTAGGTTTCTTTCAGTTATTCAAAGTGATTATGTGATTTACAATATCACTCGATATTTTTAATCTTTTTCCATTGTATTAGTCCGATGCCTGGTAAATGTGTCTTTTTGTAGTTTAAATTTCATTTCTTTTGATAACTACTGTAGTTGATCATATTTTTGAATTTTTTAGTTATTGTTTGAAAGTGGCTGCTAAGTCATTTATTTAATTTCACATTTTTATTTTTTATTTTTTGAGACAAGATTTCACTATGCAGTTCAGGCTGGCCTTTTCACTTTGTAGCCCAGGCTGGCCTCGAACTCACCACAATCCTCCTGTCTGTCTCCTGAGAACTGAGGTTACAGGTGTGCACCACCACACCCAGCTTTTGCTCAATCTTTTTTTTTCATAGTTTCTCTGTTGATTAGTATCTTTATGAATTTAATATGCATAACTCCTTATACATATTCATATATAGTATGTACCATACTATATAAAATATATTTTACTGGTATATGCAAAACAAATAATATTTAATATAAAGGCAATTAGGAATTAGTGTTATCCTAGACTATGCATGTATTTTTGCATAGTCTAATGTAATATTTTGAAAAAAGTTATTTTTATTTTAACAAGACCCATTGATCATGTCATTTATGTTACAGTTGGTGCATTTTTAAAATAGCTTTGATGAATAAAAGGTCACTAAGTATATTTTTCTCCATTTCATGTTAGAAATTTTGGAATTTTTTTCATCTTTTACTTTTTGGTCAATAGATTACCTTAAGTAAAATTCAATAAAGAGTCTGAGGTAAGAATGTCTATTTTTTCACCCAAATATGTAGTTCCTAGATATTTTATTGAAGTGATGTTTCTGTCAGTTTTGCAAATCAAATGATCTTAAAATAGAGCTTGGATTTTTTATAGACTTTTTTTTTCTATTGATCTAAACATCTCTTCTGTATCAAAACCATGCTGTCAAATATGTAACTAAGTATTAGTGTAAGTTCTTCAATCTTGTTCTTTTGCCCTAACTATATTTGTTGATTTACCACTTTGGTGAAACAAAAAATATAGTTAGAATTATTCTGGAAATCTTCACACACACATAAATAAACACACAAATACACATACACACACACACTTCATGCCTACTGAATGAAATGTTAGGTAAAATCAATTTGAAAGGAATTAACGGTTGTACAATTTTGCTTTTTCCAATTCCTAATTATAGTATATTTCTCCAGTTATTTATATTTTACCTACATTTTCTGAAGAACAAATTTTAGTTTCAGTGTAGAGGTTTTGTATATCTTTCATCAGCTTTTACACTTAGCTGACAGCTTGGGTATTAATTTAACATGAAAACGTAAATTTCAATTTTTGGTCTTCTAACTGGTTTAAACATTAGCAATTCTGTTTAGTATTTGTATATAAACTGCATTTAGTCAAGAATAGCTGTCTTTTGTCTAATCACCAATCCAGTTATACTACTTAGAAGATTTTATATTTAAAGGACTTAATTCACTTACATGTCTGGTGAATACCACTTAAGTCATTCTTTTATTATATGCTTCTCTATATCATTATGTGTTTCTTGCATGTAAAACTTTTTTTTTAGTAGAAAAACAACAAAAAGTTCCTCAAAGACAGGAGGCATAATTTGTGAGTCTTAAAAAATTCTGGACTTGGCTCAATAGCATTCTGAGTAAAAAGTGTGTAAGTAGCCATTGAACAGTAGTTTTAAATTGCTGGTTTTGAGTACATGAAAGCTGCTTCTTAGTACTTTATTGATAAATAAAACACACATAGATAGACTTCATGAAAGAGTGTATGTATTTGCACTTATATATGTATATTTTAGGTGATACAGTGTAGGAGAGTTACAGTACCTTACCTGTTTCTATTGTGCATCTGTATGAAAATCTTGACTTTCAACCAGGTAAGTTTTACCCAATTTTGATATTTGTGTATTTTAGTAGCATCAGGAAAGAAAAGTGAGCATTTTAATCAACTATTAATAAATATGATATGTTATTTTAAAATATCTATGTCCAAAGTTTGAAATACACTTCTTATCTCTGTCTCTGTTTCTCTCCCTCTATATCTCTGTCTCTGTCTCTCTGTCTCTCTCTCTCTCTATACACACACACACACACACACACACACATGTATATACACATCTGAACAATTTAAGTATATCTGATAGATGTAAGGATTCCCATATCAGTCTCTGGTTCCTAATATTGAGAAGTCAAGAGTAATTTGTACATAGATTACACAATGAAATCATAATACACAGATGATTCAGTGTGACTCCTGTTGCTGATACAATACTTTTACAATTTCACAACAAATTTTAGTTGTAGGTGAAGTTCACATAGTCAGACCTTCATTCGTCAGTTTGTCTTTAGCTAGTCATTTCTTACAAATCTTTGGATGATGTAAGCAGTTTAGAATATAATTCTCATGGAATCTTTGCTTTGGTTTCTTTTAACAGAAGCCAAAGATTTGGCTGAATGTTGAGGTGTCGTGGTTCTGTCTGCCAGCCAAACACCCTTTTGAGCTCCCCTGTGTGATCAGTTTCCTTTCTGGTTGTTTTCTCCTTTCTGCTTGCTTGGGAAGTGGCAGGAAAAGTCACTTTTTGTATATGTTTGGATTTAAAAGTAAATTTTCCTTTCCTGAAATGGTATGACACTTTCTCTGTGCTGTTTCTGACAGTTTTTCTCCCACTTCAGCTTTTGCTCAGAACATAAATTTTTAACAACTTCATATGCAGTAAGATGTTCATGAATGCTCCATTTTGCTTTATCTAAAATAAAGCCAAAAAAATGCCTGGTACCATCAGAATGCTGATATCTGGCATGATATGCATTTTAGACATTACATGGCACACTGTGAAAAACATGTAAAGTTATAGCTCAGTGAGAATTAGAACTCTTTGAGTTCTGGTCTCTGCTTTTCCTCAAATTTGCCAAAAATATTAAATTATTAACCAGTTGCTTCAGTTGCTTGATTTAAAATGAAGCATAAGCCTTAAATGTCTCCAAACTTGTTTACAATTTTTTAGCTGCAATGTTGTTAGTACATTAAATAACTTTATGCTCAATTACTAATTGAGGGCTTACTAACATACAACCTTTCTCACTGAGCTTTTAGTCAGGACTATGTGGCTTATTCCTATTCTATTTTTGGCACTATTTTGAGTGAGAAGATATCCACCCTCCAATTATAGGCACTGGTGGCTGACACCGGAACTTTTGAATCTTTGTTATAGTCTAACTGAAGAGACACTTTCTAAAACCTGCAGCAGAGGGTGACATTTTCAGTGCTCAGAAATGTGTGAACTTTGGCACTGAGCATATTTTGCTATTCAATTGTACTTCCTGAAGTTTTTACTTAATATAGGAATGGTAGTGCTATTGTAAAACATGCTTTTGAATCAAAGATAAAAGCAGAAATATTTTGATAAAGGTACTTTTGACATAAAAATATCTATTATTGCTGGTAGAATTTTGAATACACTGAAGCATTAATAGGCAGTGCAGAGATTTTCAATGTATATTTTTCTATTACAGTCAAGCAAACAAGAAGTAAGGAAAAAAAATCAAACAATCCTTATGATTCTACAGTTTTTTCTCTGTATTAAAGATGGAAAATAAAAAATGAAATGTGTAATAGCCCGACTAAGGAATAAAAATTCAATCCAATTAATCAAAGGTGAAGGAGTTTTATTGCCAAGCCTGGCGATGCAGCCTCTGGTAACCGGTCTAGAGACTGCGCGCCTCACAACTAAGGGAGTTTGCTTTTATAGAGGAGCAACGCAGCTGATTGGTGGGTAGGCTGTTAAGAACATGGGGAGTGAGCTGGTTGGTCATTTAGGGTGGCATTTTGGGGAAAAGGAAACTTTTGTGAGAAACAGCTGAGGCTTATTAAACTGAAACTTATCTTGTGACAAGAACAAGGACTTAAATCTAAAATGGCAGCACGTACAGAACAAGATGACAGTGCAGGTGGTTCAGATTATTACATTCCCCTCTGATGTTGTGACTTGAGCCAAATCTTTGGCTCATTTAGTGGGAAGGAGCTCATATTGAGTCCTTAGGACTATTAATCTAGTGCTCTGCATCTGCTCAGTAATAAAGATGCGTGACTCGAAGTAAGTCTTGGGTTTAAGGGTCTAAACTTACTTCCTTAGGTCTAGGCAAAAAGAGCGGATGGTAGAGAATAATTTGTTGTTCTCTACATATCCAACTCTGAGAAACCCCTGTGAGACCTGACAGCCGTTTAAGGTAAGCCATTTTGTTTCCACAGTCTACACTCTGGGTATATGAGCCAGTGAATTGACCCGATGACAGAGTGCCCCCTTTGCAGTTGCAAGGGTTTCCATAAGCTATTTTTAAGGCATCTCTAGGGTTACCCGGTGGCCCAAAGCCTCCCTGGGTCTGTAACAACAGACCCAATAAAATGGTTACACCTAAAGGATTCATTATGAGAGGGGCCTAGGTAGTCAGTTTTAGTTTAAGGGGGTTGCCAGTCTGTTGTATAGTCCATTTATCTTGAGATTCTTCATCTGTGACGTCCACTTGTTTGACGTGGGAGTGGTGAATCCAGGCAGTCTTTCCAGCTACCTTGACTGCAGTTGGTGTGCTCAGCACCACTGTATAGGGTCCTTCCCAGCGGGGCTCGAGTGATTCTCGATGATGCCGTCGAATCAGGACCAGCGCCCCGGGGTTGATGGATGAATGGAGAGGAGTTTCCTCAGAGGGAGCTGGGCTCTTTTGTCTGAACAGCTGGTGGATAGAAGTCAGTATGGGCTGCAGCACCTGTAAGGACTTAATAAGATCTTGGTTAGTAAGTTCAGCTATCTTGTTCTCCGAGAGCCCTGGAACTAAAGGAGGTGGACACCCATAGAGGGCCTCAAAGGGGGTAATTCCAGCAATGTAGGGAGTACAGCGGGCTCTTAGGAGCGCAAAGGGAAGGAGGCTTACCCAATTATCGCCAGTTTGGAGAATCAATTTGGTCAGTGTCTCCTTTATGGTTCGATTCATTCTCTCTACTTGCCCAGAACTTTGTGGCCGATATGCACAATGTAGTTTCCAATCA
>PVLA01001719.1:285447-328450 GCA_004027455.1 Hydrochoerus hydrochaeris | reverse complement strand
ATAGGTTTTAATTAACCTCAACCCCAAGCAGGAAGCGCCCCAGGCTTAGGGCTAGGCAGGGACAATCCCAAGCAATAGGTGTCAATTAACTCTTTTGACCTTTGTAACATCTCAATCTTGTTACTTAGTTAGCTTGGGAAATGTAAGCCGATGCACCTGGATGCCTGCAGGAGGAAGAGATGTGTGAGACTATCATGCCGCTCCCTACATTTTTTCCTTTATCACTTATGGGAGTATGGCAGTCCCTGTGAGGACAGCGCCTGTCTTAGGTCAAGGACTCTTCATATGAATCCAACCAGGCCTTACCCGTCATGGGCCTGCAGGACAGCAATTGGTCCTGTGCCTGTCTTAGGCGGCCGGTGGCGTAACATATGTGTCCTAGTTGCCCGTCTCTGGCTGCCGGTCCAGTGTCTCAGGGCAGTTGTCTCACAGGAACCCCGCAAATCCTCCTCCATGAGCTCTCCCACCCAAAGCTCCCGCATAAACTCTCTCACACTACTCACAGAAGGCAAAACCCCACAACCAGTCCTCACAAAGGGGTTATCTAGAGGGCCTCCAGCAACCCCCCTGGAGTCTTCACCCTCGACTCCATATTGAGCATTACACAAAAATATATATATGTGAATTACACAAATTACAATTATCAGTACAAAACATTCCAAGATCCCCGTGCCCAATTCCCACATGCGGTGTCCTTTTCCTGGGGAAGCGATTGTCACAAGGCGTGGATGGACTAGGATGCGGCATGGACAGAAAAGGGCGCCGCATGGTACCAAAAAAAAAAAGAAACCAGTGTGATCAGTTTGTTCATTCATTCGCCAATTCATTCACTCAGCATAGAAGCCAGAGAGATCTTTTTAAATATGAGTTAGATTGTGTCACTGTTCTTACAGTCCCTCAGCAGCTTTGCCTTTCACTTGGAATAAAAACCAAAGCCTCAAAATAGCCTTCATGGCCTCCACAATTTGCACTCTTTAAATCTTTCCTCTACTACTTGCCCCCTTGTAGGATCCCTGCTGCTCTGTGAAGGGGTCAAGCATGCTACTTCTGATTGTGAGTCACCTTCACAGAGCCACATGGCTCGCTCTCTCACCTGTGACACCACGTCCCCAGGGAGGCTGGGGACTGTTTTATTTACAGTCACAACCTGTGACTCCAGGTGGCATTACCATTTTTGTTTCCTTGTATTGCTTTTCCCCATAGCACTTCTAGTTTACCATATAATTTCTCTATTTTGTCTGTCCTCTCTCATTAGAATGTGAGCTCCATGAGGGTAGGACTTTGCTTTGTTCTTTACTGTTGTACTTTCTTGCATCTAGAACAGTCCCTGGCACATTGTAGGCATTCTGTTTTATTCACTGAATGAATAAATTCAACAAACAAGGACTGCCATGGCAGTGTGCTGGATTAATTGTTTGGTAAAACAATGCAGTGGAACATACAGAAGGGAACAACTGACAGGGATTAGGAAGATTTCCTGGAAGAACTGACCATTAAGCTGGATTTTGAGTAACATGTAGGACCTTGCCAAGTGAAAAAGGACCAACAGGCTTTTCAGACTAAGGGATAAATTTGAGCAAATAGAACTCATCTTTTGTAGATGTCTTTGGTTCTCCTTAGAGTAGAATAAAATTTCAGAAAATGCATTAAGAGTAGATACCAGGAGTTGAAATAAATACTATTTTAGGAATTGTTTATACTCGAGAAATTTCAAGCATAGATTTTTAGTAGCAAAGGTCTGTGGTTTAGTCTTAGTAAAAACAGAAACAGTTCCAAGAGGAATTGGAAATTAATATGGATTTAATGGCTTCAAACCACACAGTGCTGCAAGGTTTCTCAACCTTGGCATTATTAGCATTAACATTTTGGGGAGTATAATTCTTTGTTATGGGTGCTGTTTCATGCATTGTACCATGACTGCCTGCTAACACCCAGTCCTAGTTGTGACAGGCAGAGATCTCCAGACATTGCCAGATGTCTGAGAACTTCTAGCTGAGAACTACTACTTTAGATCCACTGTGTTACTATTGGACCTCCAGCAGATGATTTGGGAAGAGAAAGATTATACCTTGGTAAAGTAATCTTTCTGAATCTAGAATCAGGTAAAAAAATTTGAAGCGGGCAGTACCTTAAAAATGATACCTGTATAACCATGATGAAGGCAGAAGTATTTTTTAAAAAGTTTTGACCCTGGAAATTGGAGAAGGGTTTGCAGAAGGTCATATTCTTAAGTTGGATTTAGAAGATAAAGAGGAGAAAGGCACATGTCAGACAAAGATGATGATCAGAGTAGTCCTGGAGTAGTATGAGGAAGAGGGGCTTTAGTGAAGCCAGGCTTTAGAGAGTGCTAAGTGTTGTCTGTGAAGGGCTGTAGGCTTGTTTTCATTTTCTACTGCTGCATGACAAGTTACCATAAACTTATTGGCCTAAAACAATGCAGTATTTGTTTTCACATTTGGGGACTGAGGCAGGTGGATTACAGGTTGGAGATCAGCTTGGACTACTGTACATAGCCAGTTCAAGGCTACTGCATAGCAAGGCTTTGTCTCAGAAACAAAACAAACCAACAATAGCTTGTGCTTTTGTCTGCCATCGAGTGTGTGTTTCTGCCTCTGAGGCTAACCATGTCTTCTCACAAGACTTTCAAAATTAAACGATTCCTGGCCAAGAGGCAAAAGCATAATTGTCCCATTCCTCAGTGGATTCAGATGAAGACTGGTAATAGAATCAGGTACAGCTCCAAGAGGAGACACTGGAGGAGGACCGAGTGGGAGTGTGAGGAGTCGCACATGTACTGCAGCACATTACCGCCTTGGAGATCACAAGGTGATGCCTTCTTTATCATGGTCAAAATGATATTACCATATCAAGTTTAAAAAAAATACCATTGTCTAGACAGTTGAACGTGCCTAATCGGGATTCTTAAACTTTGTCTGTGATCAGCACTAATGGGTCAACAATAAATATTTGGAACTTTAAAAAAAAAACAACCCAGCAACAAAAAACCCCACAAAAAGCCCAACACAATTATGTTCTTCTGTGATTCAGGAGTCAAGGCTTCACCTCAGTTCCCTGTTCTTGGTCTCAAAGAGATGAAATTAAGATGTCAGCTGGTTTCTTTCTCACCTGGAGGCTCGACTCTGGAAACAGCTTCCAGAGTCTCTCAGGTTGTTTCCTTATAGCTGTATGGTTGAGGTCTCCTTTTCTTTCTAGCTGAAGGCTGAGGCCCCTTTTCTTGCTAGCTGGTGGTGGGTGGCTAGGCTGTCTGAAATCTGCATTCCTAGAGGCTGCTTTCAGCCCTTGCTGTGGGTAGTATTTCCATAACATGACTGTTCAATTCTTCAAGGCCTGCAGGAGAGTATCTAGCTTAGAATCTGTTAGTTGGCTATGACAGAGTCTTATATAGTAGAATGTCTCCCACCCCTTTGTCTCAGTCTGTTGGGTATAAGAAGTTAGACCCTACTTACGCTTGGAGAGGGTAGGTAACAGAGGAGTCTGATGGATACCAAGACACATGAAGTTTTGGAGCTGTCTTAGATTTGGCTCCCACAAGCACTTTTATCTCTCTGAAGGTAGTGGCTGAGTGTTTTGTTTTTTCTTAGCACTGTATCACTAATGCTTGACACATAGTAAGTGCTTTATAAATACTTGTCAAATGAATGAAATCTATGGAATAAGTATTGGGTAGACAGTTGAATGGTATTTACAGTTTAAGCTCCTAAGCCAGTAATTTCACATTGGAAAAATAGCTAGTTTCTTTCCATTCATATTCTTCACTCTAGGTAAAACTATAAACATTTTTACCTCAGATCTTAAAGTAAAACCTAAAATTGTTTATTTTCACAAGTGTCAGTCAAGTCTTTTTATATCAGAGAGAGAACACCCTTTGGAAAGATAATTTAGGGCTACATTGCACCAAACTGGCAGATTTCTTGCAACAGCCAGAAATATTGGCAGGTTTGGAGTTTAGGGGTGGTGGGTGGTTAGGTTGTCTGAAGTTTCACAGCTTACTGCTAGCTAATAAATGTTATTTCTAAGCACTGTGACAATACCAATTGTTTTATAATAGCTGAATAATATTCTTGTCTAACTTACACTTAGAACTTTATAGTTTGATGTGCTTCATATTTTATACTTGTCATTATAAACATTGGTTGAAAAAAAAGATTTTCAATTATCCATTATTAATACCAGTTAGTCTCCCCAACATCAGGTATTTCTGACACCATAGCCTATGTTTCTCAGTAGACCTTTACTGTTCATACGGATTAGGAGAATCTGAAGATGTTCCAGCAGATCCTGTACATTTTTCTGGGCTATCAATTTTAGTGGTATTTTCCCTGTTGAAACAAACACAGCTGCCCTACATTATAGAGTAGAAAGCAAAATTTTATTGAATTCTAAAAATAAAGTTCTAATGCATGTTGTTGTAGCTGGCTGCTTTAGGTCCTCTCATACCTTGAACTATGGTCATTCCCCTCTGATCTTCTGCTGTGTGTTAGAGAAATTTGACAGGCATTGTATTATACCAGGCTTCCTTTAAAGGGATCTTTGACAGGTGCTAAGATACTGAGACATTTAGTTGGAGGTTAGTGGTACAAGGCAAGAAAACTAAGGATCAGGCCCCTTTGACCAAGGAAGACATTTGATAGAAGAGACTTTGTCTCCTGGTAGACTGGTTGGGGGGCTGGCTGAACCTATGTGGCCCTACTTACTCAGGTGGCCTCAGCAGGCCATTTGGAGTGACATGGCAGAGCCATTCCCCATGGTCTGTTATCCCAGATGTCTTCCCATGGTTTGGAAGTTTTCCAAGGCCAGAGCAGATGAAGCTGTATTTTAGGGGCTCAAAATTTTCACTATATTCTGTAAATATATTCAAAATAAATCATGATGTGAGTACAGATTCAAGAGTTGGGGAAATATACTCCATCTCTTGATGGGAGGATTTACAAAGGCTGTGGCCTTTAAAAGAAAATCTATTATATGCCTTTGAGCAAGTTATTTAACTGTTTCAAACTTTAATTTAAAAAAATCTACAAAATGAGAGTATTAATACCTTTCTCCTGAGAGATCCAAGATGGCTGATTGAGATGTAGCACGATAGAGAGCCTCTCTGAGAAAAGCAACTCAAATGCTGGAATCTGACACCATGGAGAGGACCGGATGAAAGGAGAGGAATTCTCGCGACCCAGGAAAAAACTGAGGAAAAAGGGGGAAAAAAAAAAAAAAAGAAGAAGAAGAAGCATGGATGGAGGGCTGGAGCTGGGCACGCTCCGGTAGCTGTGCTGGGTGCATCTTGGAGTCCAGCGACTTACGATTGAGCTGAGGTCGCAGCCCTGCCAAGAGTGGTGGGGCGGGGGGCAGGTGTTTGCTGAGCTCGAGACCCTTGGTGGGAGGAGGCTCTGAAGCAGCGAGTGGAGCTGCGTGGACTTGAGTGAGTGCTGGGAACTGGATTCCCCAGAGTGAGATCACCCGCAGAACGACATAGTGGATTTGGGCAAGTCAGGCTTGAATCAACGGCTAAGGCGGCTTCAGTTGGCAGCTCCTGGCCCCAAGTGGATTGGTGGGATATGCCTGGGCTGGGCCATGCCCCTGATTGGGACCCAGTAGTCAGGGATGAGGCGGTCCCAAACCTATGACATCCACAGGGCACCGTCTAACATGCTGAAGTCACTCACTGGTTGAGAGGGGATGGGGCCAGCCCACACTGCTGCCCCTGAGTGCACCTCACAGATCAACAGCAGACAGGGGAGGGCAGCACTGCCCTAGCCAGTAAGCTGCAGAGGGACTTAAGGCAGTACTTAAAGGTCCAGACACCTGTCTGAGGGAAACCAGAAGCATGACAAGACAGAGAAACAGCAAAAGGCCTTCAACCACTGACCCAGGGAAAATAAGCCCAGGAGGGGTGAGTACAGAGGAAATTGAGGGCAGCAGACATGCAGTATCAGACACAGCCTCATCGGAAATAAAGAAATACTTCTGTGACCTCGTCGGCGAATTTAAAGCTGAAATTCTAACTCAGGTGAAGCAAGATGTAAGAAGATTAATAAAAGAAATGCTGGGTACTCCTCAAGAAGACACAAATGGAAGAATGGAGGAACCCAGAGAAAGGAGAGAAGCCTTTGATGAAGAATATAAACAAAATCTAGAATACATGAAACAGATCCAAAGAGAATATCAGGAAATTAAAAACTCCATTGAAAGCTGGCAAAACTTCTTAAAATAAACTAAAGACAGACTTTTAAAACTTGAAGATAGGTTTGCAATGTATGATCACGAAAGGAAGGGTTTCTTAAAAATAACAAGGAACCAGGAAGTAACAATACAAAGGCTAGAAGATGACAAGAGGATTTATAACTTAAGAATAAAAAATGTGAATGAAGAAGCAGGGACAAATACAAATGAACTAAAAAGGCTATTCACAGAAATAATTAAGGAAAACTTCCCAAGCATAGGAAATGGAAGTGATATTCAGATATATGAGGCATACAGAACTCTAGCCAGCTACAACCAAAACAGATCTACACCCAGACATATAATAGTCAGGATCCCAGAAATCCATCACAGAACAGAATATTAAAAACAGTCAGAGAAAAGAAAGAGATTATCCATAAAGGAAAACTCATCAAAATCACAGCGGACTTCTCGATGCACACTATCAAATCAAGAAGAGCTTGGAGCAAAATATTTCAAGCCCTGTAAAAAAATAACCTCCAACCCAGATTGATGTACCCTGCAAAACTGTCTCTCAAAATTAATGGAGAGACAAGATATTTCCACGACAAAGAGGAATTGGGGGAGTTTGTGACCACCAATCCAACCCTGCAAAGAATACTGAAGGACATTCTAGAGAGAGAGAAGAAAATCACCAGGATTCCAGGAACAATGGCAGAAAGGCCTCAGTGAAAGGGGCAGACAGTGGAATGAAGGAGAAAAGTAAACAATAATGACAGAAAAATAGTATAGCAGAGATGAGGCAGAGAAGATTGGCTATCTCGCTGTTTTGACTGATTTTATTCAAATCTGGTATGCTTGAGAGTGTCAAGTCTGGGAGTAGGAGCAACTACTCTGGGGATGGCAGGATTCAATAGGATACCCATTTTGGTTTGATTATTAACTGCCTTTGAAGTCCTATAATGTCTCCAATATTCAGTTTTTATTAATAGTGCTATGTACCACTAAGTTTAATTATACTATGCCTGATGATATAGACAATTTTATTGAAAATAACAGGAGACATCATGGTGACAACCATAGATCACCTAGTATTGTGGTTTTATATGTCCTTCTCATTTCGTGTTTCTCTAGGAATTTGTATTGTTGACTTGTTTTGGTTTGTTTTTCCTCTAATACAGAAAGGCTAGGTATGCATGTAGAGACTTATACATGTGTAGAACTTCTAAACAGTTTATGAGAATTGATTATAGTTATTGTAAAAAAAGAGAGAGGAAAAGAAAGTATTCTAGAGGATATAACTGCATATATGTTTGAGTGTGTATATGGTTGATGACCATAATACTAAGTTTTTTGTTGGATAGATGAACAGAGCTGATTGCAGTCTCACTGTTTAAATGTCTACTTTGTATGCTTTACTTTTGTAACTTGAACAACTACTTCTAGGAGGAAAATATGTAATTGTCAACTAGTGATTTCTTACTGGTTTTTGTTTTTGTTATTTTTATATTTTTTGAAATTTTGCATTATTTCTCTCCTCTTTCTGTTTCATTTTTTTCCCCCTAAATAAAAAAATATTTAAAAAAACCTTTCTCCTAAGGGATTGATTACAAGGATTAAATATGCTGTTATATGAAAAGTGGTTAGTACAGCTCATAGTAAGAGCTCAGGAAATCTCATGTTACTATTCCCCTTGTATTTTTGCCTGAGGGAAGCCTAGCTATCCTTAAAATGCTAGTGCCTTTTTTTCTGAAGCTTTCTATAAACTGCCTGTCTTGGAAAACATTTACTGTAGCGTCTTCTTTGCAGGTTGGCGTGGGCATTGCCTTATGTTGTAATGTGTGGTGTGTGACAAGGCTCCACTGCCGAATCTTGTAATGCCTGAGGCAGGGGAGGACAGTGTTCATGTGTTTTTGTAGGATTCCAGTACCTGGCATTCAGATGATGTTTACTGAGGGAATCTCCCCTCCCCTTACCTCTCCTTCTGCTCTCTTTTTTTCTTTCTCTTTTTTTCCTTTCTCTCTTTCTCTTTCTCTTTCTCTTTCCCTCCTCCTCCTCCCCCCCTCTTCTTTTTGCAGATAGTCTTGCTATGTAGTTTAGGGTGGTCTTGTACCCACTGTGGAGCCCACACTGGCCTCAAATCAGGGATCCTCCTGCCTTCGTCTCTGGAGGGCTGGAATCACAGGCATGCATCACCATGACTGGCAGTGAGTGAATCTCTTTCCAAAGAAGACACAAACATTTCTTTACTGATGTTTTAGTTTAATCTAGTAAGTAACTTTAGTTAAAGTATGGAGATAAAAAGGAAAAAAATAAACTCTCCACATATATGGTCTCATCATTTGCCACTTAAGGAGTTAGGCATAGTCACACAGAGATGAAATTAAGCATATTCACCTGGATAGAATTATTAATTCCCAGAACAGGGAGAAAAAAAAACCCTCAATTTTTGCTAGCCTAAAAAATAAATGAGGGTCTAATTTAGAATTAAATTGGAAAGAGAGAAAGAAATTTAAAAGCAGTAAAGTGCATTTTATTTTAATGGTCATTTCAATTACTTTCAGATCCCAGGAGCTATGAATTCTGAACTGTAGATCAAAGAATGTTGAGATCTTAGTAAAAGGAGGGTCTATTGATTTCTGTAAATGGAAAACTTTGTCTATAATAAAAGATTTTTGTTTTTCTCATGATAATTATTTTTGTGGAAAATAAATGTACTTCTTTAGTACTTAAGAATCAGGTTTGACTTGCCTAATGCTAATAGCATGAAGTCGGGGTACAGTGTGGAAAGGTAAAAAAAAAAAAATTCTCACATCTGCTGTTACATGTTGTTAACTCCCTTAGCAGACGTTAAATCATTTCAAGTACAATAATAGTGTGGGAGGTAAATTAACTAACCATTAACAATCTTATAAATACACAATTAACATGCCAGCATTTATATGACACGTTGATGGGGCAGCAGTAATTTTTGATTGGGAATTTGCAGACCTTTGAGAAGCCTCAGGCTGTTGCTTATTCAGACAAGTTTTCACAGATTGCAGGTGAAGGGATGCAGAAGCCTGTCTGGCAGGGAAGCGCATGTGTAGAGTATTTTGAAAAAGTCCTGGAAGGAGAATGTTGCACTTGTGTCTAGATGGCCCCCCAAAGCCTCATGCACACATAGGTGGGGCTTTTTCAGATGTGGCTGCGTCTAGAGTGTGTGATGCTGGGTTTGCTTCACAGTGCAATGCTAGGCTCAAGAGCCCTGGGATTAAAGGTGTGAGTGCTGCTCGCCCTAAATCGCCTTAATAAGATAAAAGGTACAGAAAGAGCTCTGGTTGTCCCTTGTTGGCTTTTGCTACCTTGTGGGTACCACGAACTGTCTTCTGCTATATTCCTCTGCCAAGCCACCTTGCCTTGGAGTCAGCCAATTATTGACCAAAATCTCTACAAACTCAGCTAAATAAGTTTTTCCTCCTTTAACTTTAGGTGTTGGGTATTTTGTCTCAGCAGTGAGAAAAGTAACTAAGAAAATTTCTAACCAAAATTCTAATTGGTGGGATTTGAGCATTTTAAGTCATATTGTTGCCTATGACAGATTCTTAGTGAGTGGAGGGCTCATTTGCTTCTGATAGGTTATTTGAAGAAGGACTATTTTAGATGTGGACTTGTACCTAAATTGCATGAATTACTGGAGATTTTAAAACATACCTAGAGGGTTGGGGGTGTAGCTCAGAGTGGGTGCCTAGCATGCATGAGGCTGTGAGTTTGATCACTGGCGTCATAATACAAGCAAACAAACAAAAGATAAACTTAGATCTAACTGGGTATATAAAGTAAACCTTCTGTGGTTTCAGGTCAAAAGTAGGTGATCTCTATAGTACCTTTTATATGAGATTTTTGTAACTATTTTTTTTGAATGGCTTTACGTGTATGTGTTGTTTATTTCTTGCTGTTGTACAAATCACTGTTGCATTAGTAGAGAGTAACTAAAGGTCTCACCTACTACGGAACACATTTGCTGTCTTTTGTGTTTCACAAAGACCCATGGGAGAACTATCTCTCAGGCCTCAGAACCCAAAAAGCACAATAGGATTTTAAAAAATCATTTGTATTATGACTATTGTAATTCTTTGTTTCCTTTTGTTTTGAGAGGCTGAAAGTATAGTGGTTAAGATCCCAAGCTCTAAGATTTGATTCTTAGTTCTGTTGTGTTTTAGCTGTCTAGCTTTGGACAAGTTTCTTAACCTTTCTGTGGTTCAATTTTTTCATCTGTAAATGGGGATTAAAAATAGTAATTATCATAATAGGGTTTTTTTAATGTTATATGAATTAACTGATATAAAAGAAAAAAACAGTTTTAGTTTTTGTAGTAAGTTAGGTTAGCTGTTATGATTTCTTTTTGCCTCTGGGATTCTGCTGTCTGCCTGTAACAAATGTGCAGGATCTTTTGGCAGACACTGGATTTAGTGGATTTATCCTGAATCACTTCCCCTTTGTATTTCTCCCATCTTTGTATGTGTGTTTGTGTTTTAACCATATTGTAATTCATTATTTTTCTACAAGCCATTGCAAATAGTTTGGAACTTTATGTGGCCTCATGTGTGTGTAGAATTATTACTAAAAATCATATTCAGAAAACAAATTGTATTCAGGCTTGATACCCACCAGAACCTAACAATTATTCCCATGTTTATAGGGCATATTCCATATAGGTTACGTGCTCATTAATGAACACAAATGGATCTGTTAAGTGGTAGTAGTTTCCAAATTGCACCTAGAACTACCTTTCCCACATAATAGGAACAAATATTTGTTGGATATCACCTTTTACAAGGTGATTCACCCACTACATGAAAAATAGCTGTCATTTTGGGACATCTCTTACTGTTTGCCCATTCTGCACAAATGTCCCTATTGCTTCCATTTTGAGTAACACAAATCTTAATGCTTTAAAAAAAAATTGGGAGTTAAAAAATGGGAGAAGGGGATTGGTGTATAGCTTAGTGTCAGAGCAAGTGTATGCATGTAGCATGTGTGCAAGGCCCTGGATGCAATCCCCACAGTATATTTTTTTAAGAAGTGGAAGATAGAACATTTTAAGGGAGCTGATATTGTTATTTGTCTGATAGTGTAAAGGTATATAAAAAGAATTATCTAAGAATCTAGAATTGGTTACATCTAGCCAGCTGTTGTAGTGCATACCTGTAATCTCAGGGAGGCTAAGGCTGGAGGATCCTTGTGAGTTCAAGGCCAGCCTGAACAAATAGCAAGATCATGTCTCAAAAAAAAAAAGTTTACATCCAGGAAGGCACTGAAGGCCTAAAAAGAAAGCCTATAAAAGCCTAGAGAACATTCATAAATTATGTGTTGTAGTCAGGGATTGCAAGGGGAACAGTTACATATAGGACACATTATTTATAGTATTATTTATAATGGTTACCCAAGGAATCAAATACAAAGTGCAGGAAATCTGTCCACCTACTGAAGACCTAGAGAATCCAGCCAAGGGCCTGGATCCCATGGCAATTTCCTGCATGAGTTCAGCTGAAAACATAGAGCCCGTGACAATGTCTTCTACAAGTCCAACTGGAGGCCTAGAGCCCACAGCAATGACTCATGCAAGTCTGTTTCATGGATCTGCACTGGGAAGGCCTAGAGGTCAGTGGTGAAAGCTAAAAAAAGTCTGTGCCAGTGGGGTAAAGGATCTGTGCCAGCAGTTTGAGGGTTCTGCTCTGGCACCAAGAAGCAATGCTCAAAATAAGAACCAGGGCTCCCCCAAAAAGTACCACAGCCATTCTCAGCAACAACGAGGTCCAGAGCTCCTCCGATGATAAGAACAGCTGAGTTCATGTTGGGGAAGCCAGCGTGATAAGCTTCTCCTGGAGACTGAATAGCACACCATTGTCCCCTCCAGAGCCAGGAAATCATGCTCAGAGTGAGGACCATAGCTCTCCCAAGGTGAACTACAGCCACTCTCAGCGACAAGGTCCCGAGCTTCTCCAGTGATAGCTGCTGAGTTCATATCAGGGAAGCCAGCATGACAAGCTTCTCCAGGAGAACCAATTCCAAACAATTCTTACTCTCCAGGTCTTGTTTTTATCTTTGTAATCATCCTCATGTGGGCCTTCCACACTCAAGGCCATGCTGATTCAGTTCAGCGGATATTACAAGTTGATCACCTGTATTGATCCACCACACTATGTACTTTGAAATATTGATACATTTTAGTGTTTCTTGAGGAAAAAAAAAAGTGTTTAGGGATCAAATAAGTTTGGATTATATTGTGTTAGTAGATTCCCTGTTCGTGGATATTCATCATATACATTAATAGTTTGAGAGGCCGTCTTGTTAAAAGCAAGAAGAAAACTTGTTTAATTTTGGTTAATAATCCCTAGGTTTTTAAAAATTGAAAGTTATGGGGAAATGCAGCTAACATAAAATTTACCATTGTAACTTTTTAAAATGTACAGTTCAGCATCACAAGTGCATTCATGGTTTTCAGCTGCTGTACCATCCATCTTCAGAACTTTTCCATCTTCCCAGACTGAAGCTTAGTCATTAAAAACCTCCCAGTTCCTTTCTCCTCTTCCTCCTGGCACCCTTATTCTGCTTTCCATCTCTGAGTTTGATTAATATAGGGCCCATACCAGTACCTTCCTTTTGTGACTAGCATACTTTACTTAACATAATGTCCTTGGTGAAGCAGGTCAGAGTTTCCTGTATGTTTTAGGGCTGAGTAATAATATTCTGTGCTATGCTGTCTACCTCCTTTTGTTTATCTGCCTCCACTATGTGTTTCTAGTTGCTTGTAGCATTCTTTCATATGTATGTGTCATGGCGTATATACTAATGATGGATATTTAGATTCCTTTCATGTTATTAAATAGTACAAACAAGTCTGAGGTAAACATTTTTGCAGTTAACGCCTTAAGCAAATCTCAGAAGAAGGTGTTTGTATTGTACATTTTGGTAAATATTATCAAATTATTCTCAAAAAAGTCTGAATTTTCATTCCTTCCATGGCAGTACCCATTTCTTTGAACCCCTGCCAGGATTAATCTTTTAAAAATCGTTTTGTTCTTTGCACCACTGGAAAGAGAAAATGAGTTGCTTTTATCTGTATTAGGAATGTTTTAGCCCTAGAAATCAAGTATACCCTCAAATAGTACTTAGGTACTCCTAAGCAGATTTTTAAAATATCCTTATTTCTGAAAAGCAGCATTGTTGGAATATATTGATAATGTCCCCAGGGCATATTGAAGAGTATCTTTTGTATCGGTATTAATAAAAAGGCAACCCTTTTTTTATAATCTTACTTATACCTGACATGCTCACATATGACTCTCTGACAAAATTGGATAGTCACTGGAAATGGGACAGCAGTGTGTATTGCGTTCCTACTATGCGTACCATCCTTTTTGCCCAAACGGCTGCCCCATTATGGCCCTGGTCTTTGGGAAACTTAGCTAGTCTAAGTGTTTAAGAACATCTAGTAGGAGGTGGAAAGTGACTTGTACAGTAGCACATGTTCCAAGAAGGTCCTGTGGGAATTCATTCAGAACTGATATTGACTGAGTGTTTGTTGAGTGACTTACACAGATTCCTAAATGTGTGAAGTCATAGTGTTTTTTGTTGGTTTGTGTGTTTGAGTGTTCAGGATTAAATCCAGGGCCTTATACATGATAGGCAAGGGCTGTCTACTACTGAGCTGCATCCCCAGCCCACTCACAGTGTTTTAATAGACAAGATATCTGCTGATGCTGGGGTATTTTGAGGCTTCTGTTCTGTAAGGATTAAGTTGAGTAGTCGGTGTGTGCCTTTCCTCTTTCCTTCATGAACTGTAATGGAGCTGATTAATTTTGCTGAAAAAGTTGTTCCTGAAGGTACTTTCACTTTGCCTTTTGACTTTTTGGTGGCAAAACACCCATTAGATATGTGGCTTCTTACTGCAGTCTGCCTGTGTGTGTGTGTGTGTGTGTGTGTGTGTGTGTGTGTGTAGAATGATTCCACCTGAAGGCGGAAGTGCTTCCCCTCTACCAGCAGCCACTTGCCAGCCTTTCTTTCCTGGGAAGGTGCTTCTTGCGATTGCTCTCTGAGGATGTTCGCAGCTCTGGCAGTCTGCAATCTTGTGATTTTGTGACAAGTGCTTCCTTTATAAGTTAATCCTGTGGGTGTGTGTATTTCTTCGTGGTTATAGAAAAAGTTATTTTTACAAGTGCAACTTAAATGCTCCCTTTTAATTTTGTAATTTTCTGAGGGATATATCTAAACTAATAAATTCATGTATCTGAAACTAAATAACTGAGGAAGTTGACACTTAACCCCATGCTATTAGAGAATGTAAAAGGTCAATATGCAGATATACATTTTTTATTCAAGGATGCCTTATTCATGTTTGCATTTCCCATCGGCTGCAGTGTAAAATAACTAGTCAATGTACAGTAAAGGAAAAAAATGAATATTAGTGTTATTTACTTGACTAGCGGTTCTCCTCAGTTAAACCTCCTTTTAATTTCAACATCTTAAAGATCATTAGGTGTTAGTAGTAGAATGATGTGTTACTACCCCAGAATTTTAAAAACTTCAGTTACTTGTAATGGTTTTTAACTAGATATTCCCTATGTCCCGTCTCTAGAACAAATAGATGACAAAATCTGGTGTTACAGTTTTTTTCTTTTTTTGTCAGTAAACAGGGATGAAACCCAAAGCCTTACATGTGCCAGGCAAGCGCCTTGCCCACCGAACTACATTCCCAGCCTGTTACAGGTTTTTTTGCTTTGTTTTTGCAGTACCAGGGACTGAACTCAGGTCCTTTGCACCGAGCTACATCCTCAGCCCTTTTCGATTGTTTAATTTTGCAAGAGGGTATCCCTAAGTCACCTGAGTGGCCTAGGCTGGGCTTGAAGTTGCCTCAGCACAACCATGGTTGGCAGTTACAGATATTTCTAAAAATAAAACTCTTCTAGGACTATCCCTGGGAACACAGCTAAGCTTTCACATTCCTTGTACTTCAGAATGATTTGAGGAAAGAAGGAGGTGGCCCAGAAGACCTGCAGTATTCTCTGTCATAAAGAAACCACAGATTTATTTTGTCTGCCATCCACTTACCAAAGAATGATAATGTATTGATAAGTTTTCTGAATTCTTTACGCAGGAATTCAAAACTGAAACCAGTGTTTTTTTTGTTTTGTTTTGGTACCGGGAATTGAACTCATGACCTCGCACTTGCCAGGCAGGCGCTTAAGCCACTGAGCTAAATCCCAGGCCAACCAGTGATATTTTTTTACCATCATCATGCTTATTAATAGCAACCAGTGTTTACTTACTCACATGGTAGTCTTTTGAACACTTTACTTGCATTATCACCTATGTATGCTGTTATCCATGGAACCTCTATTTATAAATGAAGAACATGAAGAGAAGCTAAAAAGAGTCTGTATTTTGACCATAGTTGCACAGCTAGCAGTGACAGGGCCAGAGTAGAACCTGATTCTTCTCTAGGGCCTAGTTCCTAACCACTATTATTATTATTATTATTTTTTTAATCTTTGATATTAGCCTCTAGTTTTGTTTTGTCCTAATCACTGTTCTCTAGTGTTTTCTTTGTTGAGTATTCCCATTTAACTGAAGAGGTATCATTGTATTCCTAGAATAATATCCTTACTATTTTATCAGGATCAAGGAAGCAGCTCTTATAATTAGGTTTCTAAAATAAGAAATTAATTCTGTAGCAGAATAATTTTGATTAATGTTTTATTTTAAAAGCAAAATATTATCTTAAATTGAAGAAAGGGAAATATGTTTATTGAGCAAAATTACTTTGGTGTATGCTTTTGTAAAATCCCCAGTATCTCAGAAAGTTTTGTGCCCTTTTAAATACTTCACGATCATAGGACAGGAAGGAAAATGTAAACCGATGAAGTGTGGTTTTGTACTTAAGCACATAATTTGAGGAAAATACAACTCATTCCCCCACAACCTTATAAAATAATGAGAAGACTGTATGGGAGTAAAGGTAGAAAGGAAGGAGAATTTATTAACAGGATTTCTGTGCTTTGAGTGACCTGACTGAGGAGTTACTATTATTTGTTTTGCAAGAGAACAGGTCTTTTCTCTGATACCATGGAGACCTCATTGACTAGAGCCATAGCCTTATGTGCTTATAGGATTTCCTTTTAGCTTTGACAATCTTTTTAAGCTCCTAGGTGTAGGAATAAATGTTGATTTTTCAAGGTAGCATTTTACCACATTGAATTTGTTTGAAGAATGATTCAGTCATTGTGTGCCTTATTCTTAAACATTGCTGTGTACATCATGTTTCTAGGTAGGTGAGCCTGTGAAACAATATGAAGAGGAGAAAATAGCCTTTTAAGGAAATTGGCCCACAGAAAGGATGGCCTTCTTGGACAATCCAACTATCATTCTAGCTCATATTCGACAGTCACACGTGACCAGTGATGACACAGGAATGTGTGAGATGGTTCTCATTGATCATGATGTTGACCTAGAGAAGATTCATCCTCCTTCAATGCCTGGAGACAGTGGGTCAGAAATTCAGGGAAGCAATGGTGAGACTCAGGGCTATGTGTATGCCCAGTCAGTCGATATTACCTCAAGTTGGGACTTTGGTATTAGAAGACGCTCAAACACAGGTAAACATTGTCTTCTAGTCCTGTCTTCTAAACTTTAAATCAGTACACAGTCTTAAGGAATAATGCATAATGTTGGAGTAGGTTCAACAGGGGGAACTTTCTGCATATTAATAGGAACATTCATGTGTCAGGCTGAGGCCGGGCAGCATCTCTGTGTCTGCCAGTGTGAACAGAGTGGTTCTCTTGGAATGATTTTATTATAGAATGGAGTGGACAGAAGAGAAATAGGTGGAAAGATGAAGGGGAAACTCATGTGCTTTGTTTTCTTTGTAAAAAGACACTTGTAGAAATGGAGGTATACTTGTTTTGACTGTCTTTATAGAGCAACATTAGTCCAGTAGATAAGACTACTTGGAGGTTGTAGGTTGACAAAATAAAGAACCTTTAATATAGAAAGCTGACCAGCCAAGGAGGGTAGGCTGCTACCTGAGACAGTTCTTAAAGACCCCTACAGGAATTGTAGAAGGGGCAAAAGAGGGCCTGAGACAACTGAGTCTTTTTTAGGACTGATTGCACTTTTTTTTTTTTTTTTACATTTTTATTTTATTTTTATTTTAGTACAAAAAATCAAACTCGCGACCTTGTGCTTGCCATACAGGTGCTGTGCCACTGAGCTATGTCCCTGCCCCTGTTTCTATATTTTTTAAAGGAAGAAAGGTTTAATTTAGCTCATGAGGGCTGACTTTTTTTTCTTTTCTTTTTTTTTTTTTTTTTGGTACCAGGAATCAAACTCATGACCTTGCACTTGCTGGGCAGGCACTGTACAGCTGAGCTATACCCTCAACTCACGAGGGCTGATTTTTAATAGGAATTTCTACATTGGGTATGAAATTAGAAAAGATGCCCCTGTTTTTGATACTACCCTTATTAAGTTGGTCACTGCTTATTGATCTTTGTGGTTTAAAAATGCTCAATATTGATATATATCATTATTAGCTTTAAAAACTTATTCTGCCTATTCTGCATCTCACACATTTTGATAGCCTTTCAAGGGGAATGTGATGAACCTGGGCTTTACTTGGATATAGTATATTGTAGTTCTAATAGGACAGGGTGTTCTAGGAGATAATTTTTATTTTTTAGATCATCAAGAAATACAGTCTCCAAATCACCAGCAGTAACCGGCTAACTCTGAGGAAAGGTCATGGTAGGATATGTAGTACAGCATTGAAAATATGCGTGTATTTTTGTGGTCCAAATGTAAAGTATACATAAAGGATTATCGCAGGTAGAGCTGAATACAGTGTACAGTGAAATCTACATTAAGGTTTTGGTTCAGAATTCACCATCCATGACATCATAAAGAATAATTTGCTCTCACAATGGAAATAATTAATAGCATTTCCCATATCTAAAGGAACTTTTATCAAAATAGGATTGAGTGAAGGTTTGAATATAATTTAGAGTCATTGATTCTCAGTTCTCTAGTTGAAACTGACTTCCTTGCAGGTTATTGAGATGATATCTTACATGACAGGTCAGATGGATTTCACTAGGAGAATGCTGCTAAATTGAGAGCTTTATGATTATATTACTTTGGCTGTACATTTCACATTTATTAATTGCAATTGAATGTATTTTTCTTCACTGGAATTTGGTTAGACTATAGTGACATTGTTGGAATGCTTTTGGCAGCACAGTTCAGATTTCTGGCAAGATTATTTTCAGTGTTCCCCTACCACAGTGCCAAGGCAGGAGTATATGATTTTCCACTTTCAAAGTGGTTGAAAAATACAATTTTTTTTTTCTATTAGTAATGTACCAGGATAGGATGTTGAGATTAGCAAGACAAAACAGTTTCAAGAGATGGAATCAGTTGTGATTTTCCTTTCCATTGTGATCTCTGTAATGCAGCCCTTGTTAAAGGATGCCAGATGGTATTTCTTTAAAGGATTAGTTGACCAGTTTTTGGAGGTGGATGATCACAAAGGCATAATTTTAGGAACTCATGGTATTGTTGAAATTTCTTTAGGTAACACTTAGATGCTAATAATTAATTGAGATTGTTGGTTGTCCTAGTGACTAAGGAATTTACTTTGATCCTTTTAGCATATCTTAAAATTTTTTGAGAGAAAAATTGTTCTTTTTAAGATTTGACTAATGTTACAAAGATACAAATCATTTATTTTATTACCTATAAACTGTTTCAGCCCACTGAAGAAAAGCTATGCTAATTTATATAGCTTTGACATTTTATAATTTTCATGATTTTTAGATAAAGGATTTTATATTTAAAACTTTAATAGTCTAGTCTGAGTTCATTTATCTTTAATTTTTGAAACGGGTAGAGTAATTCATAACAGTAATTTTATTCCTGTAATGTAATATTCACTTCAGTTCATTTGTGCATTAAAATTCCTTTAAGACCGTTATTAATGATTTATATAATGAAATGTCATATTAATCACAGAAGTTTTCACATTTTATTATTCTCTTCCATGTTAATACTATCTTTATGATCTCTATTAATGTTTTATATCCTCTAATTTCAATTATAAATCAAGAATATTTTCATGTTTTTGTTGGTATTTGCTTTTCAGGGGTGCCACCTTTAAAATTTTATGACTTTTTCCCTACATGTGCAATATAAAACATCTTTATTCATATAGAGGTAGTTAATTATGTCTTTGTTTATAGTAAACTTTCATTGACAAACTTATAGTTATAATATTTCTTTTTAAGCTCAAAGATTAGAACGACTCCGAAAAGAGAGACAAAACCAGATCAAATGCAAAAACGTTCAGTGGAAAGAAAGAAATTCTAAGCAATCAGGTAAATGGAAATAATTTTAATTCTTAATTCAGTATTATATATTTAGTTTATATTAATATATAAGAACTTTTTTTTTTCAGTTCATCCTTTTAAATCCTCTGGGTACATACCTCTAATGTTTTGGGTTTTGAGTTCTTTCTTGTTATGACCATTTCTAATGCAGACTTACCCTTGTCTCATTAGTGGCCCTAATGACAATTTTTTTGGCATATATGCTAAATCTTTTAGTCTAAAAACTATTATGTTGCTGGTATTATTTGCATTTGCTGTATGTGTTAAAACGCTATTTATATTTTCAAAGGTTCAAGCTCACAAGAAGAAAAGACTTTAAAAAAAAACATTTTGAAAGTAAATTGTCATTTACAATAGTTATAGGATGTTTCTTAGGTTTTCTCATCATTCTCTTACAAAAGAAGTATCTAGCTGGGCATGGCGGCATACTTTTGTAACCCACCATGCTGGGGGCAGAGGTAAGAGTATCTAAGATTCAAGCTCAGCCCTTACAACCTAGTGACTTAGTAATACCCTTTCTGAAAATAAAAAATTAGAAAGGGAATGGGGGTGTAGGTCATTGTGAAATCCTTAGGTACATTCCCCAGTGCCAGGGATGGGATGAGAGGAAGAGTATCACCTTGGTTTTCAACAGATGCCTAATAAATCGTTGTTGTCTCCATTGATACACAATAATTGTAAGACCAGCGATATTAATGATTATAATAGCAACAGCAGTACCTTCTTAGTGCTATATTAGGTGCTTTACATGAATTACCTAATGCAACAGTCTTGCAAATGGTATTGTCGCTTTTATTTACAGGTGAGACAGAGGCCCAAAGACATTTCATTAACTTGCTAAAGTTACACAATGAGGTGGGAGTAGTAGTGTGATACTACTGTGTTTTATATCCAGTTGTGTCCTCATACAAAGGCTGGTCCCTCACTAAACCACACTGTGTTTCTTGCTTTCTCCTGCTGTGATTGTGGATGCCAGTGTCCTTGTTCAGTATGCTTTTCCTAGTGATAGTTTCTAAATAATGCCTATGTAGAACAAGAAATTTCATTTCCTTTCTTTTTCTCCTCATATCTCACTGTGTGACTTATAGTACTTGAATATCTCTTTAGTTTTATTTTCAATATTTAAAAAATCTTATTAGACTAGCCTCTCCTGTTGATCTAGTTAATACTTCTCTCTGTTGTATTTAATACAGACTGAGAATATTTTATATCACTCATCATGTCCACTTTCTTCAGATTTTCCATATATATATATATATCTTAATGTAGTTCCTGTTAATCACTTCTTAATCAATGAATACAAAGCCATTTCATCTAAACTCTATTTCTCTAGGTACCTTTTGCCTTCTTCATTTTTGTACCTTAAAAAATTGTAAATGAATAAATAGGGTGGACAGAGCATCTCAAATATAAGTTCAGTAGCCCTTTTTACAATATGACAAGTTGTTCATTTTAAATTTTGATACAAAGCGGGGTGTGGTGGTACACACCTGTAATCCCAGCACTCGGCAGGCTGAGGCAGGAGGACTGTTGCAAGTTTGAGACCTCCCCTTGGCTACAAAATGAGCTCAAGGCCAGCCTGAACTGCATAGCAAGACCCTGTCTCAAAGAAAACAACAATAACAAAAAATAAATTTTGAGACATCTAATAAAGATAATTTTATTTGCTCCTTTCCTTTCCTTTTTTTTTTTTTTTTTTTTTGGTCTTTTTGAGACAGGATTATCACTATGCAGTTCAGGCTTATCTTGAGCTCACTTTGTAGCCCAGGCCAATCTTGAACTCGTAATGATCCTCCTGCCTCAGCCTCCCAAGTGCTGGCATTATAGGCATGTGCTACCACACCTGGCTCCCATTCATTTCTTTAAATTGAATACACTGTAATTGTTTTCATTATTGCATAAAATATGCTGGAGAGATAGATAGTACCCCTTTTGCATTGATTTGTTCATTATATACAAAAAGTGATAAAAATACATTTAATGTTTAAATTTTTATTTAAATTTAAATTTACTCAGGGCTGGGGATTTAGCTCAGTGGCTTAAGTGCCTGCCCGGCAAGCACAAGGTCGTGAGTTCGATCCCCGGTACCAAAAAAAAAAAAAAAAAAATTAAATTTAGTAAATACTAGGAATCGAACTCAGAACTTTGTGTTTGCCAGGCGGGTGCTTGTGCCACTGAGCTATATGCCCAGCCCCAGTGTTTAAATTTTTATAGTAAAAGATACATTGCCATCCCTCCCCCTATGCAAATACTTCGCCTTGCCTCAAACACTTATCCTACCATTCTTGCCACTTTCTGAAGTAGTTCTGGAAGCCCTTTTTTGTGAGTAGCTTTATAAGGTGTGATAAAAATATGGCAAATGCTGCTGCAAATTTCCATCTAGTGGAAAGGGAGACTTGTAAAAATGTTACAGGGTGTCCTTGTTTTACTCACTTGATCTGGCATTGTGTGGCTTTTGGCCCTCCCCCAAATTAAAATGATCATGAAAGATAAATGTTTTGAATTGATTCAAGTCATCAAGGCAACCATGACAGTGCAACCAAAGGCAGTCAAAAAAGTGATCTTCCAGAACTGCTTCAGAAAGTGATAAGAACAATGGAATAAATATATTTGAAGCAAGGGGGAGTATTTTGAGGGAGATTAATGGTAAAGTGTTTTTTACTATAATGAATTTTTAAAAGTTTAAATTTGTGAAAATTTAAATATATTGTATTTTTCAGTTACACTTTGTATGTGTACTTCTCTCAGTTTCCTGTCTCTCACAGATTTCAATAATTGATCTTGTGATCTAATTTCTGGAGAAGGACCTTAACATGTCTGTGTTAGTTATTTTTTCCTGGCTGAGACAGAATACCCAATGCCCAAAATAGAGAGAAGAAAGGTTTATTTGGCTCACAATTTGTAGAGGTTTCAGTCTATATATAGTTAGTTGGCTCCAAAGCAGGATAGCAGGGGAGATAAGCACTGCAGAGAAGAAATAGTTCATGGCAGGTAGAAGATAGCAAAGCAACAAGGGGGAAGACAAGCCTTTTCTGTCCCTTATATTGTATCTGGGTACCAGAATTAGAGTGGTACCTCACCAGTCAGTGTACTGATTTAGTAACCACACAGCTTTAATCCCAGCATCACTCACTCTAGCTTCAGCCACCTCTGAAGGCCATCCATGACCACATGAGGCTTTGGGGAGACATCTGGACCCAAACTATAACAATGTCTGTCCATGTTTAAAATGTTGACCTTGACTCTGGCCAGACTGTTAACCTGCTTGATAGAGCAAACTTTATCAGTGTACAAAGGAATGTTTTTGAATTCTTCCTTAAGCTGGGTTCCATCACTAATCCACAGCTTGATACTCGGTACCCTGAAAGGTGGAAGCAGCAGTTTACTAAGCAGCTTCCTGGCAAACTGAGCAACCATTTTGTTTTCACACATCTTTCAAACATATATTCTCTTTTGGCAAGAAATGCCATGTCTAAATTCTTTTAATTTTCTTTGGAATTTTGGATAGGTAATCATTTGTTCATTCCATCATTCTTTTTCTGCTAGTTGTTTTGTTAAATCTTCATAGGTTTTTCTTATTTTGTTTTACTTTATTCTCTACTAGAAATCAACATTATAAATATGATGAGCTCCCATAGAATGTCCTTTTCCACAGTTATTCATCTAAATCCAGTCCATTCTTTAAGATAATGTAAATGCAGAGGCATTAGAAAGGCTCTTAGAGGCCATTTGGTTCATATTCTGGAGTTCCTTATGAACTTACTCATCCATATGCCATGATACCACATAGTAAATACAATACTTTAGGGAAAGATCTTTTTCATATTCCTATAACAATATTGCATAGATACATGTGAAGATGGTGTCTTCAGAAATCTGCTTTTCAAAAGTAATGTCATATCAGAGCTCCAGAATTTTAAATTTTGTTGTTTCAAAATGATATAGGAATGTAGCTTAATGGGTAGAGTTATGCTTAGCATGTATGAGTCTGGGCCCAATCTCTAACACGTGTGCATGTACACACACACACACACACACACACACACACACACACAGTGGGCCAGGAATGCTGCTCAGTGGTAGAGCAGTTACCTAGTGTGTGTGAGGCCGTTGTTCAATCTCCAGCACTACTTTTTTAAAAAGGTGTTAGATTAAAAATAGTGCTTTTTTTTTTTTTTGGCATTACTTGTTGAGTTAACAAGCATTTTTCCCGTAACTCCTGTGTGCCTACTGATTGTGCTAAATGCTTAGAGAAATATATGCTTCTATCCTTAGAAAACTTGAAGTCTAATTGGAAGACGGGTGTTCTACATGTGAAATTAAATAACTCAATAGTATCTTTTATATCAGTTATTTATAAGTATTCCTGAAATTTGGTTATGTAACTTCTATTATTGGTTTCTTAAAGATTTTCAATAGGGATTTAGCTCAGTGGCAAAGTGCCTGTCTGGCAAGTGTGAGTTCATGAGTTCAATCCCTGGTACCAAGGAAAAAAAAAGATTTTCAAATACAGTGGCTGTATGGAAATTTAGAAATAAGGGAAGCCACAACACCCCTGCCCCCAGCCAGCCAAAGCAGAGAACCAGAAAGGCACCCCCCCTTCCCATTGCGAGCCTAAAGCTGGTAGTCCGAGCAACTATTTAGAGATAACAATATGTAATATAGTAACTATGGTAGATTCCCTACTTAGTTTTGAAATCTTCTTATGAGGGTTCTCACTGTTTTGTTTCATTTTATTCTTCGGTTTTATGCCCGTTTAAAAAAAAATTTAGAAATGCATCCTGGAGTGCATGTTATAATCATATTCCTTATATATTGTGGACCCTACCTGTGGAATAGGTTGTGCGTTGATAGGAAGTGCAGTCTATAGTATCCAAAATCTCCCTGGGAGTTCTGGGTAACCAGCTCTCTGAATATAATGTGCTACTGTTTCATCTTTATGCAAGTCTGGCAAATTAGTTGTTAATATGTCTGTGTTACTGTTGAGAAAACTGAAGTTCACAGGCTAAATAAGTCTTCTAAGATGTTACAAGTAGTAGATGGCAAAGCCAGAGTTCTTGTCCTGGCCAGTGTAACCCCAGAGACTTTAGTCTTCCTATTCTGCTTCATAGGTAGCTGGGAGCAAGTAGTTCCTGAAGCATTGGCTGTTGAGGAATCTGATGTTGCCTGTTACTTTCTTTCTCTGTTAGCTGTGACCAGGGCCAGGGAAGTTACCAAATCATCTGTATTAAAAAAATAAAAATTATAATAAGCTGTCAGTAATCTCACATCTAGGGGTAACTGCTGTTTTAATATTTTTTATGTATTTCAGGTTTCATATATATATATATATACATATATATGTATATATATATATATTTAACAGTATTCTAACTATATATGATTTTCTGTATGTTTTTGTGCATACAAATAGCTCATAACTATGAAGTTAAATGGTGTCTCCATATTAAGGCTGTTCCTGGATGTTTTATAGTACCTTTGTAAATCCCCACATGCCCCTAACTTTATTAAACGTCTGTAAAGCAATCTATTGTTCCTGGGGGTGTAGCTCAGTAGTAGAGTGCTTGCCTAACATAGGCGAGGCCTTGGGTTTGATCTCCCTCAATGCAGAACCCCCCCATCTATTGTTTTGGTTTTTTATCCAGCTTCTCGTTAATCTTTATTAATTCTAATATTCACTTTCATCTTCCTGAATATTATAGTACATGCTTTTCTCAAATAAATCTGATGATAATTGCTTTTCTAGGCTATTTTTCCAATTTTGTGTAACAAAACTTCCAACCATTTATATTGTTTACTGTTTTTCATTTGCAAATAAAAAAAGCTTTAGTTTAGAGAAAGCTTATTTTGAAGTAGAGCATCAGGAAGTAGAGCCTTATGAATGGCTCGGCACCAGGAGGAAGAGCTCTCACACAGTCTCCCAGTTTGTCTTTCCTTTGTGCGTCTACCTCTTTTCTGCCCCCCACACCTACAAACTCTGTTTCTGCTTCTTTGATCTAAGGTCATTCATCCAAAAAATATTTATTATTCATAAATAATGAATTACTGAACAAATAGTGAATTGGACAAAATCCTTGCCTTCATGGAGCTTATATTCTAATGAAGGAAAATAGTAAACAAGCATAGTCTATAAGAGTAGAACAAGTGACAGAGAAGAAATAACCATGTTAAGGGAGTAGGAGTGCTGGGCAGGGGATTGTGCTATTTTTCACAGGATGATCAAGGAAGGCCTCAGAGGAAGTGAATGTTTGAAGAGTGATGTCAGTGTGGGGAAGGAATGTCATGCAGAAATTGAGGGATGATGTTCAGAGAGGAGGGAACAGCAAATGTGAAGATTCTGAGGCAGAAGTGTGCTAGTGTATTGAAGGGATCCTTAGAAGGTGTATTGACTAGGAAAATAAACAAGGGAAGAGTGGAATCAGAGAAGCCAGTCATGGGACACTCGGAGAGGGTGTTGTAAGATCTTTTCATTTTATACCGATATGAGAAGTCTTGATCATAGTAGTGATGTGATACGTGATTTTTCTCCAGTTCAAATTTCCTTTTAAAAACTTTTATCATAGAAAATTTTAAACTCAAATAAAAGGAGATAGAGTAGTTTAATGAATCCCTCAATATCTATCACCAGCTTTAAAAATTATCAACATGTGTCTGGTTTTATTTCATTTATATATTGTTTTACCTGCCTTTTCTGGATTTGTTTTAAGCAAATTACAGCTATCATATAATTTCATACCTAAGTGCTTACACATTTTTAACATGTAACAAAATTGTAATACCAGTAATCTCAAAAATTTAGTATTATGTTAATATACTTAATGTTATTTTAATTATAAATAATTATTACTATTTAAAATCATTATAAGGAAATTCTTTTTAATATACAATGATATTATAAAGAAATAATTTCTTTAATATTATCACATTATCAAGTGCTGTTCACATTTCCCTGATTGAAGCATTTCTTTTTTGTTTTTCCCTACTTGGTTCAGGTTTAGAATTACTGTCCACATGTTATTTTTGGTTAATATGTCTTATTTCCTTTTTAATGTATAGTTTCTGTTTCAGTTTTTTTTCTTGTAATTTATTTGTTGAAAAAACTGGGCTATTTTTCCTTCTGAATTTCCTACACTTTAGATTTTAAGTATATATCCGTGGTCTCATTTAGTATGGTTGTTTGGCTATTTTCTATAAACTGGCAGGTCTGGAAGCTTGCTCCAATTAGAGTTCGGTGTTTGGTAAGAATATTTTTGTGTTTTTCCATATTTCCTATTATATCACACCAGGAAACAGAATATTGTCTTTTTTGTGATGCTGAGATTGATGGTGGAGCCAGGTGTTGTCCATCTATTATTAAGTTATTCTCATCAGCTCTTCACCTAATGGTTTCAGTGGCTATTGATGGGAAATTAACTATTTTATTAGGAGTGGCAAAATGATGATTTCTAATTTTATCACTCTTTCTTTATTAATTAGTTTTCATGTAAGGACGCTTATGTATTATTTGGTTATTCTCAGACATGGTTCATGAGAAAGGGAGGATAAATGCTTTTCTGTTCATTAACAATTTTCAAAATTATGAGTTTATTCCCTAGCATCCTATCTAAATGACCAATGCAGGTTTTTCCTTTGTGTCATTATGAATTTGTGGGTTTTTAAAGCATATTAGTATTTTTCAGTTAATTGCAGTTGTTTTTCTTTTTGACGCTAAAGCGGTCCTTTTGTGTAAGGAGTCCCTTTATGCTGGCCTTTAGGTTTTATTTATAATGCCAGTAATCATTCGTAGCTTCCTTGCTTTCTTGTATGACAAGCGGTTCCAGGTGCATCTTACACATTTCTTTCCCTAAATCTGCAGTCAGCCAATTTTTCAAGGAGTCTCTCTTTGTGGTGGTAAATGGCACTTGGAGACCATGACCTGCACTCTTGGGGTGGTTACTTGGGTAGATTTCTAGTGGGTAGAGCTCAGAAAAGATTTTAAAGAGGAAATCTGAATTAATTCTGGTAATTCTAGTATAAATTTATGATTACAGAATATTTACTTTTTTGAATTTATATTTATGTATCTTTTTCTTACACTGAAATTGTGGTTCCAGAATAGAAATACTAACATCATTACAGTAATACTACTACTAAAAAGATTTTAAGTGTTTTTTTTCAGGGAGGGGAGTTGGGTTTTCCCTTGCATTAAGGGAATGTACAGGTAAGTGATACATTTCCTGAATAAATTACTTTTTTTGTAGTTAAGCTGCCAACTCAGTATTACACTTAGGTTCATTTATTTCATTTTGCTTTTTTTAAAAGAGATTATACTTTAATTTTCTTTTACAGCTATGTAAGACATTTCAATGGCTCTGAAGTCAAAAATATAAACCAAGGGAAAATCAGAGAATCGTGCTTCACTTTCTGTCCGCTGTACTCTTACAGTCATTTTAAAAACTTGATTTTTCTGTCTGCGTAATACTGCATATAAATATATTTATATTCACCCCACCCTGTTTTTGTGGTACTGGAGAATGAACACGAGCCTTTTGTACCAAGCTGCATCCCTATCCCGTTTTGTTTTTTATTTTGCGACACTTTTACTAAGTTGTCCCAGCTGGGCTTGAATTTGCAACCTTCCTTCCTCAGCCTCCCAGAATGCTGGAATTACTGGTATGTGCCACCACACCCAGCTTTCCCCTCTTTTTTAGGCTAAAGATACCATACTATATATTATTTGGTACAATAGTACTTATTAGCACATTCTGCAAATTACCCTGGAGCAATATGTAGAAATAGGTTTCATATCATTTTGGAGCTGCATAGTACTCTATGATGTGGAAATATACTTTAGTCAACCAGTTCTCTTTTAAAGGATATATTATATACATGTATCAACTCCACAGGAATGTAATCATTATGTATTGCAAAGATGTACTAATAAAAATTCAACCCCAAACCCAATCATTTGGGAGTCACCAGCATGTAGAGGAGATACTTCTTTAGGTTTTCTCTTTTTGTTTATTTACTTTACATATAGTGAAGTGTACATTAGATGTACATGTCAATTACTTTTGATAAACATACTCCTATTAACTAACATGAAGCCAAGTAAAGAGCAGTTCCATCGTTTCACAAAGTTCCCTGGTACCCCTTTCTAAGTCATTCATTCCCCAAGAGGCAACTAGTGTTCTAATTTACATTGTCACAGTTTAGTTTCACTTCTTGTAGATGTTGTTTAAAAGCATAAGACTGAATGAGATTATGGAGATTATAAAGTAGAGAAAGATGAGCCAGGGATATAGCTCAGTGGCACAGGGCCTGCCTGGCAGCTCTGAGGTCATGAGTTTGGTTCCTAGTACCAAAAGAAAAAAGAAAAAAAAGAGGCCAGGCACTGACCCTCACAAGAATGGCAGTGACCCAGGGAGCAGTGGGGAGGAATCAGCAAGGGAGTTGGGGTAGAGTAGCCAGAGAGAGAGGTTAAGAGCCAGAGAGCAGAGTCCAGAGAAACAAGTGAGAAAATTGTTTAAAAAGGAAGGAATGATGACTGGTGTCTAATGTTGCCAAGACAAAGAGTTGACCAATAGATTAGCAGCAGAGGATCACTGGTAAGCTTGATGGAAATAGCCCTGTTAGAGTGGTGTGGCCTGGGTGTGTGCTTGGAGTAGATTTGAGTGAATGGAATGAGAAGAATTAGACAAGAATATAGACAAACCATTGTGAGGAGCAGAAAAATAGGGTAGTAATTCAAAGGGAAGAAGTAGGGGATAGAGAGTGACAGGATTTTCTTTTTTTTTTTTTTGACGAGCAGTGTTTAAGTACTTTTGTGCGTTAACATGACTAGTAAAAGGAAAAATTGACAATGGAAGAGAAATAGGAGAGAGACATGTTAGTGATATCCTTTGGTTGGCAAGTCTCACACAAGGGAGTGGCTGGCTGGCCTGAGACTCTGAGACCATAGGCGCTTCCTCCATGGCCATGGGTGAGAGTAAGCAGAAGTTCTCTTTGGTTGTTTCCAGCCACCCCCACCCTCCCACCCCTCCCTGTGATAAAGGAAGGGAGGGGAGAGAGAGAAGGTGGTATCAGAGGTCGAGAAGTCCAAGTGTATTAGTCTGAGAATGGAAGTGTTTCATCACCTCGCACCTAACCCTCCTGATGACAGTTGGGTCACTTGTTTGTGATAACACAGTTGCTTTCTTCAGGGTGCCAATAGTACCTTATCTCTTAGACTGTTGTGAGCACAAGGGGAGAAAACACCTACCTTTGTTCTTGGCCCATAATAGATGTTTTACAAAAGATTATTATTTTTTAAATGCATTTTTATTAGCATATATTTGCAGAACATAATGATTACATTTATCATGGGATGTTTGTACTTGTGTATAACACATCTTAATTGTTTTTTGTCCTCTCCCCCTCTCAACCTTCCTTGCTCCCGCCAACTCTTATTTTTTAATTTTTTGGTACTAGGAATCGAACTCAGGACCTTGCACTTGCCAGGCAGGTTCTTATGCTGTTGAGCTATATCCCCAGCCTTCCTCCAACTCTTAACCTCTTCCCACTTGAAAAAGTTCTGTTTCTTATTTTTTCTCTGATTCTTGTTTACAAATCCTTCTTCCCTTCCTTCCTTGCGTCCTCTAATCTCTTGTTCTCTTTCCCATTTGAAAAAGATCTATTCTACTTCTATTATTTATTCTTTATTTTGTTCTTCATTTATATTTTGGACTTGTCACATAAGAGAAACCAGGTGATATTTAAACTTGTGTGTCTGATTTATTTCACTTAGTATTGTTGTTTCAAGGTGCATCCATTTACTTGCCTCAAGTTTATCTTTCTCTATGGTGGAATAGTACTCCACTGTGTATAAATATCACATTTTTTTATCCATTCATGTGTCAGTGGACAGACAGGCCACTCCCAAGATTTACGTGTTTTAAACATGGGTATGCATGTACCACTGTATGTAATATGAGGCCTTTAACACTTTCAGGAAGATTCCTAGAAGGGGAATAGCTGGGTCAAATGCAATACCTATTTTTAGCTTTTTGAGAAATTTCCATACTGATTTCCATAGTGATTGTACTAGTTTACATTCCCACCAACAATGTAGAAGGCTTCCTTTTTCAATCTCCCCTGGCTTTGCCAGCATTTGCTATTATTTGATTTTCTTGATGATGATCATACTTTCTAGGGTAAAATGGAATCTCAGTGTTGTTTTAATTTGCATTTCTCTAATGACCAATGGTGTTGAACATTTTTTCATGTATTTACTTACCATTTGTACTTCTGACAAGTGTCTGTTCATTTCATTTACCTGTGTTTTGACTAGATCTCTTATTTTGGGGGGTTCACATATTAGTAGTCCTCTATCTGAGGAATGGCTGGCAAAATTTTTCCCCTTCTTTAGGTTGTCTCTTTACTCTCTTGCTTGTTTCCTTTGCTGTGCAGAAGCTTTTTAATTTGATGTGATCTTATTTGTTGATTGCCAGTGTTATTTGTTGTGCCACTGGGGTTCTGTTTAGAAAGTCCTTGCCTGTACCTTTGTTTTCAAGAGGTTTGCATGTTTTATTTCCTAGCAAATTATGTGGTTCTACTTTAACATTTAGATTTCTGGTCCATTTTGTTTTTATTTTATTAGCTGGTTAGATTTGTGGATCTAGACTCAGTCTTCTGCATGAGGATATCCAATTTTCCCAGCACCATTTATCAGAGTCTTTCCTCCAGTGTATGTTTTGGTTCCTTTGTTGAAGATCAAATAGTTGAAAGAACATTCCTTTTAGTAGTCATAAAATTGTTACTACGTTACAGGTAGAAAAGTTGGTCTATTCATTTTCTTTCTCTCTTTTTCTCTCTTTCCTTCCTTCCTTCTTTCCCTCCTTTTCTTCTTTTTTTGAGACAGGGTATTGCTATGCAGTTTAGGCTGATCTTGCTTTCACTGCGTAGCCTAGGCTAGCCTTGAATTCACAGCAGTCCTTCTGCCTCAGCCTCACAAGTGCTGGGATTTCCCACCTGGTGAAAAATACTTTTGTTATTTAAAGTATCACTAAAGTCTAATTAGATTAAAATTAATTAGATTAGATTAAAATATAATTTTATGTGGACGCTCAGTACGTTTTAATTTGCTTGTGCAGAATCTGCAGTTATGTCATCAACTGTAACATTTTTAAAAACAATTAGATATAGTATTCCATCCTAACTTGCAGTTTTGCTTTCCATAGTTTCAGTAGCCTGTAGTCCACCTCAGTCTGGAAAGATTAAATGAAAACTTCTAAAAATAAACAATTCCTAAGTTTTAAATAATTGTATTGAAGGATAGTGCTAAAATTGTTTCATTTTACTATTAATGTTATTTTTTTAAGGAGCAGTTTAATTTGGCTCACATTTGGTTAATCTTTTACAAGCCTAATTTGTAAATTAAATATTGTATCATGTAGGTGAGGGAAAAAACAGCGTGGTCTTAACTTGTGAGACAAATTAAATGAAGTGTGTTGTTAGACAATTTTGTTGTCCAAATATAGAATGTACACAAACTAAGGTGGCTCTGTGTCACAGAGTGATGTAATCATTCAGAGCCACCAGGATGTATGTATTCCACTGTAGACAGGAAATGTCATGGTGTGGTGCATGATTGCATACTTAGGTCCAGTATGTGGTATTCATGCAACAAAATTTATTGAGGATCTGATGGTTTCAGGCCTTCACCAAGGTCTTGGACACTTTCTCCATGGATAAAAGGAGGCTACTGTATTTTCTTCTGATGTGTCTTCTGATTTTCTAATTAAACCTATAGTGTGTCATTTGATAAATTTGATTCACCAATCTGTTAAAAAGATAGTATTAGTTACATTTTTAGAAAGTTCTGAGTTTTAGAGTTCTCTTGGTCTCTTAGTTCAATTTGTCTGTGCTCAAAAGTGGAATGGAGCTGAACCTATTTATTGTGGAATTTAAATCTCAGATTGATTTATTTAAAAAGTTGTAAGTATGGACAGTTCCTAATATTCACAAAATAAAAATAGTAAGTCCCATGTACTTATGATCTATCACCTTGATTGGAGAACTAAATAATCTTTTAGAGGTGAGGAACTTAATTCACTAATGAATAAGTGTTGAAGATTCTGATGTAATCATAATCAGAATTTATTATTTTATTCATATATTCATTCAACAAAATTTATTGAGGATCTAGCTATGTTGCTTGCTAGATGTGTGGCCTATAGCAAATTAAAATATTCTAAGTTTGTTCCCATATTGACAAAATTGCCTTAATGCCCAAATTACCTCATAGGTTTGTTTTGAGGATTAAGTGGAATACATTGGCATTAACAATAAATACTACCTATTATAACTTTTACTTTTTTTTTTTTTTTTTTTTTGTCTTTTTGAGACAGGTTCTTGCTATACAATTCAGGCTGGCCTTGAGCTCACTTTGTAGCCCAGGCTGGTCTCGAACTCGAAACAATCCTCCTGCCTCAGCATCCCGAGTGCTGGGATTTCAGGCGTGAGCCACCACACCTGGCTAACTTTTAGTTTTTCCTTGCATGTTTGTCACCCATATTTTGTGATAAATGTACTTGGAGAGTGTGAAAGCGTAAAGATGAGGAGTTTGACATCAAAGAAGTAGAATTCCAAACCACATGCTGTTAGAGCTAGGAGAGCTCTTCAGTATTACCTAGTCTGACAAGCTCTAAAAAGTTAAGTAAATCATTCAGAATCGCATAACTAACCGTTGGTGGCAAAGCCAGGCCAAAACTCAGGTATCCTAACTGTCAATACTTTCTGATAGAATGACTGTTCTGTTGCTATGTCCAACTCTTTCTTTCTTTAAACCCTAGTTATCCTAACTTGACAATCCTGTCCAGTATGTTATTCAGTCCTGTGCCCTTTCAGTGCAAATACTGGAATACATGTGAGGCTTTTTGCACACATCAGATCTGAGCCTGATCCTGGATCCTCCCTCCTTCAGATTCCAAGGAAGACACTGTGAAGAACTGGACAAACGGTCTCTCTGTGTGTAATCACAAAGATGTTTTTATCTCCTTCTTGTATCACAGCCCAGGAGTTAAAGTCACTGTTTGAAAAAAAATCCCTCAAAGAGAAACCTCCAAGTTCTGGAAAGCAGTCTATATTATCTGTCCGCCTGGAGCAGTGCCCTCTGCAGCTGAATAATCCCTTTAATGAGTATTCCAAATTCGATGGCAAGGTAAGTTTAAAAAATGAGGCTTTGTACCTTTAGATAATGACAATTGAGTGAAAGTTTTGGTTGTTAGATTTAGGATTTAAAAATGCCTCAGTAATTATAGAACATCACTCATGTTTTCTAAAACTGTAGGTATGAAAAGGTAAGAATTTGTGCTCAGTGTGGTTTCCACATTATTATATTTGGGAGGATGAAAACAAAACAATCCTGAGATCTCTCTGTCTGTCTTTATACTTACAGAAACTATATATTTTTAAGAGAGGGAGAACTACATATTTATTTGTTTTATTTAAGTATATTTGAGAGATTGGGCCAGTTGGATTGTGATTAATCAAGGTCTGATTGCATTGGGAAATCCTTGAACATAGTTCTGGAAGGCAGTTTGCATTATTTTGTTTAATTATTGTAACTGCAGAAATTGTTGAGGTTTAAACTTCCTTTCACATTACAGAATTTCATGTTGAGAGGGTTCTTGTTTGATGCATGCAGTAGAGGATGACTTTATTTTTCTCCTGTTTGTTCCAACAGTTTGTTGTTATAAAATTAAAGTAGGTTCCTTTGCACTTAGGAAGATTGCCACTATTCCAGGAGGAACCTTCCCCCACGTGCAGCAAGCCCTTCCCCCACTCGCTTCTGGTCTGTGTCTGTGCTGAGATGAGTGGGGCTCTTTTCAGGAGACAGTAGCGGTTGATTTTTATACTTACTGCCATTATGTTTGCTGCCTGGCAGTGGTGTGTGGGTGCTTGAGTGATCGCTTCTTGCCTAGGGGGCCCTGTACAATTTGTCTTATTTCAACACCATTGCAATTAATAAGCACACAGCTCTTTGCTTATGTTTGCATTTTTCTTGTTCATGTGCTAGTTCTGTCAGTTGTCATCTTTAAGCGAAGAAATATTTTCTCTTCTAAACATTTTTACCTCATTCAATTTAGCCTGCTTCCATAGGCTGAAGTAAACATATATGGTAAGGTTTGTGGGGAAGGAACAAGCAAGAAGCAAAAAGCATAGAAAACATGGAGATCCTGTGCTCAGGAATTTCCTCCAGAAAACATTGGAAAGGACTTTTAGTAAATTACGGATTACATTGCTCTGAAGCTTCTCTTCAGCCTGCCTGTGCTGCCTTCTCCTGCCCTTCTGTGGAACAAAGCAAGAAAGAGGGAAGCTTCCCCCAGGGACCTGGAGTCAGACTGCGTTGAATTAAAAAATATGTATTACAATTGATTCATTTAGGTAGAAGTTAATTGTTGGGGTTAGGATACACTGCCTTTTGCTTTTGTTGACTGATCCCATCTCATTGTTTAAGGATATAAATTACTAGAATAGTTACTGCGTGGTAATGCTTTTGTGCCAACACAATAGCACAACCCTTTTAAAATATTACATTCTAGAATTTTCCTTATACCATTAGATTTTATTATTAATAACTTGGGTTTTGATTTGTCAGAAGGTTGTGAACTCTGCTTTGTTTTTCTATCTAACTTCTGTAGTGCCAGGGAGAAATTTTTTTAACAAATATAAACCATTTCCTCAGTCACAGAGGAATTTTTTTGTTAGGTGTGTGTTTACATTAAAATTCTGTGCTTTTGTCATAGCATATCTTTCTGTAATCTGCAAGAGCTGTAAGCATGGAGCAGTCACCATTACACATTGATTAAGAAAGATTTATGTATCGATAAGTCTATCTTATATGATGCAATTTTATTATTATCTTGCATATTACAATTGCTAAAATACAATTAAACTCTTGTTCTCATCTGTTATTTAATATTGATGCGTTTGGCAGATATGTAATGAAAGTGGCTAATATTTGAAGGATATTGTACTCTACATACTTAATTAGTCTTTCTTTATCTTTGTGAAATGCATCAATATGATATTCAATGACATCTCAGTGATTAATAGAGAATTATACTTGAGTCAAGCCTTTTTGTAACCTAGAAATTAAAATGACTATTCAAATAACACCTCAAAATGATCAAATTAGCATTTTGTGATTGCATAATAATGGGATTGTAGTAGTTGTAACACACCATGGCTGCCTCTAGAGTTAAGATCATGTCAACCTCTTGATAATAAAGCCTTTTCCAGCAAGTCGACTTTAATAATTTCCAGATTGATTCTTCCCATAAATCATCTGACATTCAGCACTAAATTTTTGTTACTGTTGTAATTTAAAATTATTTTATTTTTATTCAGCTCATATTTAAGAAATGAAGGTCCTGTTGTAATGATTCACCATCTTGTCGCTGGCACTCCATGCTTTTTGCTTTGAATGCAAGGATTTTTTGTGTAGTATTTTGTTGCACACACACACACATTTTTTGGTGGGGGAAGATTTGTTAAAACCACCAAAAAAAATATTTTTTTTCTTTTTTCCCTCCTACAAATATTCACAATGCTTTTCTTGGGAATAACGCTTGCCTTATTTACATAATTAACTGAGTTGCTTAAGTCTCTTGGGCAAATTGGCACATAATTGGGGAGAGAAAGGGACAGGGAAGAGTTTGGGGTCTAATTATATATGCTAAAAAACTACTTTTATTTCCTCAGGAGACTAGCTGCTGTGCAGTCCTCTTTAAGATTAAACTAGACTTAACATTTTAAAAAAGGATTTTGTGTTTGGTGTGGCTTTACAATCATTTTGCAGTTTTAAGTACATTTAGTGTCCCTTACCAGTTTGTGCAAACTAGATTATTTGTTCTAATGAGTCTAAGCTTAAGAATACTTAGCTCTTGTAATAAACTAAAACAAATATTTTCAGTAATTTTTGGTTCAAGTAGCTAGTTAATACATTGCAAAAAAAATTTATCATGGTTTGTTAGTAATTTTTTTAAGGCATGAAATTGAGAGAGAAGGGCTGAATTGAAATTTGTACTTCATTGTAATTTTTACTTTTTTGGTCAGGTTTTTTATTACATTATTTCTTTGACAAACCGATGGTATATCTGTAACTTGTCTTAGAGTCTCAGATTATGGTTTAGTGGTCACTTGATAAAAGTTGAAGAGGGAGTTACAAGATGTTTTTAGATGTTTTGATTGGAAGAAGCAAAATGAGGCCTAGTGAATCTGCCTGAATTCTTTGACTCTGCTGAGAACAGAACCTCCAAATAACCTCAATAAAAAGACAAAATATTTGGACATGGAAGCAACCAGAAAACTTCTCGAGCCAATGCTTCTGACTTCACTGTGTGTGGGGCGTGTTGGTTGGGTCCGGAGCTGCTTTGGTGTGAGGCGGGGATGGACTGCAGATAGGCTGGAGTAGGAGGATGCCTGCCTTCTTTCTCCTCTTGTTTCAAGTGAGGTCACTTTTTAAGAAGTGACTAACTCTTATCCTTTCATGCCTGTCACTTACTTGAGAAGCTTTTGCTAGTGCGTCAATCACTATTCTGGTCAAACTGAGTTTGCATGTATTATCGTTGTGATTAGACCATCAGAAGTCTTAAGTACCAGTTTCCTGCCAGTAAACTTACAAAGAAATGGTACTGATTATAAATTGTGTCATTTCAGCATTTGCCACCTCTCTGAACCTGTTTCTGTACCTCTGGAAAAAGATAATATCACTAGGCCAATGAGACCATCAAAATTAGACGGTGCTAGAATAGAACAGCCTGCGTAATGAGAGGCAGAATGGCTAATAAACTGTCCTATTCTGTAGTAAGACCTCAGTTATATCCAGATATATCCCTTACAGTGTGCTGTCAGCCTTGTTATTTGACCTCATGAAACTTGATTGGGGATCTGGACATACTTCCCTGAAACATGGCAACACAGGGTAGTGACAGTTACAAGCTGAAGGGACCTGAGAAATGGCAGGAAAGATTCTCTGATTTTCTCCTGTTCTACTACCCTGAAACAGGCCACAAGACCTTCATACCTGGGGGAAAGGAGCCGCCTTATCTCCAGAGGTGGGGGGACCAGGGAGAAAATTGAAAGAATGAGCTTGTTAAATTTCCCCAGTTGACTGTGCTTTCCTCTTACCTGCTTCCTATCACAGTTTCCAAATGCTTTTCACTCTCTATCCTACCTAGAATAAAAACACTCAGGTTTAACTATTTTCTGGAGTCTTCATTTTCTTACAAAGGCTTCATGTCGTGTGAAATTTATTTTAAATAAATTTGGACACTTTGCTTCTATTAGTCTGTTTCTTGTTAACAAGGCCCTGGCCAAGAACTTAGCAGAATAGACGGAAAAGCTATTTTGTTTTCCCCTGCAAGCCCAGTCCTCATATGTGAAAGGAAGCAATCAATGTCCTCCTTCTGAGGAGTAAAGGAAATGAGGCCTGGTTAGCAAGATGTGTAGCACATAGGAAGCACTCAGAAAATACCCACTTGTGTCTCTTCTAAAGAGGGGCAGTGGCAACATCTTTTCTGTGCTGTATTAGGTTGTCAGAAGGATTGAGTGAAAGCAGACTACCCTTAAAAGCAGGATTTTAGAATAGAGTCCTTAAATAAACAGTCTTGGGTGAAAGCAGTCTTGTCTGCTGGTAGAAGTTCAGAAACACAATGGGATTTTGGCCCTCACTTCAAATAGGAAGATTAAGACAAATAATTACTTTCTTTTATTATTAAACAATTAATTAGTTTATTTTGAGACAGGGTCTTGCTTTGTAGTTCGGGTTTGTCTTGAATTCACTATGTAGCCCATGCTGGCCTCAGACTTATGTAGTCCTCCTGCCTCAGCCTCCCAAGTGCTGGAATTACAGACACACACCACTTATCCTGATGACTGACAGACGGATTTTGTTAAGACAGGATCTTGCTATGTAGTGCGGTCTGGCTTTGAACTCACTATGTAGCCCAGGCAGGTCTCTGGCAGTGATCCTCCTGCTTCCGCCTCCTGAGTGCTGGGATTACAAGTGTGTGCCGCCATGCCCAGCTTTCTTTCATTTTTATATATTATTTTATTTTTTGAGTAGTGACTTCTTAAAAAGTCAGTTGATAAGGTAGTTGGTTATTAGTAGTTGCTTGGCATTTTAATAAAATGTTAAATATCTTGAGTTAGCTAAGTACCACTCTAAATATGGTAATATTTGCCTTGACAAAGCAGAACCAGCCTGGTTGGTATAGACAACTGTGACTTTGATTGTGTTAACTTGTTAGAAAGTAACCACTTCTCTGTTAGAAACTCTTTTTTAACAGGGAAACTGCAGAGAGCATGGGGGAAGGGATAATTCATGAGTGCTAATTGCTTGGCTGTTAATTTTCATAAGTGTTGATAGAAGCAGTTCCTTAAATTAAACTTTGTTTAAAATGTATCAAGGGAAATATTCCACAATGTCGAGCCTGAAGTGAAAATTAATATGAATGCTGTGGCAATTAACACATACTGGTTAATAGCTTTTAGCAGCATTTTGGGATGATAGTCCTTAAATACATTTTTGCATGCTGCTCTTGTTTCAGCATTGTTCCAGTGTATGTCTGGATAATTATGAACAAATGTTTTTTTACAATCATTGCAATTAAATACCTCTCTTCAAAGAAAGTCGCTTCAAACTTTGCAGAAAAGCTTGAAACCACCAAGAAGTGCTGCAAACTTAGAAAAGATCAACAAATTGAAATCATGGTTGTTTTCTTTTAATTGCCCTTAGAGCAAAATTTTTCTCATCTGAACTTGGAAAATTTGCTATTATCATTGGAATTTTCCCTCATAATATGTTAAACTACTTCAGCTTCAGGCTGTCTTTCCAAAACATAGCCTGAGCCTTTTGTGTTTGTTATGTCCCTCTCTAGCAGCTTTTACTTATTGCTGCCTGAGCTGAGGCAGTGGCCTTCAGCCTCAGGGCCTCATGGTCTTCCTTCTCCACCTGCCCAAGCTGGCCCACCTTCCCTGTCTCACCCCAGAGAAGGTGGTTGACAATGAAACAGGCTGTCTCACTAACAGCGCCTCAAAAAGGGTTATTTTGGGCGGCACAAGGAGTGCCCAGTAAGACACAAATCCAGGGTGACTATTTTGAATGAGGAACTGTCTCCCTCTTCAGTGACTGCACTTTACATACCTTTTTAAATATAGAAATAAAGTACTAACATTTTAGCAGTTATTCTTTTGGCTGTTTATCTCTGTGATTGTATTGTGCTAGGCCTCCTTGTCATAGACCAGTTAGTCGATTCACATTCACTCTGTTTTTACATGTCATGATGTACTAACAGAAGGACCATTCATTAAAGACATTTTAATGAAATATTTTCCCTCTGCCATCATCTACTCTCTTCTTCTGTTACTTGACATTATACTGAAAACTCCAAGGGGTGGGCCTTGGGATTTTTGTCAGAATGGTACTCAAAATAACTTAAAGAGGAATCTTGCGATGACACTGTTTAGCTTCCTACTCTGTAGTTAAATACTCTGTGCTGAATTCTTAAAACTCACTTGTTGCACTCAGCTCTCTGTGGTGGCATCACTTCTGCTGTTTGTTTGTGAACCTGACCGGTCTGTGCTGGCTTGTTTTGGGTGCACAGCCATCTTCTAGAATTCCCACTAGAGGTGGAATTCAGTACTGGCTTAAAGGCTTTTCAAATGAGGAAGATTTGCAGTGCAAATAAAATCTTGAGTTTAGGTTGAAATCCTGACTTGACCATGTACCTGTTGTGTGGCAATGGATAAGTCACTTTGTCTCTTTGCACGTGTTTTCATATCTATAAAATGAGGTTATTGATACCATAAGATGTTGTGAGGATTTAACAAAGATACACAGCAAAGTGCTGGGTACACAGCTAGTACTGAGAGACTATTAGCTTTCCTTCTTTTATTTTCTGTTTAGTGAGGACCTGCTGTGTATCAGGCACTATTAAGTAAGCACTGGATATAGTGGTGAGCAAAAATGTACCTGGTTTCTGACCTCATAGAGCCTCTTTCCTTGGTGGGAAAGTACATGTTGTATAAATAATCAGCCAAGTGTCGAATTTGAGTCACAGCCTGTACCTCCACATTAATTAATCACTGAATACCAGGATTACCATGGGGGCACCTGACCCTCTTTGAGGAGCCCCTCAGAGATATATCCTAGTGAAGGTAGTCCACTTGACCTGAGAGCTCAAGAATGAGGAAGAGCTAGCTAATTGGAGGGTGATGGGAAATGTTGTACAGAGGGTCTGAGGTAAGGGAGGCGTGGTGCCTTTGAGGATCCCAGAGAAGCCTTTGTGACTGGAGCTTCAAGGATGAGGTAGGTCATGGTGGACAGTGAAGCTCAGTGGGCAGACCAGGAATGATTGAGAGAAGCATTCTTTTCAGCCTCAGAGTGCTGGGGAGTCTTGGCCAAGTTCACATAGGAAGGTGAATTAATCAAGGGTGCAGGGTGGGGGCTGGAGATCAAACTGAAGGCCTCACACACACTGGGCAGTGCTCTACCATTGAGCCGCATTCCCCGACACTTGCCGTTTGGAAAAGAGTACTGGGGCTGTGCAGAACAGAGTGTAGAGTGGTGCCTCAGCTCACCAACTCAGTTATCTCCATGATTCTGTTCACACACCAAACTGGATGAGCACTGAATCAAATTTACCTATAAGGTCAACATCGAACCTAGTCATTGAAATTGATTCAGTTCTTGTCCGAGTTTGGGACCAGAATCATGGGTAGATCAAGTTCATGAACCAATATGACAACTGCGTAGGAGCATAGAGACCAATCAAGACACTTTTTACAGCAGTCTCAGTAAGAGAATAGTAACTGGGGTCTATGTGTTGGTGATAGAAATCCAGTAGATGAAGTCATGAGTTGCTTAGACAAGAGTAGTAGAACTTCATGGTGAATTGTATGTAGGGAGGTATGAAAGAAAGTAGTTTCAGGGACACTTTCTCAGATTCTGACTTGTAGAGCTGGACAGGTGGTGAATTGTACCATCCTTGCATTAGGCAGCACTGAAAGGAGACCAGGGGTGAGGTAGACATTCCCCTTGTGAGCATGTGTGGGCCTGTTGACTGTGAAGCACAGTCAACAGTCTTCAGTCTTCATAGTCCGTGAAGACTATTCATACGCTTGTTTGGGGGATGGAGAGCTGCTTGTTTGATTTGTATTTGGGGAACATGAGGCAGTGTTCCTTGCGATGGGAAAGAAGGGCTGGGGATTTAGCTCAGTGGCATAAGCACTTGCTTGGCAAGCGTGAGGTCCAGAGTTCAATTCCCAGTACTAACAAAAAAAATAAATAAATAAAGAGAGAGAGAGAGATGGGAATAAATTAGCAGCCAGGAACCTCTTTGGGTCTGGCCAGGGAATCACTTCTACAAGTTAGTCTCTTTGATAGCAAGGCTGTGCTCTCAGATACTCAGCCCAACTTACTAAGGTGTTAAGAAAAGAAAATCAGAGAGTAATTTTATCCATGTTGTGTTGATTTTTTTTTTGAGAGAATAATTTTAAATGAGGCAGATGTCAAATGTCATTTAAGAAAATATATTGCTTGTATTTCTAGGAGATTAGTGGACTAAGAAGTAAAGCATGGACATATTTTTATTATAGCAAGATTACTGTCTTCTTAGCTAATTAATTATCAAGCTGGTTGTTAGAATGCTTATCAAGCACTTAGGTCCCAGGGAAGGCTAGGAGACAGCCCGTATACATGTGGTGGAGACTCAGGCTGGCAGGAGTTTACACTGTGCCTCATCCTGTGATGCTTCACTCTGCATGACATATAATACGATTTTCTTGTCCCTCAAAGAACTAAGCCCTGATTTTACTACCTTGAAGATATTGATGCAGACAAATCAAATAACAGCCTAGGATCACCCAGCTGGGCATAGAACCCAGCCTTTCTAATTCTCAGAGATTTCAGTTTTCATTCTTGTTTTGTGAATACTCATATTCACAAAGTAAAAACTTGAGTTCCCAGACTGGAAGGCCATGTGGTAGAAGCAACACAGAATGAGATGTACTCTTCTTTCTCTGAGGTCTGGGAACTTCATTTCCCATCTATGAGCCTTGATTTCTGCACATCTAGAGTGAAGAATTTGACTTAACTCCTTTAGTTTTAGGGTTCTGTATTTTTATGGTCAAGGAAGTGATCAACATCAGTAGCATCAGGAACTAGATCTAACAGACAGGTTTAGAAATTATGAGCAGTCATGTGGATTGGGTATATTACTGCATTTTGTAAACCTCAGTTTCCTTACATTATGAAAAAGAAACTAGGATTGAGGATGAGGAAGGGGAAATGCTTTATACCAAGAATCCAGTGCATACTTTACAACTATTTATTTCCATTGACTTTCCTACTGTGTAGAATGGACTCTTACATTTCTATCTAC
>PVLA01001719.1:240447-280447 GCA_004027455.1 Hydrochoerus hydrochaeris | reverse complement strand
TAATTCTGTGATTTAAGACATTCTTATTCCTGTGTTGATACTGGATTTGGAGGGATTGAACACCTTTCCCAAGGTCACACCTTGCTATGTGGTAAGGCCAGCTTCAAATTTAATTTATTGATTTTGGAGTAGAACCACACTCATTGAAAGAAATATTTTCCAAATGCTTTTTATTTGCTTTTCAAATATGTTGAATGCTAGAGTAAGAATCTCTAGTTTTCCTGATATACAGCATAAGAAGAAATTAATAGTCTAAGCTTTCTCCAACTTAATTCTACAAAAGTACTCAATTCATGAGACCAGGGTTCTTTTAATTACTGTCACTACCTTTCTATGTAACTTATCATGCATCATCTCACCCGTCCCGGCTGTAATGAGTCAGTAAAATGAGAATCAGTTGATCATCAGAATTATATAATTTTATGATCAATATGTTATGTTTAGAAACATTTAGACACCCTTAAATATTTGGGTGCTTTTTATGAATGTACTGTGGGAAGGGCAGCTTATTCATTCATCAAATATTTATTTATTTTTGTCTATTTGAGACAGAGTCTCACTATGCAGTTTAGGCTGGCCTTGAACTCACTTTGTAGCCCAGACTGCTCCCAAACTTGCACTGATCCTTTTGCCTCAGCCTCCGGAATACTAGGCCATCAAACATTTATTCAAAGTTTTCCTTGCTCCTGACAGAGGTAGAATAAGAGGTCCCATGGGTGCATTTTGAAAGGGTAGTCCCTGTCCTCAAGGAGCTGGTTCAGAGTGTCTGGTGAGGTAAACAATGACAGGATGGGGCTGGGGATTTAGCTCAATGGCTTAAACGCCTGCCTGGCAAGCTCGAGGTTGTGAGTTCGATCTCCAGTACAAAAAAAAAAAAATCCAGAACAAAGACAGGATGATTTGGAAGAAGAAAGGACTCGAGCTTAGACTAAGGACTAGTAAGAGAAGTTAGTGAAGTCCTGAGCCCTGACTTGGAGGGTGAGGAACTTCTGGCTGTGATCTTTATGACTCAGTTTTTCGGTGACTGTTTTGAGGACTCTGCCCCCACAGACCTGCCTGTATTGTCTTCCCTAGAGAAAAAGTGAGCCTCTGGCTGCCTTCTTCATCCACCTTCCAGGCAGCTATCTTTCCTCAAAACCTAGACATTCTGCTTCAGGCCTTGTATGGTAGAAAGCAGATGTCACATCCACTGCCATATAAATTAAACTTCTTTCTTCTGGAAAATTCCTTCTTGTCCTCTTTCAGAACCACCTCTTTCATAACATTTCCTCAGCTCAGCAGACAGCGGCTTCCTCTGTATTTCCATAGTGCCTGGCCTGTGTTTCTTCAAGGTACCAACTGGGGACTGTGTCTCTCCTCACCTCTCTGTGTGCACAGTCCCCAATGTAGGGCTCAACTGGTGTTGGGGCTGGGGGTTTAAACAATTCTAAGAATAACAACAATAACAGCAGCTAGTGTACACTGAGAACTTTCTGTGTGCCGTACACCATTCTGAGTACTTAGCACGTACTGATTCATTTTCACAGCAGCCCTGTGAGGAGGTGCTGTAATTATCCCTGTGAAAGGTGAGGAAACTGAGGAACAGGGAGTCGGCCTGTGAACCCTGGCACTGCAGTGTACGAACCCTTTGTGTTCTTAGAACCTGACGTGTGGAGGGCTCCCAAAGGTCTTCTACTTGTTATTGTAAAGTTAATTCTCAGCCAGCTCTTCAGTGGCTCCAGCTTTCCCCAAAGGGGTGGGCCACAAAGGTGATGATCATTCCTTGTGCGCCAAGGTTTTCATAGTCTTTTTTTGCCATTGGAGTATTTGTTGCTGACACTGTAGGAGACTGGGAGGTGCTGAGGGACAGAGTGCTGCTGTCCCAGTGATGGCAGTGTTTTAAAAATGCAGCCTTCTCAGGCCTGAGTGATTAAGGAATATGAGTGAGAGTAGACTGCAGCTTAATCTTGGAAAGACTAGGATAATTTGTAAGGCCAGTATTTAGACTTGACTAGAGAAAAAGATATTGCTTATAAAAAATACTGAAGTTGTTTTGTTTTGTTTTGTTTTGTAGTACTGGGATTGAACGTGGGGCCTTGCACATGCTAGGCAAGTGCTCTGACTTGTAGCTACATCCTTAGTCTTTTCTTTCTTTTAATCTTGAGACACGGTCTCACTAAATTGCTCAGGCTGGGCTCAAATTTATGATCCTCCTGCCTCAACTTCCTGAGTAGCTGGGATTACAGGTGTGTGCTACCATGCCCAGCTTTAAAGTATATTTTGTATGTAAAACAAAGTCTTTTTCTATGAAATCAGTAATGTCCAGATAATTATTTTCGAAAGAAAAATTATAAAGTGAGGTTGAAGCAGTTTAGAGATCTGACTTTGTTGGAATAGTTTCTTTCTTTTTCATGACTGTCTTGCAATATGTCCCTAATGTCAACCCCTGCTTCCTTTTCAGATTCTCCAGTCATTCCCTTGTTCCAGAGCCTCATATACCATTTACGGGTTTTTTTGTTTTGTTTTGTTTTGCTTTGCTTTTTGTGGTACCAGGAATTGAACTCACAACCTTGCACTTGCCAGGCAGGCACTTATGCTGCTGAGCTAAATCCCTGGCTGCTATTTATGTTATGGTGGCAACTTCCAGGTTGGTCTCCTGCCACTTGTGCTCTCTTACTCAAGTGTGTCCTGTGCAGTCATGGCCAGATTAAATGGCCTACTTTCATAATCAATACATTGATTGTTCTATAAGCTCTACTACAGCTCAAAGAGAGATTTTCATTCTTGGTTCTAGATGAGGAAAACAGAAGAGAAGATACCACAAGTGTAAACTGGCATATTAGGTGCATAGTAATTCCCCCTTCCCCCAGAATAAGACCTAGCTGGAAAACAAGCAGCCTTGAAAAACTGGAGATCAGATATGCTGGCGCCAGTGAGCCTCTGCTTGTCTTCCCCGCCATCACTGTCTCTTGCCCAGTGGCTACTCTGTAGGGCAGAAAGGCAAGGATTGGAGCTGGCATTTCTGATCTCTAGTTTCCAAAACTGATTATTTTCCACCCAGCTCTTATTTTCAGGGAAATGTAGTTATTGGTTGAACAAGTGCTGAAAGTGGGCAGCTAAGTAAGCTTGCACAGTACTAGAGTCTATGTCATCTTGATTCCAAATCTCGTGTCATGCTGTCTTCCATCATGGTCCCATTTTATTGCCTGGCAGTTATATTCCCTGACCACAGGTGATTTCTAGTCTTTTCACATTTCAGCCTTGGTACCTCTAGCCTGTTTCCTCATTTTCTTCATAGTATGAAGCGAAACTCAATTTGAACAGCTCTTTGGAACTTGAACTGCTTTTTTAGCTGCCTTTTCCCTCTGTACTTTTGTATCATTTACATTATACTAGACACTGGTTTGGATGGTTTCTAACCAGATCAAGTATGAACATATGTGTCTTCTTAGATGCAGGGTCTTTGGGCAAAGGACTGGGTATGGTGGATGAAGGATCAGACAGACTTAGGTCCTGGCTCAGCCACTCATCATAGGTAACTAAGAGCTAAGCTTCCTGTGGACCCAGGATCCTTCTTTCTAGACTTGCTGGTTGAGTTGTGCAAATTATCTGAAGGGTCATAGGTGAAAAAATGCTGTTGCAGACATTGTTATGTGACAGGCGACATGTTGATTCATGTATCCAGGCCATTACTGTTTTTTTTGTTTTTTTTTTTAAAGTTGCGAATGGTCCAGTGATACACCTGCCCTGAGTTCAATATTTGACTTAGAATTTTCTCCTCAGGGGTGATGAGTCTTCTGGCAGTATTTGACTGACTTTCTCAGCCCACTTTTTAGACCATATGCAGTTAGTTGGTATTACCATTACAGAGTTTTTATGTATGTGAGAGTTTTGAATGATCTTTGTTATTTAATTCTCTTTTATCGTATCTTTAATATAACTTCCCAGTGTTCCTAGTGTTTGGTTTTATTCTTTTCTTTTTGCTCATTTTAATTTTTTGTTCTCTTCTAGTCATCCCTTTCAAGATATCTTCTACCTACTCTAGACAGGATGCCTGCTCCTGGAAAGTTTTCTACCTTTGCTTGTGTTTGGCTGGTTTCTTTTTCCTGTTTTTCAGCATCAGTTCCCTAGGGTTCCATTTGACACAGATTAGTGGAGGAGGAAGACTTGGGAATAGGGATGTGGTCCCCATCCCAGGGCTGTGTGTCCTTTAGGGGAAGGCTGCTCAGAGCAGCAGCTGTTCTGCCACACCAGCCACAGCTGATGCCAGCAGGTCAGACATGTCGGGTTGCATTGGGCTGCTCTGCAGGGGCCATATTTAAGTGGATATAGATATGCCTTTAACAGTTTTTGTTTATTTTAATTTAGTGAAAAACTTAGCAAGCCCCTACTTTGTAGGTCCCAAGTATACAGACATGAACAAACTATCTCTCCTCTGAGGGAACAAACTCTCTCCTCTGAGGGAGACCACAATAAAGAAGCATTGACAATGCTTTGTATAAAGACTCAAAAAATTTCATTCATCTCCTTTTGAGCAATAGATGCTAAATCATCATTGCAAAATTTAGCATAAGTTAGTTATGATGTAGATATAATTTTGCATACTGCTTTTTCACCTTTGAATTTTTCTTATTTGTATTTAATGCTAGTAGTGATTAGATTACATGCCTTTGAGCAGGTATTCCACAGTTTAACTACCTTTGTCATGCACAGGGCCACCTCATGAACAGTCTGTGGGGAAGGCGAAGGAAGAGAGTGTAGCAGAGTGATGATCTCGGTGCTGATGCTGTGAAAGAGCCGTTCAGCCTGAGTGTACAGTAGAAGGCATCTGTCTTGCCTGTTTCATGGAGGAGCAGCTGGAGAACAAAGAAGAAGATGGTTCGGGAAATAGGAGAGCCCTAGTGTTAGAGTCCTGGGAACTTTATTTAATTTGAAAAGTACTGGGACATTTCTCTTAATTGTCTGAGAAAGGACTTGAGCCATTAATGATATCTAAGGTGAGACAGGGCCACTGTAAGTTCCTGGCTGTTGGTGTAAATAGATGTTTAAGAACATCTGGTAAACCTGAGGGAAGACTTAGCAGATGTGAACTTCCTGGTTTTGTGGCAACAGTGGGCTTCCTAGTGGGAAGGCTGGCATTTTCAGAATGTGCCACTGATTTAATAGAAAAATGAGTAAGAGTTAGCGTCCAGGAGAACGAATCCAACATTATTAGCTCTATATGTGGACTAATTTGAGACCCAGATGGAGAAAAGCAGAGGAGTAGCAGTCAAAGGATGTGGTTCCCAATCTTAAGTTCTGTCCCTTTGTTGCTGGTAAAGTTTTCTGATGAACCTGCTGAGAGGCTTGGTTTCCTTACCTAAAAAATGGGGTTAGGAAGCTGTGCTCATTTTGGAGGTGAAATGGAAACACCAGGGAAAGTTCTTGATAATCTTCTCTGTATCATCCTGATTTTAGTATGTGTGCTGTCAAAGTGAGCACAGGGAAAGCTCTTTAGAGACTGCCTTCTGTTCCTCTACTGTATTGTTATAGTTAGTATTAGTTTTGGAGACTTTGACTTTCTCTTTTCTTTCATCCAGCACTGTCAGGATCAAATCCCAAAAAGAAATTTAAACCAGGAATACTCAGGAGTACTCAGTTTGCCCAAAGGAAATGGGCTGGTGAAGCTGTGTAATGCACTTTTGGTAGTTAGAAAGGAAGTGAAACCGTAATTGTTTCAGTGGGAATTTTCCTTTTTACCCACCTTGTGAAAAGTGTATTCATATGTTTTATAAGACTCCCCTACAAGTCTAAATTGATGGCAAGAATTCCATTATTGCTACATTTATTACATGTTCACCTCTTTTCCCTGGGTGACTGATTATTGAGTCCTAGAAATGCAACTGTGTTTTTGTTTAGGAGGTAGTAGTGAGGGAGAACTTGAGGATGACTTTTAAATAAGAGAACTTTGTATTATATTTATCTGTCTAGAGGCAATAAATCTGTTTCAGCAGATTAAATACAGACTTCTTTATAAAGCCCTGTTTTCTCAAACCTCTTATCAGCAGCACTTGGCAGTAATCATACCTACGGAAACTTGTAATTTTCCTCAAGGAGGTGACAGTGACAGAATTAAAAATGAAGGAGCCCCCCTGAAAAGCAAGTTCATTACAAATTAACAGTGGTCTTAGCAAAGCAGTGGGCTAAGGCGTGTCAAATAGCGATATGGATAAAGAAACCCAGCATTTTAAACTGTCAGAGCTGGGAGCAGGGCTAGCCTGAGAACAAATTAATCACATATTGTCAAGGCAAAGTTGCATCAAATTAACACATCGGATTCCAGCATATTAATGTTAGAATGCTTTCACCTGATTATTACTGCAAACCATTGCCACTCTTTGAATGCAAAGATATAATTAAATTGCTAAATAGAAAGCACATATAATATCTCCACATGCATTTAGGATGCAAGAGCTGAAAAGTGCACATCCTAGGAAGTGACAGATTCTATTTGTAGAGGGAAAACTTTACTTTTTTTCCCCTTTTATTTACTTGAGAGTACTAGAGTATGAAATTAGAAAAGTTAGTTATGTTATTCATATCCTTTATAAGTTAGATGAAATACAAATTTAATTTAACTGATTTGCTACACTGGCTATGAGTACATAATTACTCCTGCATTTTTCTGGAAGAGAAATGGGGAAATGTTGCACAGTAGTCCTTAGCAACAAAATTACTCATTATACATAATCCTGGCGTGGATTTGTCATCAGGAAGTGCTTTAGAGAAACTAGATTGGCCATTTTGACAACTGTCTTTTACATAAAAGGATTACTTTTTGGCCCTGCTTAACCTAGTGTGTGTGTTTTATTATATTTTGAATGAGATTGTAGGCGGAAGCCCAGCTGTGGTTGACCTTTCGATCAGGGAGACAGCCCAATAGGACAAACCTGCTTTTTTAGTAGTCTTTGCTTATCCCAGATTATAGTTAGGCCAGGGCTGCTGGCTTGCTATCTCTATTACTTACATTCAGCCTTGCTGTTTCTTTTATTCACACTTAGGTTTGATTATTTTCCCTATCCTCTGCCAAGTTCTGTTGGTCCTGCGGGTTGTAATCTTCCATAAAACTCACCTTTTTTCATGATGTCTCCTTTAACTACCTACACATTGATAGACTCTCCTTTCCAGACTTTCCAGCCTGGGAAAGTGCAGTCTTGCATTTATAGATGCTCACATAGCAGCTAAAGGGCTGGTGATCAGAAAAAGGGGAAGGGTACCAGGAGTGCCATGGGTTGACTTAGAACTTAGCAATTAAGAATGCCTTGTTTTTTTCTTGGTTGGGGTGATTAGCTACAGTATGTTGTTTACAGTGTGTTCAATATCAGTAAAGCGTCTATTTTAGCAGAACTTTGCACAGTATTATTGTAGGCAAGCTGGAGAAATGTTCAAGACTACATTGTGGTGAGTGGATTGCACCTGGCTGAGTCACTAGGCACAGAGTGGTGATTAGTAGAGTCATGTCCAACTGGAGAGCTACCTGTTGTGATAAAATGTAGGGTGCTAGTGTTTATTGCTGTCTGGGACTTGTGATGATAGACTGGTCATATTTGTGGAAAGCAAAAATCTGGGAAGAATAGCAGGCATGAAGCCAAGAATGGTAGTGTATGCCTGTAATTCTACCATTCAGGGAGGCTGAGGCAGGAGGATTGCAAGTTTCTGGCCAGCCTGAATAACTTGGTGAGGTCCTGTCTCAAAAATATAAAAAGGACTGGGAATGTAGCTGAGTGCAAATACCTTGGATTCAACCCCCAGTACTACCAAAAGGGGAAAAAATAAAGTATACAATCATTTGTGTATAAGGTAGTGGTAGAAAAACAGAAGCAGAAAACAAAACTTAGGTAGGTAGTAAGTACGTAAAAGAAAAAGTTTAGTGCATAAAAGAAAAAGTTAGAGGTTATGGTTGATTGCAAGCAGAGCCAGATAATTGAAAGAAAAATTCATTCATTTTTCAGGTGCTTCTTGATTGCTATATGTACCATGAACCTGGCTAAATGCTGAAGATTCAGTGGTAAATGAGCTAGCCTGATCTGATGATGTGTGTAATCTTGGAGGAGAGCAAAATGAATATAATCCTACTATGTAATAAGTTCATGAAAGGGAACGTGTAGTAGGCTGAGTTCCTTAGAAGAGCAGGACTGAGCTGGGCTGGGAATGGGAAAGATCAGGGAAGACACTTTGATGAGCCTTTTAAAGATAGGAGAGGCTTAGTGAGGCAGAGGAAACACTAATGCAAAAATGTGAAAGGTGATCAAAAGAGAGAGCTTGTGGGGCTGGGGATTTAGCTCAGTGGCATTAGCACCTGCCTGACACGTGCAAGGTCATGAGTTCAATCCCCCAGTACTGCAAAAAAAAAAAAAAAAAAAAAAGATAGCTTGTGGTGAATTTGAAGGAAGAAAGTGGTATAGTGTGCCTGGAACACAGGATGAGGGTAGAAGAGGCCAGAGATGAGGATTAATCCAGAAGGATTTTGGCTTGCTCCTGATAATCATATTTTAAGCTAGGAATTGATGTTTTAAAATTTGAAAAAGTACACAATAGCTCCAGTTAACAGAAATAGGTGTACATGTGCGTGTGTGTGTGTGTATGTGTATTTTCTTGTGGGGAGGTGGGTAGGGAGTTTCTGTAAGAAAGATGTCTATAACTGTGAATAACCTCTATTCCAATAGAGGCCATCAGGGCATGGTGGGGCTGGGAATCAATATGGGTGTATGAAATGGGGTTTAGAATATCTGTTCAGAAAAGAGAAGACATAGAAAGGTCTGAGCATTGCCTAAAATTAGTCAAAGGGCTCTCAGGTAGAAGAGGCTCTGTGTATCTCTATGAGGCTGGGCATGACAAAGAGACTATTAAGATGATTAGTACTTTCCATGGTTAGATGTTCAGTGCTGGTTGCTGTGGGAGGCAGTGAATAGAAAGAAGAGCCCTGGACTTGCATTGAAATAGCACAGCTGCTATACTACCTTGGATGAAAGAATTTCTTTTTCTGAGCCATTTAATCTCAGCTATGAAATAATAAACCACATGGTACGAAAGGCCAGACACTGTGTGTTCCAAAGACTTAGGAAAGACCTGGGGAGAACCTACCAGTTGGACAGTAAAGAGTTTCTGCCTTAGCCTTTACTATAGTTAGGTGTCACAGATTGCTGGCTTTGATGCTCTGTTTCTAGCTTATGGGAGAGTCTAATGCCTTCATTCATCTTGGGTTCAGTGTCCACTGTCATCTCAGTACTTCTGTCCCACTTCCCCACATAGAGAGTTTGTGAGCTCACACCTGCAAACTAATTTTGATATTCATGTCACTTGAATATGTTTATGAATTGTGTTACAGAAGTCACATTTATCATACTCCAAAGAGATCTAAAGGTGGCTTTTGTGTTATGCATGGCCCTGCCTGCCTCTTCTAGTACAGATATTCCTTGCTTGATGACCTACCTGGTTAACGACTGTTCGGACTTAATGATCAAAGCATGCTGTTTGGACTTAAGACCTGCCACTGTGACCTGTCTAGTTCTTTTTGGTATGATTTTGTACATCTTTAACAAGCCTCAATGTCTTTTTTTGTACAGTACATCTTGTACAGTACTTTAGGTTTTGCTGATTGTACTGTATAGTACTGTGGTTTTGTGTTGTTAGACATTACTGTACTGCATATAGCAGTTATGCAAATAAAAGCAAGGTCATCAGCTTGGAGTTTCCTTTGATCATTTGTTTGCTCTGAATAGGTATTGTAGTGCACATATTGTCCAGTATGCCTTATTCATTTGGCTACCAGCTAATGACCTAGTGAGGTTATTCCTGGTTGTTAAAGAAGGAATGTGTGGGTGTTTGGAAGTGGACCATGCCTGTGGTTCTCTCAGGGGTTTTTTAGTCTTGCAAAACTGAAACTATATTCATTGAATAGTAACTGCTTTCTTCCCCCTCCAGTGTTTTACATACCTCACGTGAGTGGAATAATTCAGTATTTGTGTCTTTGTGACTGTCTTATTTTACTTAGTGTATTATCTTCAAGATTCATCTATGTTGTAGTATATGACAGTATTTCCTTCTTTTTAAAAACTGAATAATACTTCTCTGTATGTGTATCACATTTTCTTTATCTATTTATTGGTACCTATAAAATTATTTAGATGTTTCTTTTTTTGGGGGGGGTACCAGCATTTAGATGTTTCTATGTTATAGCTTTTGTGAATAATTTTGTTGTGAACATGGATATGCGTATATTTTTTGAGATTGAAAAATACCCAAAGTAGGATTTCTGAATCATATGGTACATTCAGTTCTTAAGTTTTTGAGGATCATATACATTATTTTCTATAGTGGATTATAGGACATCATATTATATCATTTTTATATTTCTATCAACAGTGTACAGGGGTACCAATTTCTCCATATCATTTCAACGCTTACTATTTTTTAAATTGGACCATCCTAATTTGTGAGGTAGTACCTTGGTATGGTTTATGTTTGGATAGCCCCCCCCCCAAGTCTCTTGCAGTCATGGAGGTGGTTGAGTCTAGCATTTGTGATTGGTTCATTGTCTAGTGCTGGGATTGGCCTTGTGAGTGCTGTACCTGCCCAGGGGAGGGTAGTCAGCATACAATATAAGGGAGGGAAGGAGGCATGCTTTCCACTTTTTTACCCTGTTCACTCTTGTTGCGCCTGTCATGGATGGTTGCCCCTTAGCCACACCACCCTGCCTTGGAACCAGCTAAGTATGGACTGAAACCTCCCAAAACTGTAAGCTAAATAAACCTTTCACCTTCATTTTAGGCGTCAAGTATTTTGTCTTCAGCAACAAGAGAAAAGTAACCAAGACATAACCTCATTGTGGTTTTGGTTTGCATTTCACTAATACTAGTGTGTTGAATATTTTTTCATATGTTTATTGTCTGTTAATCTTTTTTTGAAAATGTCTATTCAAGTTCTTTGCCCACTTTAACTTTTGATTGTTTGTATTTTATTATTAAGTTGTAGGCATTCTTTATATATTCTGGATATTAACCTTTGATCAGATTGATAGTTTGCAAGTATTTTCTCCTATTATATAGGTTGTCTTCTTTACTCTATTGATTGTTTCCATTGCTGCATAGAAGTTTAAAAATTTGACATCTTCCCATTTGTTTACTTTTTGCTTTTGCTATCTTTGCTTTTGGTTTCATATCCAGTAAATCATTGCCAAATTCAGTATCATGAAGTTTTCCCTTGTATTTTTTTCTAGGGATTTCGTAGTTTCAGATATTACATTTAGGTCATCAGTTCATCTTGAGTTAATTTTTGTGTGGGATATAAGATAAAAACACAATTTCATTCTTTTTCTTTTGTCTTCTTATGGTACTGTGGATCTAACCTAGGGCTTTGGCACTGAACATCCCTGCCCTTTTTACTTTTTATTTTGAGACAAGGTCTTGCTAAGTTGTCCAGGCTGGTCTTGAATTCCTGTCTCACTCTCCCAAGTACTGCAGGTGTGTACTATGGGCCAACTTAATTGTTTTGCATGAGGATATCCAGTTTTCCTAGCAGCATTTGTTGGAAAGACACATTCTTGTGTTAAGCAACTTCTAACACAGTTTACAGGTATAAAGGTAATGTTTAGAGTTTTACCCCTCATATTTATATGACTTTTCTTGGTTATCTGCATAATGAAGCATTTTATTTAAAATACCATTTTCCCCATCTTGTTGCCTGCTTGTCTTCTTGCACATTCCATATCCTGTTATTCATGGTTCCTTTGTTTTACCCATGCTGTTCTTTTTTGTCAGTGAATTTCATCCTTCAGTATTCAGCCTACATATGACCTCTTTTGGCTTTTGCAGGTTCACTCCCACAAGTGGTACTTGGCACACTTCATTGTAATTGCTTGCATATTCTTGGCTGTTATAAGAATGTAAGCTCTTTGAGGACAAGGACAATGTCTAATTCCTCTTGATAACCCCAGAAACTGCCACAAACCCTGACATCCAGTAGTCAGTAAAATAAAATGACTGAATGGTCTTCATTTTTGTAGCGACTGTAAATGGTGGATGGCAGAGTGCCTCAGTTTTACATACAAGTTATTAAGCTTCTGTCTCTTCAATTGTAAAATCAGGAGGTAGATTAATTCTCTAGAGTGCCTTCTGGCTGCCAACAGTGTGTGACAGTTGCAGGGGGCATTCTTAGCCAAGCACTCTTAGAACTTTATTCTCACAACTTTCACAATATCTACCCTCAAATAGGACAAAATCTTAAACTTTTGTTTTGGTATAGGGCTAAGAAGCTTTGCTATTTAAGAGTCAGGTAAAGTAAAGCATGGTAGTAGTTGAGCCTTACCAGTGTGTCCTGGTTCTAGTTTTGTCCTTTGTGCAGGTAAAGTATTCCAGTCCCACCTGCTTTTGGCTTCACTGTTCCTGTTTCTAAAATTGGGGACATTAGATAGGATCATCAATTTTTACGATTTAGTATATGTATGTTTGAGGGGGAAATGAAAGTATTTTGTAAAAGCATATTAAATATTCTAATATGTTAGGGAATGAAAGATTAATTTTTACAGAAAAGCTCCCAAAAAATAAAGCCTATAAAACTTGACAGGAATATGTAGAAGATATAAGACATTTTAATAACACACATCATCTTCAGAGGACTGTGAAGTTTTTATAGTCATCAGAAGGGGTCGTGAGCTAAAGATGGTCATGAAACACTGCATTACTTTCTCCTCTTATTCTAGTTTTCTGTTTCTGTAATGATAAGAATTTCATAGGAGAATTCCATGAGATGAGCTCTACTTAATTTCTCTTTTTATGTGTGGATTAGACATTGTTTTTATTTGCTTTTGATTTTCTGAATTGAATCCTGACTCCACCACTTAAACTTGGGACCATGGTCAAATCACTTAATTTCTCTAAGGCTTTATTTAAAAAAAAAAAAACTATATATAAAGGTATGTGATGATAATAGTATCTCTTTATAATATTGTATCAAGAATTAGAATAATTAAAATAAAGCTCTTACATAGTGGCTGACACATCATAAATGTTCTATATGTGCTAGTTGCTCTTAGAAATTCAGAGATAAATATTAATCATGCTTCTCCCTTACCTGACTTTGGGACATTGAGAGTTAGAGAAATCAGAAAATGGAATTAAACATGTCCACTTCATTATTGATAAATCAGGTTCAAATTTTTAGCCAAAATCAGGTTAGGATGCAGTCTTAATCAGGCTTCCTACTTTCTTCGCTGAGTCTGACCAGCATTGTCTGGTCAGGCTTTCTATGATGGCGGAAGTATTCTGTATCATTACTGCCCAGTGTGGCTGCCATTAGTCACATGTGACAGTAAAGTACTTGAAATGTGACTAGTGTGACTATGAAATAGAGGTTTAAATGTTATTTAAAGTGATTTAAATTGTCAAATATGGCTGGCCTGTGGCCACTATGCTGGCTAGTGCAAGTCTAGACATTAGTGTGACTCATACGAGGAAAGACTGGATCTACAGAGGTGGCAGACGTACTAGAATTGCTGTTTCTTATCACTTCTATGCCGGTAATAGGATCAGAGAAAGCTGACCCTCCAAACCTACTTCTAGAAGTCTGGGCAGGGTCCTGATCCCAGCATGCTGAACACACAGAAACAGTTGCTGAACATGCTTTTCTAAGAGAGCCTGAAACAGGTGAGGCCAGAACAGGTAACTCAGTTTTCATGGTACAAAGAGAAGGGCAGGGAATACTCTTGCCAGTGTTTCTAAAAGAGCAGAAAGCCCTGTTTTATGGCTAACAGTAGGAAACCTTGGACTAGAATAGTTACTTTACAATGTAGTGAATAAATGTTGTGCATTCTTTTCAAAATCAAAAGTTAAACTTAGAAGCCTTAATAAGGGCTTATTTATATTTTGCTTTATTCTAAACTTTAAATATGACCCCTAGTTCTTCTGTATATTTGGATGATCCAAGTATAGGGTATTTTTCAGACAGAAACTTATAACCACAATTAAAATATTTAGTGAGCCTCGGCTGTGAATTCAGTCTTAACTCATTTTTTGAGATAATTCTGTCTTATATGATGGTCTTTGCTAAGCTTATGGAAAACTAGCTGCTCATTTAGAATTTTTTCCTTCATTTTCTTTTCGTCAGTGTTAATACTAGAGTGAGCGCTAGTTGGTATAGCTGTTTCTAGAAAGAAGAGTTGATGTTTTGTTTGAAACTACCGAAAAGCATATTGCTTGTCTTAGTTACTTTTCTCTCATTGCTGAAACAAAATACCTGATGCCCAAAATTAAGGAAGGAAAGGTTTATTTAGCTCAGTTTGTACAGGCTTCAGTCCATATCAGCTGGCTTCAAGACAGGGTGGTGTAGCAGAGAGGCAACAGATAGTTCATGGCAGCAGAGGACCGCAAAAACAAAAGGGGAAAACAAGCCTGTTTCTGCCCCTTTTATCTTATCCAGTCCAATCAGTGGACTGATCCAGCAATCACCCAGCCTCAGTCCCAGCATTGCACTGTGAATTAGTCACAAACTCTAGCTTTACCTATCTCTGAAAAGCTGGCCCATGACTTCATGAGGCTTTGAGGGGACACTGGACACAAACTGTAACTTTGTTTATGGGTTAACAATGTATATAGTAATTGGTATAATTTCACAGTATGGCATATCCTGTTGTATATGAATAATTAAATGAGAAGTAAGAGCATCTTTAAACCAGATCTTTCATTTTGGAATTTTCTTCTTTGTTTTAAATTCTTTTTTTAGTAGTACCTGTTTGCAATCCGTAATACTTATATTTCTTGTATGGAGCTGGTACACATACGAAACACATCTTGATTTCCTTTTTCATCTCTTTACATTCCCCTTCCTCCCTGCTACTACCACCTCTTGCTCCCATTCACCTTTGAGAAAAATCTATCTCCTTACTCCCTATTATCTTTTTTTTTAAATTTTATTTAAAGGGGGGGGAAGCAAAACAGAAAAAAGGGTAGAAACAATACAGAATTTAAAAAAAAAATAAACAGTAAGAAATCACTATTCAATACATTACATATTGTCTTCTTGGATATAGTTGTTCAAGTTACAAAAGTAAAGCATACAAAGTGAACATTCAAACAGTGAGGCTGCAAACAGTTCTGTTCACTGATCCAACAAAAACTTAGTAACATGGTTATCAATCCTACACACTTAAGTATACATACAGTTATCTCTTTTAGAGCACTTTCTTTTCCTCCTCTTGCTTTTTTTTTTTTTTTATCAGTACCGGGGATCGAACTCACGACTGTGTGCTTGTAAGGCAGGTGCTTATGCCACTGAGCTAAATCTCCAGCCCCGCTTTTTTTTTTTTAATTTTTTTATTTAAAGAAAAAATTTTGAAACAGAAAGAAGGTAGAAACAATACAAAATCTCAAAAACAAAACAAAAATAGTAACCAGTAAAAAATCACTCATTGATAATTACATACTTTCCTCTTGGATGCCGTTGTTCAAGTTACAAAAGTAAAGCCCACAAAGTAGACATCCAAACAGTGAGACTGCAGTCAGTTTTGCTCATCCATCCAACTAAAACTTTAGCAACATGGTTATTAATTCCACACACTCAAACATACATGCAGTTGTATCCTTTAGAATACTTTCTTTTCCTTTTTTTTCTTTACAATAACTATAATCCATTCTTGTAAACTACTTAGAAGTTCTATACATGTATAAGTCTCTACACATATACCTAGCCTTTCTGTATTAGAGGGAGAAACACATCAAAACAAGTCAGCAATACAAATTCCTAGAAAAACACAAAATGAAAAGAACATACAAAAAAATATGGAACGCTTCATGAATTTGCGTGTCATCCTTGCGCAGGGGCCATGCTAATCTCTGTATCACTCCAATTTTAGTATATGTGCTGCCGAAGCAAGCACCCTTTTATCTTTTATTTTGTACTTTATACTTTGGGATATAAGAGAATGCATGCAATATTTAAGCTTGTGTATCTGACTTATTTCACTTAACATTATGGTCTCAAGGTATATCTATTTTCCTACAAAGGACTCAAGTTTGTCTTATTTTATAGCAGAGTAGTACTCTGCTATGTGTAAATACCACATTTTCTTTATCCATTCATCGGTTGATGGACATATAGGCTGTTTCCAAGATTTAGCTATTATGAATTATTCTGCTATAAATATAGATATGTATGTATCACTGTAATACAATGCCTTTAACTCTTTAGGGAAGAGACCTAGAAGGGGAAACTCTGGGTTAAACGAGATTTCTAGTTTCTGGGTGTTTTTTTTTTTTTTTTTTTAAGAATCTCCACACTAATTTCCATAGTGGTTGTTAGTGGTTGTGCTACTTTATATTTCCACTAACAATACAGAAGGCTTCCTTCTTTTCCACAGCCTTGCTAGCATTTGTTATTATTTGATTTCTTGATTATGGCCATTTCTGGGATAAGATGGACTCTCAGTGTTGTTTTACTTTGTATTTCTCTAATGGCCAGTGATGCTGAGCATGTTTTCATGTATTTATTGGCCCTTTATACCTCTGAAAAGTATATATTCATTTCATATGTCCATTTTTGATTGGGTATTTTATTTGGGGGAATTTTTTTTAATGCTTTATATAGTCTAGATGTCAGTCCTCTATATGAGGAATGACTGGCAATTTTTTTTTCTTACATTGTAGGTTATCTCTTTACTCTGTTGGTTGTTTTTTGTTGTTGTTGTTGTGGTGGTGGTGGTGGTGCTGGTGGTGGTGGTTGTGCAGAAATTTTTAAATTTGGTATGATCCCATTTGTTAATTCCTGGTACTATTTCCAGTGCAAGTGGCTTTTTGTCCTTTCCTGCACCTATGACTTCAACAGTTTTACCTGTTTTGTCTTCCAGCAGGTTGTTTCTATGGTCACATTCAGTTCTTTGATCCATTTTGACTTTAGTTCAGTACATGGAGAGAGATATGGATCGAGGGTCAATCTTTTGCATGTGGAATTTTCTTGACGTTACAGTCACATGTGCAGTCTTCCTTTTTAAAAACAATACTTAGCACTTCTAAACTTTTCAGTTGTTACACTTTTTCATCAAGTATATTTGGACTTAAATAGTGGCCTTAAACACATATATACAGTTATGGGGTGTGAACAGTTGTTTTAATGGTATAGTAATGATGTAGCATATCTAAAGTAGCCTTCAACTAATTAGAAAAGGCCGTTTAACCTACATGTATAAAATTTCAATTAAAATGTCTTTACTAAGATTTTATCTTCATTGTGTTTTATTTGGTTCATTTGAAACATCCTTGAAAATATTCTTTTTGTTGTCATTTTTGCTGTTGTTGTACGGGGAATGAGTCCATTCAGGTCTCGTATATGCTAGAGAAGCACTGCCATTGAGCACCATCCCCAGCTCTCAAAAGTAGTTGACTTGAAATGATAAAACATTAATTAAGCATTTACTGTGTGTCAGGCATTGTGTTAAATATTTTGTATACATTACCTCATTTAATCCTTAAAATAACCTGTGAGTTAGCTTACAGATGTAGAAATTGCTGTGGACCTGTTTTCTCTGCTTTATATCGAGGTTAATAACATTACCTACTTTAGTGTATTGATGAGATAATACACAATAAATGATGTATGAGGTAGCACACAATAAATGATAGTGCTGTCATTCTTCTTTTGGATTTCATATTTTCAATAGATAATGTATTTAAAAATATAAAAAGACAGTTTATAGTTCAAAAATATAAAAAGAAATTAAGCAGTTAACAGTCTCTTGTTCTCTCCTGTTCCATTTAGCTAGTCTGTACTCACACTCATTTCTCTAGTTTGAATATCTTTGCATATTCATATGAATATATGGATATGTATAATATACATACATTCTTATTTTCCTCTGCTTGATATAAAATGTATATAGTTTGAGGGGAGATGCTGCTGAGATTGAACCCAGGGTATTGTGCTTGAAAATAAGCACATCCTCTCCCACTGACCTATTTTCCTAGCCCCAAGTAGCAACTTTTAACACTGTATTATAGTTTATTTTTACCTAACAAAGTAACTAGAAAACCTGTGTGTGTCAGTGCCTAGAAAATGTCTCATTCCTTCACATAGCTGCATAGTATTCCATTGTTGGGCAGTATTATAATTTATTTAACCAGGTCCCTATTGATTAAGGCTTGAGTTTGCTATTACAAACAATGATGTAGTGAGTAATTTTGTACATATGGCATTTTGCACATATGCAATTATAAATGTAGGATAAATTCCAAGAAACAGAATTACTGGGTCAAAGAGAATATGCATTTGTAATTTTTGTAAGTATTGCCAAATTGCCCTCCATAGGGATTGTGCCAATTATGCTCCTACCAGCAATGTGTGAGAGTGCCTGTTTCTTTCTCCACAGCTTCGCCCTAGAATTTATCAAACTCTTGGATTTTTGCCAATCTAATAGATGGAAAATGAATCTGTTTAATTTTAATTTGCATTTCTCTATGAATGAGGTTGGTCTTCTTTACATTTAAGAACACATACAGTTTTGTGAACTGCCCAGATGTATTGGATTCTTGATCTTTTTCTTACTTTCTAGGTGATCTTTGTATATTAGGAAGCTTAGTAAGTTTTTCTGTGCCTTGACTTTGATCATGTATTTATTTTTGATTATGTACTATTTTTAATAAAATTTATAAACTTTTGTCTTAGCTTTTAGATTTTGAATCAATTATATGAACAAGATTTTTCAAATGTCCTTCACAGTTCTTAAGTTTATTCCCAAGTGTGTATAGTTGTTGCTATTGTAAATAGGGTCTTACATTCTTTTTTCTGACTATACAGCATGAATCCTGCTGAGTTTGGTGTGTTAATGTTATATTCCTTCATATTGCCAAATTATCTGTAATAGTTTTTCATTTGTTCTTTGAGGCCTTCCTATGTAGTATACAAGAATATTGTTAATATGCAGTAATGTACAGAATAAAACAGTAACTTCTTTGTGTGCTTTATTTCCTTTTTTAACTTCTGTCAACAATCCTTTGTCTAGTGTTGTTGACTGTTAATGCTATCACCAATACCATCGTACTTGGCATTGAACTAAAAGTTGGCATTCAGTAAATGTTAATCTTCAAGTTGCAAGATGTAAATATCTCTGAAATGTAGCTACCCAGTGTTTATGCCAAGCAGAGACTATTAAGACAAATTTTATTAAATACAGTAAGAGAGCATGGATGAAATGTCTGAGTTCTAAGTGATCATTTTCTGTGACACTTATACAAGCATGTCTTAAATGTTTGTTGTTGCTTTTGCCATTGTTGAAAATATCATTTGAGGTGTATATTTTGAGTGTCTGGGCTTTTCTGCCTTGGAAATAATTTGCTATCTTTTTGTTTACTCTTAAAAAATAGTTATGCTTACAATATATAAGATTATATCTCTGTGTTCTACCGGCAATATCTTAAAATTTCGTTAAATGGAGAGCAACATTTAAATTAGCTTCTGACATCAGTTTAAGGTTATCCATCCTTCAACTAAACTTAGTAGAGGTTTGGGATTATACTTTTTCTCCCAGCTTACTTTCCCTGATTCATAATCAGTCCTTTAATAGGATACTTCTAACATTCAACTGTTTGTGCTTTAAGACTGTTTTTGTTCTGTAAACTAGAGAGGGCATGAAGAACTTGAAGAGAGAGTGCGAAGAGGAACTGTTAAGGATGTTGGTAGCACTTACTGCTTTTTTCTCTCCCTAAGTCTTTTTTTTTTTTTAATTTAAAGAGAAAAAAAAGCCAAATAGAAAAAAGGGTAGAAACAATACAGAATTTTTAAAAAAATAGTAAGAAATCACTAGTTGATAAATTACATATTGTCTTCTTAGACATAGTTGTTCAAGTTACAAAATTAAAGCATACAAAGTGGACATTCAAACAGTGAGGCTGCAAACAGTTCTGTTCAATGATCCAATCAAAACTTAGCAACATGGTTATCAATCCTACACACTTAAACATACATGCAGTTATATCCTTTAGAGCACTTTCTTTTACCTCCCCACGTCTTTATAGGACTTGATCAGTTGCTTGGATGTAGTGGCATATTTTTTTCCTCTCTGCAAAAGCTGGAAGGATTGTAAAGCTTCTCATTCAATAGTCAAGTAAGGAAATAGGTTCACTTGTAAATATTTTTGTTTTAAAATTAAAAATTAAATATTGAGTATATACAGAAAAGCATTTAAAAATACACACAAGGTATGAATAGTTGTTCAATAATCCTTCATCGCCCACTTGGGGAGAAACAACATTTGCAGGACCCTTCTGTTCACAGAAGTGTCTTTAATTCCCTTGCTGCTTATAGTTTTATGCCAGATACTTATATCCTTGAAGATGGCCATTTGACCTTACCTAAAAGGAATTATGATTTGGATATTTTTCTCTTTTTTCCCCTCAATGTCAATGCCTGTAGCTGTAGTTAATTTATTTTAATGAATGGAGAGACCATGATATGAGTATATTGTAATTTATCCACTCTGCTATTGATGGACATTTGGGTTGTTTGCAGTTATTATAAATAATGCTATTTATAAATATTTTACCTGTATAAGAATTATCCTAAGGCAGAGGCTTACATTTTGGGCCATGATTCACATATGTAAGAAATGCACTTTATATCCCAACCCGGTATACACACAACATAAGTACATATGTACACATGGAAAACAAAATTCTCTTAAAAGCAGATCCCTACTAAGTGCAAATGCACTGTGATATTTTTTATTCTGTTCTGTTCTGGCTTATTTTAAAATGTTAATCAAAATTGGCTACATTGATTTCTTAACCCTTAGGAACATGCTTTGAAAAATGGTCAGGATACATACAGATGTATAATTATAGAATCATAGATATGTGCAGATTCAGTAGATAATCCCAAATTGTTTTCCAAAGTAGTTTTCCCACTTATGCTCCTTCTAGCAATGTCATATTCACCATATCACACTTTATTTTTTCAAGTCTCATGGGCATGAAATTGTATCTCAATGTGATTTTTTTTTTTTTTTTGAGACAGAATTTCACTGTAGTTCAGGCTGGCCTTGAACTCACCAAGGTTGCCCTCAAATTCCCAGTGATCCTCCTGCCTCAGCCTCCCAAATGCTGGGATTACAGGTGTACATCATCATGCCTGATTCATGTAATTTTAATTGTCTTTCTCAGTGCCTTGTGCATCACAGGCAAGCATTCTACCACTGAGCTACATACCCAGCTCTCTCTCCTGTTCAAGTCCCCCCCCCTTTTTTTTTTACTGATTTGCTAAAAAATTCTTAAATGTATTTTGGATACTAACCATTTTTATATTTTTGTGGTAGCTTTTCCTAGTTCATGGTTTGTCTTCGTTCCCTTCCTGGTGATTTTGATGGGCAGAAATTCTTATTTTTAAGATGTTGAGTTTCTTGGTCTTTATTGTCTCTCTTCCTGCTCCCTGCCTCCTCCCTCCCTCCCTTCCCTCCCCCCTTGGGGAATTGAACCCAGGGCTATTTGCATACTGGGCAGATGCTCTGCCACAGACTACATCATCAGCCTGTTTATCAGTCTTTTACTTCATTATTCATAGTTTTTGTGTCTTACGAAATCCTTCCCTACTCTGAGATGATAAAGTTACTCTTCTATATTGTATTTAATGATTTATATGTAAATAATTAACCCATTCAGAATTGGTCTTTTTCCTTGTGTGGTATGAAGTAGAGATTCAATTTCAGATTTTTTTTTTCCTGTTTGATTAAACTATTTTCTGAGCGTTATTTACTGACTCACTTTTTCCTGCTTTTTGGTGCCATTTAGTCATATATCAGATTTTCCTATGCATTTATTTTTGTTTCTAGACTCATGTTCTAGTGCTTTTCTTGAGCTAATAGTATATTACTTTAATTATTTCAAACCTAAAATAATTTTTAATAGCTGATAAATCATAACCTTCCCAGCCTTCTTTTTTTATTCACAAGTGTCCTGTATATTCTTAACCTGTTGCCCTTCCATATAAATTTTTGAAATCACTAGTCAAGTTTTAAAAAAATCTCTTGAGATTTTGATTAGAATTGGTTTGGGAAATTGATGTCTTTACCATTTTGAACATGATACATCTCTCCATTTATTAAGTAATATATAATGTCTTTCATAAAATTTTATGATTTTCTCCATGAATGTCATGTCTTTGTTTGATTGATTCATGTACACTTGATTTTTTTAAAAAAATTCTGTTCTCAGTAACTTTTAATTCATGTCTTCTTATTTAATGTACAGAAAAGCAATTGATTCTTCTACCTTGATTTGAAACAAATGTTTCAACTTTTTATCTCTTTTTTAATCCTATTAATATATTCCTTTTTATATTTTCTAAGGATTCAGTCATTTACAAATAATGATAGTTTCCTTGTTTTTTTCCTCAATCCTTATGCTTTTGGGGTTTTTCCCCTTGCTTTATAGAACTTGCTAAGTCCTGCAGTGCCCTGTTGAAAGCAAATAGCCTTGTCATCTCCCTGAGGTTGAAGGAATTGCTTTCAGTATTTTACCATTAATTATGATGCTTGCCATTTTGGTAGATGGCCTATGTTGGGTTAAGAAAGATCTTTTCAATTCCTAGTTTGCCGAGATAATGACTACTTTTTACATCTCAAGGGAATGTTGAGTATATTGAGTGCTTTTCTAGATTTTGGTAGACTACCATATGGCTTTTCTTCTTCAGTCTCTTAATATGTATCTTAATTACATTTATTTGTTTTCTTGTGTTAAACCAGCCTTGCAATTGATTAGACATACAAACTCAACTTTTGGTCATTGAGTATCCCAGTTTTTATATACTGCTGGCTTATTTTATTAATATTTTCTGTAGTATTTTGTATCTGGTTCACAAGTAAATTTCATATTGTCTTCAACCTCAGACTTACCTCAGAAAGTGATGTAGCAAATTTTCTTTTTCAGTACTGTTAAATAATGTGAGTAATATTAGCATTATCCCTGTTTTTGAAGGTTTGTAGAATTTGTTAGTGAAACAGTTGTTATAACAGATGTGGTCCCCTGGAAAGTAGACTTCAACATGCAGATGAGCATGTAGGAAATTTGTTAGGGAGTGCCTTTATCTTAGTCACTTTCCTTGTCACTGGGACAGAATACTCATCACCTGCAGCCTAAAGTAGGAAAGGTTTCTTTTGGCTCATGTTTTTAATCCATAGTTGGCTGGCTCCAAGGCAGTAGGATATGACGGAACGGGCTGGTAGAGGAAAGCTGCTCATGACAGCAGTAAGGAAGCAGAGATGAAGGGAGGGAGCAGGAAAGAAAGGTACATCCTTCAGGTCACACCCCCAGCTATTGACCCTCCTCTTCTAACCAGGCCCCACCTGTGAGCACTTGAGGTTCCTGGGAGACATCTCAGATCTAAACCATGACAGCTTTCTAGGTCAGCATCTTTGAGGTGAAAGGAAAAAAACAGGATTGCCTCTGACCTCTCTTTGGATGTTGTCTACACTTGGAAGGAGGTGTGCCTTTGGGCAAGGTGTACCATCAGTCAGTGCAACTCCAGGAAAGAAGTAGCACCTAATAGCCATCAGCCAATAGTCTTTCCAGAATTAAGGTTGTATGCCCTTCCTTTCTGAGAGGAAGTCTTGGTGGTTGCCTTAGTTACATTCTCATTGCTGAGACAAAATAATCAGTACCCACAAGTTAAAGGAGGAAAGGTTTATTTTGTCTCATAGTTGAAAGAGGCTTTGTCTATAGTTAGCTGGTCTCCAGGCAGGCCAGCTTGGCAGATAGGTGTGGCAGAGGAGAAACAGTTCATGGCATGGCAGGCAGGAGGCAGGGCCAAGATCAAGGGAGAAGGGATACTTAACATTCAAAGTCTTGCCCACAATTTTCTACCTCTTCTGACCAGGTTTCATCTCCCCACATCACACCCAGCTATAAACCCACCAGTGGACTAATGCACTATCACACCCATGATCCAGTCATCTCCAAAGAGCCCCAGTATTATGAGCACAGGAAGCTTTGGGGAGACATCTACATAGAAGCCTGACAGTAGTCTAGGTAGTAACTATGCCAGTCCTGCCTTCATGCTGCTTTAGTATACTTACTTCATGTAAGTTTTAGGACCATACCCAAAGAGGACTGGGTCTCTTTTCTTTACTGAAATGTGTACAAAGAAGAAGAGTAGTGTGAATGCATTTTCCATTTATGCAACTACTCTTGAGATTATGACTGAAACTTGTCTTTCTCTTCAGGTGTCTGTTTCAGTCCCTTCACCCTTGGTCAGCACCTGTGCTGGTGCAGGAGGCTTACCTGATGAGAGGACCCAGTCTTTTTCCTGAGAGTCCAGGAGCCAATTTACCTTTCTCAGGCTGTGACTGCTTTATTTGTACATTTGACATCAAAATTGGGTGAAAGAGTAGTATGACACCTGCAGAGGCTTTTCTGCCTAGATGTGTTTTTTTCTGCCTCCATTTCATACCAGGTGTTCTGTGTTCACCATACAAAAGTCCATCACTCTTGTCAGGACAGCGATGTCTCCTCTTACCTGGTGTCCCTCAGCACAAAGAGCCTGGGCAGCAGCTGAAGTTTTAACATTCAGTGTTGCTCTTGCTCTTGCTGTGTGTCTCCTGCTGGAAGCATTCTTCAGTTGAGAATCAGATTCCCTACAAGTCAGGGAGAGAAAGTATAAATTCCTCAACTGGATCACCATAAGTAATGGTGGATGGGGTTATTCTTACTTTTCCCTCTTTGGTTCTTAGGAATTTGTATTTAACCTGTTAGGGATATGATTTCATATGACGATTGTTAAATTTTAGTGTACATATGTGGCCTGAGGACGACATCCCAGGGCATCGTCTCCAAGCCAGTGCTTCATCTTTACCTTGAACAGGTTATTTACTCTTTCAGTGGATTCATCTTTTAGATGGAACGGTGTCTGATATGACCAGAGAATCCTGTGGTTGTATCCTCCTCTCACACCTCCTGTGCCATAAGGTGGATGCCTCACAGTGGGGCAGTATTATGTAGGCTGCCATCTTGGTAGATCAGACTCTCTGAGTAGTTCTGGCCGAGGCATCATTGGCAGAAAAGATAAACCCATATTTGAATATATGTTAATCTCCGCCAGAATCCCTGTCAGGAGGAAGACCATCAATTTGCCAAGGGATGGTGCCTTGTTGAGGGGCTCAACATTGGTCTCTGCTGGGAAAGTGGTTATTTGACAGGGCAGTACAACTTGTCCTGGTGAGAAACCACACCTATATAAAGCTTCATGTATATCTTCCATTGCTGTCACCATGGCTACTCCATTTATGTGACCCCATGCCAACATTAGGGAAGCCAGTGAAAAGGCTGCTGAAGATAAATGAAGCCTGTGTTGGGAGTCTCCATGACCACCTCTTAGTTCATTGATTTGCTGAGAGAACTCAGCACACAGGAAATAGTCATACTTAAGAGTCTGAATTATTACAATGAAAGAATGCAAACAGAGTCAACAACAGGAAAAGATGCATGGGGTGAAGTACAGAGGAAACCCAACTGGTGGTAATGGGAAGACAGGTAGTCTTCTCTACCTAGTAGCCAGATTGAGAAGCCTTAGGGCTAGTTTATGTTCACATAAATGTATAAATCCAAGATGTATAAATAGCTCAGCTTTAGTGTATATTGTAGATAGGCTGTCCCATATATCCAGCTGGCAACGATAACTGATTTTTAGTGTCACTTTGTTTGGCAAATATCATCATGTGGGCAAAAGTTGTGTTTTGTTTTCCTATCTGGATTCCCCTTTTCACTTAATTTTTAGGCTTTTATGACTTTCTTAAAAACTTGTAACTCTGTTGAGTCAGGTTAAATCAGTACTTTAATATTCTATCAAAATTTGTAGTTATTTTCTTTTCCCTTTCGAGACAGAGTCTAAGTTGCCCAGGATGGGCTTGAACTTGTGATTCTCCTGCCTCAGCTTCCCAGATAGTTGGGATTACAAGCTTCTGCCACCATGCCTGACCGTATGGAAACATTTTTAGTGTTTTGCTTTAAATGCTGTAGGAGGTACATACTATGAGGAGGAAGGAGTTCATGCTTTAAAGTATCAGGGCTCCTGAGTTTATAAAAAATGTTGATTGAAAATATGAGTGTCTTTTAAATTAGAGCTTTTCCTTTTGAGAAGCTTTTATAAGTATATTAGTAGAAATTGTAATCAGGTTATGATCATGATCTTTTGAGTCAGTTACATCTAGGTTTCCCTATTCCTTCTCTTACTAGCTGTGCAGTCATGCTGAACTCCTACCTGAGTATCTCTAGTTTCTTACCAGCTTAGTTGTCTGTGAAAAATTCATAAGGGCTGCTTTGCAGATCTATGTACAGTATAGAGATAGGTTGAATGTAGAGTGTGAATCCAGTGCCTGACAGAGCAGATCATGGGTGTTTTTAATTCTAAATCTCCTTTCCAGAAGTGTTCATGGTGCTAATGCAGATGTTAATGTGAAACATCTCATATTATCCACTTCATAGTATAAAATTGAATGTGAGTACACGGGAGAAACTATCAACAAGGGAAAACCAAGAAAGGTACTACAGGGTCAAACGATAAGGAAAATACTATATGAAGCTTGACCGAAGAAGGCTGTTTGCCTCCCCTCAGCTTTCTAGGAGTGAGATTTTTTAATGCTTCTTGCAGTTCTGTCCTTTTTGCTGTTTTGTTCATTATTTGAGGAGCTTATACATCCCTATCCCTTTGGGTTAAAGGGACTTTCTACTTCCTGTGGTCCAAGGGAGTTGCGTAGAATATTTTAGAGAAAGGAAGCAACTTCCCTTCTGGAAGAACTGCAAGGATGGATAGGAATTTTCATCGTCATAAGTTCAAAAAACAGGGCTGGGGAGATAGCTCAGTGGCATAAGCACCTGCCTGGCAAGCCCAAGGTCCTGAGTTCACTTCCTGGTCCAAAAAAAACAAAAAACAGTAACCATTTGAGATCCCCAGATGAGTGCTGGAAGCAAGTACTTTATTAGAAAAGAGAGATACTTGCATTCTTAGTAGAAAAATTTCTAATCAACAGAAACGCAGACACACTTTACACTGTAGCATCAGTGCTTATCCTGTAACATGATGCATTCAGATGTTTTCCCTTTTCCCCTTGATGTGACTCAGTCTAATTCCTTGTAAATTTTGGGTAGGCTCCACTGTAGGACATCCTCTCTGAAATAAGAAACTGTGTCACTCACTTCCACCTAACCTTTTGCTCTGTACTTTTTGCATGTACAAAGATGAGAAGTATATCTTATTCATTGTCTTTGTGTTTTTCTCTTGATACTACTATTGTCACTTCAGTTTTTTAGTGAAGGAAATTGACTTACTCGAAACGTTTGTCTTAAACCTCTATGGAAATATCAGTTTACAGGAAGGTTAGGGCCGTTTGTTCAGGCTCCTCTCAGAATCTCTGCTGCAATTGTTGCAAAGGAAACCCCAGGGAAGCCCTGGAGCAGGGCCGTGGAAGAGCAGTGGCTGCAGAGAGGGCTGTGCTGTGGATGCTTTATCAGGTGCTGTCTGGAGAGCACAAGTAATGGTGTGTGCGGGCAGAACTGCTGACACTGCCACTTTCCCAACTTAGCACAAACATCTTTTTTATCTTTGGTGACTTGGTGCCACAGATACAGCCCAAAAAGTCTTATTAAATGCAAGGCTGATTGCCTTTAGAATATTGACTTGGAGGGATTTCCTTGACTTGAACCCTGCCACCCCTGTGTATGTGTGTGTTTCTGGAGACTGAATCCAGGGATGCTTTACCACTGACCTACATCCCCATCTCTTTTATATTTTCTTTTGAGAAGTCTTGCTAAGTTGCCCACACCAGACCTGAACTTGAGACCCTCCTGCTTCTGGCTCTGTCAGTGCTGGGGCTGTAGGTACATGCCGCCATGCCAAGTAGTTGCATAACATCCGCTCTCTGTGCCATTCCTGTGGCCCAAGGGAGCTGCATAGACTAAGCCATAATGGCTTCTTTATTGTACATATCAGAGGATTCAGGAAGTAAAAGATATAGGCACAAATTGATAAATGAAAATATAATGAACCAACAAAAAGCTTTCCTGGCTTTGTCACAAGTGAAAAGGCTTGGCTATCAAGGAATGGGAATACTGCAACTATCTGATTAAAACTTCAGGATTTTTCCTGGAAACTTTGAAGCATGTCTTATATTTTCCATTTTTGATAACACTATGCTCAGTGCAGGCAGAGAGAACCAGAAGACCCACCTCTACCTGCCAGGCACCACCACCAGAAGGCGCTTCCCTCCACACGCCCAGCGCAGGACAAAGGAGCAAAAGGCAAACTCAGACCTCTAGCCTACATAGAATAAGTCTGGGAGATACAGTCATGGAAGAAAACGGAAGCCACACATGTGAAATCTCTGAGAGGATAGCAACTGAAATAAGGAAACAAGTTCATGAGATTGTGAAAGCAGTCAAATCAGAAATAATTTCTCAGGTAAAAGAAGAAATCACAAACATACTGAAAGAATTGTTCAGCAGGTCTAAAGAAGACATAGACAATAAAAAGGAGCATAGGAAAACGATGGAAACCTTGAATGAATGTAAAAGGGAATTACATGCATGAAACAGATTCAAAGAGAGATGCAGGAAATTAAAAACTCAATTGAAAGCTGGCAAAACCACTTAAAAAAGACTGAAGTTAAACTTTCAAACCTTGAAGACAGGATTGTAGCTAGTGATTGTGAAAGGAAAGATCTCTTAAAAATAACAATCAGGAAATAACAACTCAATGGCTACAAAATGATGCAAAGAAGCATAATTTAAGAGTGATAGGTATCAATGAAGAAGCAGGGGTCCACACAAATGAAATTAAAAGGATATTCACAGAAGCAATAGAAGAAAACTTCCCAAACATGAGAAATGGATCTGGCATGCAGATAAGTGAGGCATATAGGATTCTACCTAGCCATAACCAAAGTAAATCTACCCCAGACATATAGTAATCAAGATCCCAGAAATTTAGGATAAGAACAGAATATTAAAAGCTGTTAGAGAAAAGAGACAGATCACCTATAAAGGAAAACCAATCAGAATCACAGCAGACTTGTCAACACAAACCATCAAGTCAAGAAGAATTTGGAGTGAAAACAACTTTCAACCCAGATTGATCTACCCAGCAAAACTATGTTTCAAAATTAATGGAAAAATAAGGTACTTCCATGATAAAGAACAACTGAAGGAATTCATGACTACCAAACCAACCCTATAGAAAATGCTAAACAATATTCTAGAGAGGGATAAAGATGACCATGGTTCCAGGAACAGCAGCAGAGGAGGATCGCCAAACAAGATAGGCAGTTCAATGAAGGGGAAAAGAGGAGAGCCAACAACAGGAGGATAGCAAGGTAGAGACAAACCAATGTTTGCTGGTTGCAACCATTAATGTAGATGGCCTCAAGTTAGCAATAAAAAGAAACAGAGTGGATCAAGAAACAAGATCCATCGATATGCTGTATACAAGAAACACATCTAACTGGAAAGGAAATTCATAGACTGAAAATCAGAGGAGAGAAAACAATTGTTCCATGTGATAGGAGACAAAAAAAAAAAAAAAAGCAAGAGTAACTTGCCCATAAGCTGCCGAATGGATAAGAAAGATATGGTATTTTCATGCAGTGGAAAGCTACCCAGCTATAAAGTAGAATAATCTCAAGGCTCTGGTAGGTAAATGGACGCAACTGGAGATCATGTTCATGTCCAAAACAGTTCGAACTCATACAAGTGAACCCTAGCATAACAAACAGAAGGAATTAATGGGATCCAATAGCAAAATAATTAATGTAAGAGCAAAGAAGAGGAAACACTGGGAGGTAAAGTTGGAAACTGCTATCAATTGCTTACTGTATTATCTTGAACTCTTTGTGTACACAATTTTATTAGGTTGGCTTTGTTCTGTCTTGTTTTGTTAGATTTTCTGCTGTCAGATGGGAGGGGCAGCTATTTTGAATATAATGGGATATTTTATGGTGATCATGGTTTCCTATTATATTGCTTTGAAGTCTTATAATGCTTTCATTCATTGGTTTGATTGGTTTTATTTTGTTTTGTTTGATTTTATGATAAGCTATCTTGAAGAAAACAAGACATTATGGCAGCCATTGCTGATTTACTATCATCTTGTTTTGAAGTCCTACCATGCTTTTGTTCTTCTGTTTTGTTTGGTTCTATCCTGTTGCTTTATTTGATTTTATTATGTGTGATGGTATAAACAAATTTTTTGAGGAAAATGAGATATTATAGTAGCCATTGTTCATTTCCTGTTATTTGGTTTTGGAAGTCCTGTAATGCTTTGATTCTTTTGAATGGTTTTATACTATTTTGTTATGTTTGATATTATTTTGTGTGAAGGTATACTCAACTATTTCGAAGAAAAGAAATATCACGGTAGCTACTGTTGATGTCCTGCTGTCTTGTTGTGAAGTGCTATGTTGCTTGCATTGTTCTGTTGTGATTTGATTTGTTCTGTTCTCTTCTGTTTTATTCTCTTTAAAATTAAAAAAAAATTAAAAAAAAATGCTATGATATGGGAGAAGTACAGTAATACTGTGGAGTGCCACAGTGGCAAGGACAGCTTTCGGGTGCATCATCCTGGTTGCTGATGGTATAAAATACCCTCCCTGTTGGTGCTTGCTGCCCACTGGCCTATCTAGTCCTTGGAAGGCCCAGATGCTGAGTTGTAAATTATTTGCTATTTGCCTCCACAGACACAGTTTTATTAAGTGGAAATAAGTAGTTTTGTATTATGGGGAGGCAGTTTTAAGTGATGGACAAGAACTCAGGCTCTGGAGTTAGACAGTCCTAGGTCGGCATCCCAGTTTCACCAGCTTTGTGACCTGGAGGAAGTTCTTTCATTTCTATAAGCTTTCTTGTAAAATGGGAACAGTGATTGAGTCTACCCTGTTGAACTGTTTTGAGATTATGTAAGCTGATATTAGAGGTGTTAAATATGTGATATGATAGTGTCTGACCTAAAGTAAACCTTTAATAAATACCAGCTGCTATATTACTGAAATTAAGAGCATGTTTTTAAAAAACACCTATTATATTTTGGTTTGCTTCCTTTGATAGATGTGGAGTTTATTCTGTTTGGGGGAGTTTTTCATCATTTCTCTAGGTCATACTTTGTGTTGTCTCAGTTTTATAATATTACTGTGTGAAATAGCAATTTTTGTGGGTTATAATGGTTGAATACCAGCAGTTTCATGTGATTTGACTTAATAGAAGTTGTTTGAATATTGACTGTATGTTAGAGTATCTACTATGCTATTTATTCATTCTTCACAGCTTCCTTGTAAGTAGTTAATATAACCCGCTTTGGGGATTGTAGCTTAGAAAATTAAACAGATTTGCCTGAGGGCGCACAACTAGTAAATATAGAAGCTGGAATTCAAACTGAGGTCTTTTGAATCTAAAGCCCATTCATTTTCTTTCCCAATTCTACAGTGTGCTGAGTTTTAGAAACACCCGTCCCCAGCTCTATACAGAGCTAGAAAATTACACTCTTGGCTTGGTTGCGGGCGATTTGGGGTTCTGCCCTGTGTTCACATACTTGTTGTGTTTTTGTCCCTTCATATTTGGAACACAGCATCTGTGGCGTTGGCTACAGTGTCCTTGACTGTTTCAGAAAGGTACTATGGACAGTGAAAACAAAGAACCTAGACTCTGCTTTCAGCCCAGTTTTCAAGCAGTTTCTCACAGTCACTGTTTCTGAGCACTTGCTCTGTGCAGACAGTGTACTAGGACAGTGTCTCAGTTCCTCTAATTATTGTGGGTAGGTAGAATCCTTTACAGGGGAGGAAACTGAAGCTAAATAAATGATGTGATATTAGCTAAAGGTGTAAGTCCCTTCAAAGCCTCTTTTGCTTCAGGGTCTGTATCTTTTCTGCTGTACCCCATTTCTTCCTTTCATTCTTAGAAAGATTCTTAAAGATGGAAAATGAAGACAGCTCTTTCTACATAATCCCTACAGAATTTTCCCTTTTTCTTCCCCCTTTCTTTTATCTCTTTTGTTTTATTTTCCTTTCTTTGTCTCCTCTCTTCTATTCCTCCAGTCCTTTCCACGCTGTCCTCCCTCCCTCTCTCCTTTCCTTTCTTTCTAATGAAATTTGAAAGATAAAGAAACTACTTAATATATTCTTTGAAGGAAATTGGGTTCTTGAGATATTCCCATTTGATTTTTTTCCTGGTACTAAAAATTATTTCTCAGCTTAATTTGCTTTCAGAGGAATTATCATCTTTTAAAATATACTACTAAAACAAGTTAGGTTGAATTTCTTTTAGTTTCAAAGAGAGTGACCCTCTTAGTCTTTGAATGGAATCCTTTAAATAATAAGATTCGGAAATAATTGCTTAGTATCTGAATTCAAGATAATGTCATAGAAAAGCCCATTTGACCTCTTTATCTCTAAATCAACAAACTTCCTTATTCACTCCATGAGCTGTGTGGATGAAGCCTCTTGTGTTTGCAGTTGGAGGTTGCACTTCATTCCTTTGTTGTTCCATTGTTTCCTTTAGGGTGAGGGAGAATAATTAAGGAGAACATCTTTCTGAGCAGCTGGAGCCAAATTCCAGCTGACTGCAGCACCTGCAAAGATGGCACCTCTGCCTCTGGGTGGCAGGGTGGGATGCCAGCCGTGGAGCCCACAACAATGGGCTCCAAAGTGCAGGGACGAGGCTGTGCTGCACCACTCCTGCCCTTCTGTGAGCTTCAGATGGCAGTAATACCAGTGAATGCAATGTGTCTGTTTTAGACTAATTAGAGGGATGATTTGTGAAATGGTGGCTATTTATTTAATTAATCACCAGCACAAAGCCATAAAACCCATATTTTAAAAATCCCTGTTAGTTTGCCATGTGGTTAATAGATTGAGGCACATTAAAAAGTGACACAGTGATGTATTAAAAATGTTCCACCTAAGGTTCCTTCAGGAAGGAACGGAAGCTATCTGCTTTCAGATGCTGAACTATAACCTGCCAGGATTTGACCTGTCTGAGGTTTTAATATTTGTAAAGGTATTTATCTTCTGAATAGCATCTTCATTAGGACATGTCCTCTTGGAATAGTCTACACAAATTTTTGGAGAATAATTAAAAATTATGATTAATTTTATTACATTTTCCCTTTAATGATGAGGAACTACAATCTCCCATTAAATTATACCATGTTTACCAAGCATAGCAGTATCTCTTATAATATAGGTTATTCTTTTCTATGTGTGAACAAGGGAGTCATTTAATTAACTAAATAATAAATGCAATAGGATTTTTGTTGCAGCTGTCAGAATTGTATTTTGTTCTGCTCTGATATTATTTTTTATCGAATGGGAACAGGAATGATTGCTATACTTGCTCAGTCTCAGCACAGGTGAATTGTCATTTTTAGCTAATAGGAATAAAAATTGAATTGACTTGTTCAAGAGATGATACTGCCATTAAAAATGAGAAAAAATGGGTTAGAGTGTAACAAATGATGGTAGGGTTTTTTTACACAAACAAAGTTCCAGTTGATTTTCAGCATACATAAGCAAATGTATTCACAACCATCTTACACTTTAAGAATTACTTGAATCTACCTTTGATGCATGTGTGGCATGACTCACTTCTTATGAACAAAAATTACTGAAGTGGTCAATTTTCTTGCCAAGCAAGTTTATATAATAAAATATTTTCCAGAAAATTTTAAGATCATGGGTGAAAATGTGTTGCTCAGGTGGATGCTTGTAAAGAAATTGTCCAGCTCTTAGGCTTATGTTTCTCTGCTGTGTTGCATAATTACCTGCGCTGTTAGAAGGGGAGCTGGAATAAAACATGAGTATGTTAATACAGCCTGGAGCTGGTGTGGTGGTGATGATTACAATGCAAAGAAAGCATTTCTCATAACTGCCTTTGCCTACTGGAGCCTTTGAAACATCTGGACCTTTAATTGAAAAATAGTGTGGTGCTGTGCAAGGCAGACATGCTAAGTGAAGTCACTAATTTAGAATACAAAAGATATAATTGATAAAGTGTTTTATTTACATTGTTTTAAAGTATTCATACTTTGTTATGCTTTGTATCACAGGGAATTACTGGGTTAAATTTTCATGAATGTAGTCTAAATGAGATAAATTAAGTGAAAATGATAATGGAATTTTACATTGAAACCAGAGAACAGTTTGCTCCAGGAGGTTGTGCACTTTCGCCTCTATTGGGGCCCTTCAGGGGAGCAAACGGGTTAGCTGTTATTCTTTTGGATTGTGTTTTAGGAGGACTCACTATCAGTTGGTAGCATCATTAGGTTTCTTTCTTGTTACTGCAATCATATCTTGTTATTTTGTTAGAAAAAAAATATTTCCTGGCATAATGGTAAATGGCTCTAATGGCAACATTATTGCCCAATAAACCAAAGCCTTGCCCACCTCTGGGGCAGGTTATCAGAGTCAGCCCAGGAGAGCAGGGGAGCTGGTGGAGGGCGTGCAATTAACCTTTGTCCTGTGTTCGCAGCAGGGGAACTGACCTAGCAGCCTTCCGAGGAAATCCAATTTAATTTAAAATGAATTTGAAAAGACAAATTAGCCATATCTATTTTAATAAGATAAAATCCCGACTCTCCCTGTGTCTGGTTTAGTTAGGACCTCAGAGGAGATCCGACTAAGACTAAGGATGAACATAAGGAAAATAACGCCAGGGGCTGAGGAGACACCCTAGAGGCCCTGGCGCCCGAGTGACTTGTCAGTTTCTGCCTGTGAACAGGTCTCACGCTGCCCATTTCTGCAGAGAATTGCAACCCGAGATGGACCTTTGTCTCATCAGATCCTCTGCTTGTGTTGGAGCTTGATGCCGTGTTGATGTCATACGCCACTCACCTATCTCTCCAAGGACCAAAGTGTTATTTTCCTTCTTTGTCATTATCAAAGCACATTTGGATACTGCCACCTGGGTAACCAGATTTAGTAACAGATACACCTCACAATTATGGATGGAGTAAGGATTGCCTGTGGCCCATGAGTTGGCACTTGACCATTATTTCTGATACCCGAATCAAAGGGTTCTGTCCACTGTTTAGCAGCTGGTGCTCCTCTGCATTTTCACCCTGCAGCATACTCAGTGAGGATTTACTGAGCTCCCTGTGTGCCCAGCAGCAAAGGACTCTGTAACAGTGTCTGCCCCTGCATGTGACACCTACCTTTCTAGTAGCAGTGGTCACTGCAGGGCCTTCAACATGTGTGAAGCTGCGAGAGCAGCAACTCAGATCTTCCCCGTGGGTCTCAGCCAGAGGCTGCCCCTGCCCCACCAGCCAGGACCCCCATCCTGAAGTTTTGGTTGCAGCGTGGACCAGTCTCCTTTGCAACCTTTTAGGTAGGCCATGGGGATTTACTCAGAGAGCAGGGACTCAGAGTCGACAGACTTGGGATAGAATCTTGATACACACAGCCCCCAGACCCCTAGCTGAGGAATTTAGAGCAGCCAGCACTGGGAACTGCCCATTCCTGAGCTCTGAGAGAGAGTAAGGGGTTATTGTAGGGCTGGTGGGCCAGCTAGATGAGATGATGTGTGAAGAGTGCTTGGACTTGGTAGGTGCCTGGCAATTGGCACTCAGCAGCCATGACCTACCAGAGGTAGAGAGAACCACATACAAAAGGATGCGCTCTGCCTGGTGTCAGAGGCTGGCTCACTGTGTTGTGTTGCTGTGCTGATTACCTCACTGAGAAGTGTGACAGGCAGAGAGCACTGTATTGCTTCAAAGTACTCAGTACTGACGCTTTTCACTATCTCATGGACCCTGCTACCTCCTCAGTATTAAAGTCATTTTCTACCACTCCCTCCTGACCTGTGATTCTATCTGGGAGACATGTGGGATGAAGGGCTGGTAGACTCTTTGGACTGCTTCTCAATTGTTAATTGTGTGTATAGGTGCAAGTGAATGTTTCCAACAAGAGTGTAGTTCTAGGTAAATAATAATTCCGCTTCTCTCATATTTGTTGCTGTTTATACTTGAACATGCATTTGTAAACTGTATTAAACAGAAACTTTCAACTCATTTCTTTATGTTCATGTTTTTCATAGTAATGTAAAAAGCCCAAAGGTTGTTTTGTTTTGTTCTGCTGTAGTTGAGCATCTTTCTGTGTCCCCAGTTGCAGGTTCTTTGTGTAGCCTTTTCCAATACAGGGTAACACCTATCCGTTATTTCACTTGTGCATTTCAAGGATGAAAGTGAATGTTGTAATTGGAGAAATGTATAGCTATTTATTTCCATTTTGTCTGATGTTTTTATATTGTTTGCTAGGAGGTGCATCCGGTACTTGAATTAATTATAATTACTGAAAAGACATACACTGACTGAGCAAATAAAGTAGTAAGCCCATTTATGCCATGGCCGTCTAATTAAATTCTAACTTTGGGTAAGCTAGATGTGCATGAAGATTAATTTTAAGAGGTTTTTATGACTTACTAAATAATGATTCAGTGAAATTTTTGAGTTATATCATTAAGGAACATTGAGTCTTAAAATGATAAAATACTTAGTCCTGACCCTACCACAATATAGAAATTTATGGGTTTAAAAAACTATTTAAATTAAGGAAACAGGGGCCAGAGATATAGCTCGGTGGCATAGCACCTACCTGGCAAGTGCGAGACCCTGGGTTCAATTTCCAGTACCTCCCCCAAAATTAATTAAGGAAACAATACAATTTTTAAGGTGAATATTGACATTTAAGAATTTTTAAAATGTTTAATCAGAGGAAATGGCAAGAAATAAATTTGATATATGTATTTGGATTATTTTTCAGTAGTTTTACAATTTTACATTCTCAAAACACTTAACTATCTCTGGAATTAAATTGTCCTTGGGGTAGTTGGAGGGTTATGCCAAAATTTTCATATAATTTAGGAGGATAATAATGGCTTTACTGTAACCTTTTCTAGAGATACATCATCTAGTAATGGAGCTAAATACACATTCTCCATTGAGTTTTAATTTTAAAAGTTGATATTAAATCTTAAAAAGACTCATTATATTATGATAATTGATAGAGTTTAAAACATGTAACTCTTCTTTATGGTTTTAAAAAACCTACTTTAACTTTTAAAGCATATTGATTTTATTATATAAATGATTTAATAATGAAGAGGTCCCTAAACTTATGGTAGGTGATGGGTCTTAGTTCATGTAAATTACCTTTCCCTGATATTATTGTCATTATGGAAACCATTGTTTGTATAATTAAATGCAAAGTGCTGTGTAACATTAATGATCTGAAGAATCCCACAATGGCTATGAAAATTCAAAACAGATACTTTACATGCTGTAAAAATGGCTTTAAGATGGCTAGATTGGACCTGTGTGAGAACACATTCTGGTACATGCTGTAGCCCTCCCCTGGCTGGGTAAGAAGAGAATGTTCTGGTTTTCCTTTCAAAACGGCTGAGAGAGAATCTGGCACAGTAGCGCATGTCTGTAATTTCAGCACTCTGGAAGGCAAAGGCAGAAAGATCCCAAATCCCAGCCAAGCCTGGGCAGGGTATCAGTCTAGTGAGACCTTGTCTCAAAACAAGGGTTAGGGTTGTTGCTCAGTGCCAAAGCCCTGGGTTTAGTCCCCGCCCAGCTGTGTGGCGGGGCCATAATTGGGAGCTTTCCTTATCGCCTTTGCTTTCTAACATCATGTTTGTTTGAAGGGACATTTGGTCCAGAATCTGCTTAGTCTAAATGACAGTTTAATGATAATAAGAGATAGTGACATTTGTTTACCAGTTTGCAATTCACAGAGCTTTTGGGGTGTGTGTGCAGGGGCTGGGAGTTGCTGAGAATTGAATCCAGGGCCATATGCACTTTAAGCACACATTGTACCTCTGAGTTACACCCCCAGCTCCACAAACATTTGATCATATTTTAGTTTTACTTTATATTCTCTACCGTTCTTTTGAAGTAGATAATCTCATCCCTATTTTGTAGTCGAAGAAATTGATTTCAGAGAGATCATGTGCTTATCCATGGTTGCACAGCTCAAATCTGGCAAGAGTCAGAGTCCAGGCCAATTCTGTTTACTCTGGAAAGAGGCCTCAGAATCATAGGCATGTCTTAACCTAGGATGGTAAAAGTCTAGGATACCAGGAATTGCTTTCTGAATTTGAGATTGAAAACATGATCATTGGCACATGGGTGGGCTTTTTTACCCCTTCATACTCACCTTATGTTTTATGAAATGTGTTACCTATATTTGAGCATGAATAACTGCTGTTTTTATTCACTTGATACCTTGAAACAAAAAAATTGAGTTCATTACTCAAACTTCATTTGATAACTCAGATTGTTTAAACTAATAGTGGTAAGCATTTTGTCTTTTTCAAAAGTATCAGAGTATCAAAGTAGGGAGAACTTACTTTAAATAGAGAAAACTGGGCTGGGGATTTAGCTCAGCAGCATAAGTGCCTGCCTGGCAAGCTTGAAGTCATGAGTTTGATCCCCGGTACCAAAAAAAAGGGAGGGAGGGAGAGAGAGAAAACCTTTCCTGAGAGCAACAACCTTCTTTGCTATTTTGAGTCCAGAACTATAGATTCTTATCTTCCATAGATACTGTAGAAGAAGGAAAAGTTACAAAAATCATCAGCTAAAGAAAAACTGATAAAAATGATATTTTCTAAGCTCTTTAAAGCATATTGTCTGGTTTACTGTACAGGGTTTATTAACTGGGTTTTTTACTTTGTTTTATTTAAGGCATCAGGTACATGAAATGTTGGTTGTGGAAACTGGACTTGTTCAAATTTCTCTGGAGCTAGAAGTAAGATCAGTGGGTAAAATCTGCAGAGTACTTCTCAATTAAAAAAAATATATTAGCTGTCAAAACTGCCCAGCTGAACTGAACAGATACTTCTCAAAAGAAGTGCAAATGGCACATAACCATATGAAAAACTGTTCATCATCTTTAGCCATCAGGGAAGTGCAAATCAAAGCTGTATTGAGATTCCCTCTTACCCCAGTCAGAAGTCTATCGTTGAGAATATTAAAAAATAGTAATAATAAATGTTCGTAAGAAGTAAGATAAAAGGAATTGTTCCTTATACATTGTTGGGGGATTATAAATTAGCAGAATCATATAGAAATTAGTATGAAGATTCCCTGTAAAACAAAAAATAAAATCACCATGTGATTCAGCTATACCACCCTTTGGCATATACCCAAAAGAAAGTCAGCTACAGAAAATATCTGCATTCCCATGTTTATCATGGCATAGTTTACAATAGCCAAGTTATGGAATCACCCTAGGGATTCAAGGGATGAATGAATAATACAGATGTGATGCATGTACACGACGGAGTACTATTCAGCCATAAAGGAGAATGAAATCATGTCATTTGCAGAAAAAATGATGGAGCTGTAGATCATATTAACTGAAATACACCAAGCCAGCCTCGGAAAGACAAATATTACATGTTTGCTGTAATATGTGGAATCTAGAGGAAGAAACATGACATGGCTGTAGAAGGGACACTATTAGCCAAGAGGAAGGAGTTCCTGGTGAGGAGGACTAAAGGGCGGATAGACATGATCGGAATCAGCTACATGTGTGAATGCCACAGTGAAACTCAAAACACAAAACAAGATGGTAACAAAACTGCCTTAGAGGGAGGCCGGCCTCCTTGGTGAAGGTAATTCACAAGAAGGTGTAAGACAGCCATTTGCTGAAAGTGTCTTAGAGGGATGACTCTTAGGATTCCTTACAGCTTCAAAAGTCTGTGAATGGCAATAAAGTTGTGGTTTTTTAAGTCTGTAAATGGCAAAGTAGGAAAAACTGGTAACATAATAGACAGCATTTCATGAGCATTTATGTGGGCTACACACAGAGGTAAGTGCTTATGTGTAGTCTAATGAAATCATGTCTCCAGTTCCGTGAGGGAGTCATTCTCCCTCTCCCCCTTTGTCCCCCTCTGTCCCCCTCTACCCCTCTCTCCTTACTTCTTTCTCCCTCTCCTTCTCCCTCTCTCTCCCCCTCTGTCCCCCTCTGCCCCTCTCTCCT
>PVLA01001719.1:0-240347 GCA_004027455.1 Hydrochoerus hydrochaeris | reverse complement strand
TTGCCTGACACTACAATTCATGCTCCTAACCACCATACTGTACTCTCTGTCTGGCATCTATTAATCTGGCAAGGATCCTGAAGGTACCTAGATCAGAGCTTGACCTTGTTAAAGAAAGAGTGACAGTTGACGTTCTTGATAATAAAAGCTTAATGGAAGCAAGGTTGGTGATTCAGAGGAAATTAATGAAATTTTGTCAATTTTATTTTAAACGTAACTTGTCAGAAAATACAGTGTCCAGTGACAAACTGTAGAAATGTTTTTGACAAATTAACTCAACTACAGGTGCCAGATCAGGGAAATGTTAATTTAATAGCCTTTTAGCAATCCAGATTTATTGAGGGTTAAGATAGCACTACGAAGCCAAGCCCATAGCTCTGAATGGATTTGTCACAGAATATTATACAAAATCTCCTCATATTCATTGCTACTGTTTTGAATATAAAAAATTCTTTTTCTAGGCCCATAAAGCTGGGGTGTTTGGAAGTTTTTCCTCTCCCTATGTAGATACTCTATTGCTCATAGCTAGGTAATCCTGGCTAAACCAGATTTTTATTTGAAAACACTGTTTTTTTCAGGGCCAGGGGTTTAGCTCAGCAGCATAAGTGCCCGCTTGGCAAAAGTGGAGTCATGAGTTCAATCTCTGGTACCAAAAAAACCCCCCAAAAAACCAGCAATGCTGTTTTTGATCAAATGAATTTCATGACCTATCATCAGAGAGATGATCATTTGAGACTCCTGAACTGCACCCACATACTGTGTTAGTAACTACCAGGCCCCTGCTGGACAACAGCATTGTGTGTCTTTGTTGAGAACCATGGTAGGAAGGTACTGGTGGAATGTGACTGTAGCCGCCTTTAAGAGAGCTTTCCTTCTAAAGGCTACAGATAATCCTTCTATCAATGTGCATCATTACATTGTCTGGATACACTGATGTATTTATTTCTGCATTAAAATTACATATAATGATCTCTTCATGCAGTTGTGGCTAATAGAATAATGTAGCCTGCTTTTTGTCTCTTTAATTGCAGAAGCCAAGCTGCCTTTCCTTTGTCAGTTTCTGTCCTTTGGCAGAGAAATTGAACACTTAGGAACAGTTTTGAGATCTGATACTCAATTTATTATTGGCAAACCTTGATGTTAAATAGCACTGCTGCTGTACTTTGTGTCCATCAGACTTAATTCAGCTACCTGAGCTGATAACAGATAGTTCTTAATACAAGATTATCATCTGTTGTTATTCCTACTTCCTCTATTTTGGAAACAGATATATAAATTATTATTAATTTATTGGCAAAGGTAATTATTAATTAGGTGATGGCTGATAACATTGATATTTCATGGTGCACATAAAGACAGTTTTCAAAAGAGTAAGTTTTTATAATGTATATCACAAACTACACATTTGTAATGTATCACATTTATATCCTTTAACCCAGTAATCAACACCTAGGAATATGGGCATAGACATTGATATAAGAGAATGTGTCTGAGAATGTTTTTAATAATAGGGCATTGGAAACAACTTCCATTTCTAACAGTGGCAGAATGGGTTGATGGTCCCTCCATCTGCTATAATATACTGCAAGTGTTTAAAGTCATTATCTGTAAGTATTAACCATTTATTCCATTCCATCAGTATGTGTAAGTAACTTCTGTGTGTCAGGACCTGTTAGATGCTAGGAACGTTTTAGAGAAGAGAGATGTTCCTAGCATAGAAGATGTGTAGCCAGTTGACCTGGGACAGAAGTGGTAGATATGTCAGGCCCGTTTTGAAAAGAAGGCCAGGGAGTGCTTTCAGTTCAGCAAAGGAACCCCCAACCTCTGCGGTGTTCTAGGTCAATGACAGTGAACCTTTTAGAACTTTCAGTGATAGAAATAGCCCGCGGCACACATGCCATAGGTTCGCCATCTGTTCTTGGTGCTGGTAGAATACAAAATGGATAAGGCCGTTTTCCCCTTTGTGTAGTTCACAGATAAATGAGAGCGGGGAAGGAAGTAGTGAGGATAGGTACAGACAAAAAGTGAAATCGTGAGGCTGTGCAAATCAAGTTCTAGGGAGCAGAGAAGAAGAAATTATTCTGGTCTTCCCCACCTTCTTGTAAGAGGAAGTATTTGAATGGAAGGACCAAGAAAGACCTACATTTCCTGTGTGCCAGGCATTTTATATTTACCTCTTATTTGTCTTTCTAAGTGAGTAAAAGTAAATGGAGGTTCTGAGAGGTGAAGTTATTTTCGCAAAGTCAAAGGTCTAGCAGCTGAGAATGTGGCAGAGTCAGAATTCAAACCTGGATCTGGCTGACTTGGGAGTCTGTGCACTGAATTATTTTTCAGTATACTTTTGCGATGGTTCTTTGGGACCAGCTCGTAAATTCTACTAACTTGAGTTGTAATACTAGCACTGGGAGCAGAGGATCCGTCATACGTTTGTGACTGGCATGGTCTGTGATTTCACAAAAAGCACATGATTGGCAATGAGAAGATAAAGATGTGGAGAGAGGAAGAATTTTAGAGATAAAGTGATAGTTGGGAAACTTGGAGAGGTCTCACTGAGACTGTAACAGTGTCAGTGAGGAGGGGAAAGAGAAAGATTTGAGAGATCTTTCAGGGACATTTGGACACAGAGGATGAGAAAAAAGAGAAGCTTGAGTTCTTAGCTTTGGTGACAGAGTATACAATGAAAGCTTTAACTGAAAATGAATATAGAATGAGGCAAACTGAAGAAGACAGCTAGTCCCAAATCTGCCGAATTTGAGATTCAGGCTGCATTTGCGGAGCCATCAAGTCCCGCTTGGTTGGTCTTCATGAATTGCACTTAGACTGAGGTATTTTGCTTTTTGTTCCAAACCTGTAGAGAGGGCTTTCCCTCAGTTAGGGGCTGCTCTGGAAAGCACTGTTCAACTTCAGAATTTTCAGTGCAGTATGGATTTATTAACTTTTTTTTAACAAAAATTATTTACCCTGTCATAGGAAAGTATCTGGGTTATATCTTCAACTTCTTATTTTAACAGCCTGTCACAGCACCTGGCATGTATTGTTGTTTTTTGTTTTGTAGCACTGGAGATACAACCTAGAGCCTCACCCATGCTAAGCAAGCTGCATCCTCAGGCCACACAGTGTATTCTAATAAATGTTTGTTACTACCTTAACAGAAGCTGCACTTTCAACCTTCAGCTTCTCCCTTACTTAACGCTCTTAAGCCTTGAATGGGCCTCATTTCTTTACCTCCTTTTGTGTTTGTAGTTGCAGCATTTACTATTTTCTTACTGTAAAAGTAATACATCTTCATTATAGAAAATACAGAAAACTGTAAAGCAGAGGGTTAAAAACCTTCATAGTCCCGTGTCTCAGAAGGGACACCCGCCCCGCCTTTGGTAGATCGGTACTATAGGGAAGTGCAGAGTATGTTTTCTGTAGGCAAATGGTCCTGTTGGATGGAAGGGTAAATTTTTGCATTAAGAGGCCTTTGCCAGCTCCCTTTGAGTGTGATTGTTCCTCAAGTCTTATGACAGCCTGTACTTTCCCCTTCGTAAGGCTTTTATCACACTGTACAGTGTAGACCTTCAGTGGACCAGGAGTCTGGTTAGGGTCTGGTCTGCATTGTCTCACTGGGCTTTGTCTTCAGATCCCAGTGTTCAGCGAGTATTTGTTGAATACACAAGTGACCTTGAAAGATAAAGCCAGGTCAATTTCCCTTATCTCTGTGCTGCTCCCTCCTTCGAGCTCTAATTATACCTTCATTTCCCCAATCCTATATTGGGGAACACATAAATTGCCATGCAGTAAAACTATATGACATGATCTTTGTTTATTGCTAGTTGCACTTTAATATTAGATGTTAGGCCTTTGGAATATTGCTTGCCTTGATGTGTGATGAATACTTTTAATCCTTTGGTCACCTTATTTTTTTATAAGTTAATTACTTTCTATTATGTTGATGGATTGTTTTATGTTTTAGATGATTTCCTCTAAATATTACAACAGTGGGACTATTAGATTGAGCTGACTGCCACCACCTTGAGCTTTTTTGGAGGAGGCTCCTTATTAAAAAATATATAATTTCAGGGTTTGTGCAAGGCACTTTCCTCCGTTATCACTGCCTCAAGATGGAATTAGAAGATTAAAAAGATAAAGTGCTTCATTCATTTAATAAGTATCCACCATATTTATTCAGATACTTCCCCACACATGCCATTTTCCTGTGAATAGAGGAGGACACAGGGATCTGTGGGAATACCTTTAACTCTCCAAGAGTCAGTGACTGATGCCCTGCAGCCCGTGACAGTGCACAGCACCTCAAGGCTCATCCCTGTCTCCTCCTGGAGCAGCGCCTCTCATCTCCTTTTTGTGGGAGGCTGCTCTAGGCAGAGGTCTGGGTATATTAGGAAAGAAGAGGAGAAGGGGAAAATGGGAATTGATTGCATTTAGAATAACTTCAGGGAAAGGAGGGGTGAAGTAGCAGCTTAGGAGTCATCCTGGTGTCAGGTTGCGCAGCAGCTCTTCTGGGACATTGAGCAGGTGACTGCAGCTTTAGAAGCCTTAGTTTTCTCACCTGTAATGTAAAGGTAATAGTAGAGCCCCCTCTCATAGCGATGGTAAGAACTGAAGGAGATAGCAAGGCACACATTTAGCAGAGGTTACTTAACAGTTAGCCCTAAGTAAATGTTGGCTTTTGTTATAATAATCAGTATTATTTTTAGGGCCCCTGTGGCACTCATTTTGGGCCTCGTGTGACCATGCAATGGGCCTGAGTAATAGAAATGGGTCTGATTTCAAAACTCGCACCCTAAGGCTGGGGATTTAGCTTAGCGTCATAAGCCTGCCTTGTAAGCGTGCAATCGTGAGTTAGATCCCCGGAACCCCCCCAAAAAAAATCTAAGAAGCAAAACTCACACCCTAAAAAGCCTACAGCACCACACTTCTGAAGCACTAAAGCAGATTCCATTCCTCATCCCCTCAAATCTCCATGTCTCGAGATACTGTGTCCCTGTAGCCTCTCAACTCTTTTTCACAAGGAAGAGAACAAAACAGAAACAAAAAGCAGGAAGCAGTGACAAACAACTGGTGTGGGCCTGGAAAAGAGGGTGCTGTAAGCCTCCTCTAGAAAGATAGCTACTGTTTTAGTTTGAACCTTCTACCTGCCTGACAGGGTCAAAGCATTTGCTGTTTGGAGAAGCTTTAGGCAGCCACTGGAGTTACTGTTTCCAAGTTGAAGAGCTTGCACTGGTGAGGACAGAGAGACCATTACATAGGAAATTTACTTTTTCTTTATTTGCTTGATAACACAGAGACAAGGCTGAGGGGAAATTACCAGTTGATCTAATGTTAGGGGCTGGGTTATATGGGAAGTGAAACTCCTGTAAAAATACTTTTAAACTGGCTATGTATTTCTCATCCTAGTTCTGACCATTTTCACCTTAGAATGATAGAATTATAGTGTGTTGAGGATGGAGCCAGTGATTGCTCCTGTCCCTCCATCTATCTGTGAGCAGCAAACGGGCCTATAGAGAAGGGTACAAGGGGTGGAAAAAACATTGATTCCATTCTTACAGGGGTCCTGGTCATCACTTGGATCATTCATACTTTTATTTTGTAATTTAATATCGTTTTGTTATTGTTGTTTGCTTAGTTCGATTTTGTTTTTGAGATTGGCTCTTGCTATGTCCAAGTTGGTCTCAAATCCTTGAGCTGAAGGGTCCTCCTGACTCAGGCTCCTGATTGGTAGGAATATAGGTGGACACACACCACCACATCTGCCTTAGCAGATTTTTTTGAGAGTCTTCACTGTGCTGACAGTATTAGCCATCATATGTGATGTAGTAAACAAACATATGCAATCACTGCCCTTGTGGAAGTTCAGAGGCTAGTGGGGAAGGCATACATTGAAAGATGAACAGAAATATAAAATCTTAAATTGTTGGGTGCTATGAAGGAAATGAACAGGATGTGTGAGAGAGTAACTGTGAGAGAGGCTTTTTCCTATAGCATTGTTAGTGATGGCTTTTCTGAATAGGAGTCATCTGGGCTAAACTTAAATAATCACAGTAAATAGGAATCCTTACAGATGGATGGATTTAGTCACCAGCCCAGGTATTTTCCTTGGGGTTTTTTGTTTTTGTTTTTGGGGGAGGGAGAAGGAGTGGAATCTCATGATTTTGATCTGCATTATGATTAATGATATGTATGTGTTCATTGACCATTTGTATATCTTCTTTGAAGAAAAGTCAGCTCAGTCTTTGGCAGTGTTTTAAGAAGATTAGTTGAGTTGTGAGAGTGTTGAATATATTCTAGATAGTGGGCTCTTATCAGATACGTGATTTGCAGATATGGCCTACCATTCTGTGGGTTATCTTTTCACTTTCTTGATAGTATCTTTTAGTGGCAAAATTTTTTAATTTTGATGAAGAAGTTTAATATATTCCTTTTGTTGTTTGTGCATTGAATGTCATTTTAAAGGTATCATTGTTTAATCCAAAATCATAAGCATTTGTACTTGCTTCCTTCTAAGTTTTACAGTTTTACCCCTTCTATTTAAATCTTTGGTGCATTTTGAAATAATACTTATGTGTGCTGTGAACTTTGCATGGGGAGATCCAGTTGTTCTAGCATCATTTGTCAAAAGACTGTTCTTCCCATGTTGGAGTGCCTTTTTGAAGTAGACACACTAGAATTTACTGATGGAGTAGGTAGGTGGTATGAGTTAAAAGGAATCAAAATTGGGGAAGGGGGTACTGGAGATGTTAATCAGGGCCTTTGCAGTGAGCTACATCCCAGCCTTTCTTATTTCAAACTAAGACCTCACTAAATTGCTCTGTTTCCTAGGCTGAGCTTGAATTTGTGATCCTCCTGCCTCAGGCTCCCAGGATGTGGCACCAGGTCCAGCAAGAGTCGTGATTATTGTTAACTGAAGCAGCTGGTGCAGTGGTGGAAGCACTTACTGGAATTAGGGAACCATTGTGACTTGAGGTGGGGGGATGAGGGACAGTGAAATGCTCCATTCTGAACTTGCTGCCTATGACACTTTTCCATATAGTGCATAGTGGGCTGTTTGGAGGCAAAAAAGAAGACTGAGAACAAGTAAACTAAGCCCAAGCCCTCAGCAGAGGAAAGGAATGACCAGAAGTTTGGTGCATAACAGAAACAAATGAGGAGGGAGAGGTTAGTATAGGTACATGTTGTAGGCTTCAGAGAAAGAGCAGTTTTCATAAGAAAGGGAAAGAGAGTTTGGAAGTGTTAGTGGGGACAGAAATACCCACTTCATCTCCTGGTACCCAGTTCCAGTGCAAATGCTTCCCCAGAGACCATGGTACCCGCGGGCAGCTTATCTCAGCCTCTCAAGACAGGATCTGGCCATTTCCAGTGCGGGCAGGTCTTACGTTGACTTCCGTAGGGTCTCACTGAGTTAGGAGCGAAGCTGCTCTCCTGACATCCAGCATTGACTATGCTTGCTACTCTTCCATGTCCATATCAGTTGTAGTGTTCATTTACTTTCTTGCTGGCAGAGCTGGATCCATTGGTCTATCAGAATTTGAAAATGAAAGGAAGAAAAGAAAAATGGTCTTTCTTTGAACCATTCCAGACTCAGCAGGTCTATACAGAAGGAATGAGACCAGCGATGCATTCTCAGGCCGGGAGAGCAGGGCCTGGGCCCAGCAGGGCAGTGTGACTGCAGCTGTGTGCTTTCCTCTCATGCATGTGCTCTGTCCACAGGGTCATGTAGGCACAACTGCAACCAAGAAGATCGATGTCTACCTCCCCCTGCACTCGAGCCAGGACAGACTGCTACCCATGACCGTGGTGACAATGGCCAGCGCCAGGGTACAGGACCTCATTGGGCTCATCTGTTGGCAGTATACAAGCGAAGGACGGGAGCCGAAGCTCAAGTAATCCTTTCTCTTTTTGGCTACTCTAGTTTCTGTTGGCCTCCTGGCCACCAGAGTTCCGTTCTTGGCCAAGTCGGTCTTTCTAAGAGGCTTTGTCCTGTGAACCAGATCTCTGCACTGCCCCCAGCTCATGGTGCTTACCAGATCTTGGACCTGTGTAGCTCAGGCTCACCTCACAGAATCTGCCTGCAAAGTGAACTTACAGGTTAGGAATCAAGATGTGAGAAGGTGAATTTTAATGATTTCCAAGCCCTTTCTATGATACCTGTTGGTAAAGGTACCATGGGAGATAAGGGGAAGGAGCTAACGTTTGTTGAGGACCTACCATGAGCTGGCACCGGGCTGAGCATCTCATACCTGGTGTCTCATTTGAGTCTCCCAGCTCCCTGTTAAGTGTGTGTTGTGATCCTCTGTGTGTAGAGGTAACTGCTTAGGGTAAAAAGGTGGTTACTTGCCGAAAATTATACCTAGGGGAGATGTCTGACGTCATGGCAGTTGCACTATTTCCTTCAGCTGTCTATAGCATTTTGGTCTGGATTTTAGTTTTATTATCTGTCAGTTACTAAAGTTTTCTCTCAATCATTAGGCTTTATTCCCCATTAAACAGTTTTATTAAGAATGTTGTATTTGAAAGCAGGACCTCTGTGCCTGTACATTCCACCTTAAACTTTAACATGTTCATGACGGGGCCATAATTCATATGTCTTGCTATTGAGCAGCTCTGATTTCAGTGTTTCGATGGCTTGAACTACTGATAGTATATACATGACTGTCTTATCAAGTGACCATTTATTTTACTAGTAAAAAGATTGTGAGGGCTGGGGGTTTAGCTCAGCAGCATAAGTACCTGCTTGGCAAATGCGAGGTCATGAGTTCGATCCCCAACACACACACAAAAAAAAGATTGTGAAAAGTGATTAGATCCATTTGTACCACCAGAGGTACAAGCCACCCAATGGGACATTCATGTAGGTACTACCAGTGAGTTAAGTCTGCAGGAACTTGCCACTGTCCTTTGCTGCACTGTCTCTTCCCTACTAGAATTTCTTTCCTGACAGGCATCCTCTTTAGTTCTCCATACTCTTTCCAGTAGTTCAGTTTGGAATCCATTTGGAAGATGGATTCTCAAGGAAACTTAATCTTGGCCTCTTCTGTTTTCAGAGGTGACATGACCCGGTCAGCGCTAGTTTATCTTTTGCTTTAGCTATATTAAATTTGCACATAAAATTATGCCTTCGAGTTCTTATTGACATGTGCTCCATTTTTCCTGAATAAATGTGTGTGCGCAAATCAGGCCTTTTAAACCAAATCACCAACTAGGCTCTGACTTGGGTTGACTCAACCACTCTCTCAGTGCTGAGCTGTGATGTTGACCCTCTTCAACATGAAGTGAGTACACGGAAGCAGAAAAGAGAACCATGGTGCTAGTAACTTTATATTGTTTGATTTAATTCTTAAAATGTTGCCCAGTACAGGCATGGAAACTTACAAGTAAAGGAACTTGCCCAGTGTTACATAGCTACTAAGTAACAGAGACAGGAACTGAACCATGACTGTATTTTACAGATGAGGAAACTAAACTAAGACCATATCACTGTCTTCAACCACATAGCAATGGTGGAGTTGACATTTAAACCCAGCAGCCCTGGACTCCAGAACCCTTGTTCCTCACTGTTATACTCCCTGCCTGGGAACTCTGAAACAGATGATATGGAAATGTTTTGAGTCCTCACTTATTGCAGGCACCATCCTAGATCTGAAAATACACAAGTCAGACAGACAGTTCATACCATCGAGGACTTTACCATCCAAGACAAACAGGTACCAGCAGTACAGTCAGGTGCTTTGAAAAGATCCAATCCCATAATTGGAGGTGGACACAAACACCCAGAAAGCTCCCTCAGTCAGGTGACATCTAAACTGAATCCTGAAGGAGCAGTAAGCAGGGTCATGCAGAAAGATTGAGAGGAGGGTTTTTAAACAGAAATAAGCATGGACTTCTAGCTAAAAAGGTCTTTTAGGCTCACACTTAAGTTCTGTGTTCTGCTGCAGTATACGGTAACAGCAAATGAAACGCATTAGAGACATACATATGTTAAGTACCAGAGGATGGGATTTCAGCACATCTTACTCAGGAATATAGTTCAACCTTATAATACTACTTTGGCTTAGCTAATAATCCATTTTTGTTACATCCTCTCCACTAGTGTAGTAATAATGAAAACTGGAAGCACCCAGTTGGCCTTCACCAGGCGAGTGATGAAACATGATCATCTAGCGGTACAACGTAGTGCTGCTCAGCAGTAAAACAGGAGCAAATGCTTACACACGCAGCAACTCAGATGAGTTCTCTTGGAGAAAAAAAAGCAACCTGAGAAGTTTGCATACCATATGATTTCACTTACGTCACAATCTCAGAGTGACAAAAGTACAGAGACAAAGCACTGTTGCATAGTTGCAGGGGACAAGGGACACTGTTGGAGAAGAGTGAGACTATGAAATGGTAGTATAAAGGAGCGCTGTTGATGGTATTCAGTATTCTGGTGGTGGTTACATAACTCTGTCCGGTGTATAGAACAACACACACAAATGAGTGAGTGCACGTACAAACTTGCGAGAGCGGAGCGACAGCTGTAGTCTTGCTAACGGTGTTGTGCCAGTGTCAGTTTCCCTGGTCTTGATATTGAACTATAATAATTATGAGATAGCTTGCTCGTGCTTTCTCCCCTCTTTTCCACCAGAGGTTGTGTGTGGGGCTCCCCCCAACACATACAAGGTCTAACTAGGTAGTTCAGACTGGTCTTGAACTCACTATGGAGCCCTGACTTGCCTTGAATTCACAGTGTTCCTCCTGCCTCAGCCTCTCTAGTGCTGTGATTATAAGCATGCACCACCACACCTAGATTCATTCTCTTAATGGCAGTTTTGTGAGAAGTTTTAAATGTTATTGAACTTCAATTTATCAGTGCTTTCTTTCATGAATTGTGCTTTTGGAGTTTTATCTAAAAAGTCATCACCAAATCCAGGGTCACCTGTTATCTTCTAGAAGTTTTATAATTTTGTGCTTACATTTAGATCTCTGATCCTGGCTAGGAGAGGGACCAGCAGTGTAACTGTTACCTGTCATGTCCCAGCACTAAACCCCTGGGTGGGTTTGATCCCTAGCACTATAAAACCAATCAATCTGTGATCCAGTTTAAGTTAATTTTTAAGGAAAGGTGTCAAGTCTGTGTCCAGATTCCATACAGTTGCAAGTGGACATCTGGTTTCTCCAGCACCATTTGTTGAAAGTCCATCTTTTCTCCATTGCCTTTCTCCCATGTCTAAAATGAGTTGACTGTTTTTCTGTGGACAAGATTTCTGGCATACAAGATTCTTAAAAACATTCCTTAATTTATATTTCTCCATTAGATTCCAATATGAAACAATATCTTTTAAGTAACACCCATTTGTGAGAGAAAAATAAAATTTAGTGAGGTTTTACCCTGACATGAATTTGAGATATACACCTGCTCTTTACATAAAACCACATTTATTCTACTTCATAGATAATTTAAAGGATTTTCCAGAGTAATTTTAACTATTCCCATTTTTTTATGGAAGACTTGTCATACATTATAACTGTCTTTTATACTAGAATGGCCCTTCCTTGCTTCTTCCTTTCAGTTGTCCCTCAGGCATTTAGCATAATTTCATGGTCTCTTATCTACTTAGCTGTTTATCAGGCTACTGATAGGTGAGCTAGTAAAAGCCTGAAGAGTTTGCTGTGGTCCACAGCTGGAGGAGTAGTGTGCCTTGGAGTTTATTGCTATGCTCAGAGAGTGGAAGTTTCAGGCAACAGAACAGTGCTGTCCAAAAGAAATACTGTATAATGTGAGCTGCAAATTTGAGCAAGTTTTGCAATTTTTAAATTTCTAGAATCATAGTTTAAAAAATTAATAAAGGGTGAAATTAATTTTTCTAATATACTTTATTATAGCCAAACTATATCATTTCAACATGTAATCAATATGCAATTATTGATGAGCTATATAATGTTCTTGTTTTGGTCATAAGTCTTCACTATGTGGCGATTATTAGCGATTGAAGGCACAGCTCCATTCACAGCAGCCACCCGTAGCGAATGCCACAGTATTAGCCATGCAGCATACAGCAGGACATGGTGTAGCGATGCTGTGGCTGTCACCATTTGGTGGAACATCCACTTCATACTAGTGTAGCCTTGGCTATCAAGAGCCCTTGGGGGACTCTTGGTGGAGTTTGTGGATAGTTTGTGGAGTGTTACCTCATTAAGCATCAAACTTCATTTGAATCGTTTTTCATAGAAGTGCTCTCATTATGTAAACATCTTTGCTGCCTTTTTCTTTCCTTTTTAAAAAAAAAATTTAAACTTTTTTTTTTTTTTAATAAAGATGGAGTCTCACTGTTTTGCCCAAGCAGGCCTCAGATTCAGTATGCCTGCGTCAGCCTCCTTGATCCTGGAATCCCAAGTGTGTACCACCACGCCCAGATTTTTGTCTGTCTCCTTAATTAGAGTATAGCATAGCAGTTAAAAGTGTGAGATACAGTGCCATACTTTCTGTTTCAAATCTGGTGTTAACACCAGCAGGTGATCCTGGATGAATACTTAAGCCCCACGTAATAAGGTATTCTCGTGTAAAATGAGATAAAGACTATCTGAGTAGTTATGAAAGTGAAATGAATAAATACATGGCAGATCCTCAATAAATGTTCCTTTCTCCTGCTACTAAATATAAGTACAACCCACTGCTACTGTAATTAATAGTAGTATCTGTTCAGCAATAGCAGCGTAAGTCGCCCTTTCAAAATGATTTGATTAACCGCACAGTGCTGTGATGCTCTGATGTCCTGCAGGCTTGCAACAGCATTTGGGAATGTTTGACCTGGCATTATGTTTCCAGGCAGCTTTGTTATTTACATTGACTTACGTTCTTCATGGTTCCCTTTTGTGTTGTCTGCATATATACCTGCATCTACTCTTCTCCCATTTCTCTGTTACTACTGCTGCTTTGCAATCCCTGGTATCACCCCTGAGAATCATTTGCCTAAACAGCGTAAGCGGCCCTTCCCCTTCTGATGGCTCCCAGACTTGCTTCTGTGTATCTGCGTTGTAAGGCTTCACATTCTTTAACTGGTGGGACACTGGGTCTGTTTTTTTGTTTTCCAGTCAGAAATACTTTCTTTTTCTTCTCTTGATCCCCTGCTTTATCTGATCATCCCTCCTCCCTCAGCTCTGGCAACTGCTAGTGTTACATTTCTTCGTTCAGAAAATATTTTTGAAGTCCCAGGCCATAAGAATTGAGGATAAAATGGAGAACAAGAGAAATATCATTGCTTCACTCAAAAAATTTACAGTGTGTTGGGAAAGAAGAAATTATCAAGTGTAATAGTACTTGGTGACTGGCTCATTTCACTTATCATTTGTATTCATTCATGCATTCTGCAAATATTTATTGAGTGTTTGCTATATCCCAGGCATTTCACTGAATATATGGTGGTGAGTGGAACCAGACATGGTCTCACTTTTATGAATTCCACAGTCTAGTGAGGAAAGTGGGCAAATGACTAAAATTAACTCAAATAATGTTTGGTTAAAAATGGAGTGAAGTGCTCTGACAGAAAGGAATACCACTGAAAGAGCCTAGGCTAGAAGGCAGAGCGCAGTTCCCGGGGAAAGCCACAGTAGAGGCCCTTGAACATGCTGTTCCAGGGAATGGAAGAGCACAGTAGTGACCAACCCCGTCAGGAGGAATCACGCCATGCTCAAGGAACAGGGAAGGCCAGTATGGCTGCAGCGCAAAGGAGGCCTGAGAAAAAGGAGTGGAGTGAGACTGAGATGTGCCAAGGGCTGTGGTGAGCCTGAGAGCGAGCAGTGGACAGGGTCTATTCGAGAGGTAATATTCTCAGGACTCAAGAACAAATTGCATCTGGGTGTGTGGGAGAGGAATGGAGTCTAAGGTGACTCCCAGGATTTCGGGCTTGCATGCTTTGGGTGTTGTAGCACCCTTTGTTGGATGGAGAGTATCAGGAATATCAGAAGAGTAGGATTTTCAGTTTTGGTGTGTGAAGAGGAGAGGTAAAGGCAGCGTGAGTTTGGTCTTCTGCCTCTTAATCTGAGATGCTCTTGCTAGATCTCAAAATTTTCAAAGAGTTATTTGTTTTTGTTTATCAAGAGGTCAGAGGAAAGAGAGATGACCTGAAAATGCAAATTTGAGCTATTAATTGAAGCCGCCAGCATGGATGTGTGAAAAGAGAGACGGGCCCAAAGTAGATGCTGAACTGTGTGGATGTGGTGTTGCAACTGAGAGTCCTAGAAAATAAATAGGTACAGAGTGGAGAGAGTGAAGTTTGATGTTTTTTTTTGTTTTTTGTTTTTTTCTTTGGTACTGGGGATTGAACTCATGACCTCATGCTTGCCAGGCAGGTGCTTATGCCACTGAGCTAAATCCCCAGCCCAGTTTGGTTTTAAATGTAATAAAGGTTGAGATTACTTGAGAGACAGCCCAGAGAAGTCTTGTAAACAGTAGCACAGATATGAGTTTGAAGTCTGGACCATGTCTGTGTTATGGGCTTGTAGTTCCAAGCCCATAGCACAGTGCTTGACACATAGCAAATGCTCAATAAGTAGTTTGTGGAATGAATGAGACCTGGATGGAGACTGTCCACCCTTGTCCTGTCAGATGGCCCCTTGCTAAGTATCTGCTGTATTGGTCAGTTTTATTACTGGGACAAAATACCTCACCTGACACTTAAAAGAGGAGAGGTTTGTTTTTGTGGTTTTAGTCCATGGTCAGCTGTCTTCAAGGGAGAAACTTTGTGGAGAAAACATAAAACGCTACAGAAAGCTGCTTGACTCATGGTATCCAGGAAGCAAGTTGTAAGGATCAAGAGTCCAAGAAGGGACTGAGAGAGTCCCCAAGGTCGTGTACTGTGTGACCTACTTGCTCCAATAGGCTTCACCTCCTAATAGCCCATTCAGTTGTGAACTCTTCAAGAGATTAGCCCATTGTACGATTATAGTGGCCTCACAGTCCAGGTGCTTCTTAATCTAGTCAACTTGACAATCACGATTAACTAGCACATCTACTGAGACAAGCTGCTGACTGTATTTTGACCCTTCAGTAAAAATCAGAGTTAGGTGTTCTCAACCTAGTGGTGTATTTATTTAAATAGTATATGCCAAGTCCTGTCTTCATTGAACTGGATAGAAAGAGAGCCCAATAGTACCGCTTTATAGTTGCCAGAGGCACCACACTGCTAGGTGATGCTTTAGTACAGCAGAAGTAGTTGAGTACCTACTGTGTGCCACTATATGCTAAGCACTTTAAATTGTTATCTTCTTCCTCACAACAGCTTTGTAAATCACAAATAAGAATGTTTTTTGTTGCTGCTGTTGTTTTGTTGTTGCTGTTTGCTAGAGAGAAATAGTATCAGGAAGTTAAGCAACTACCCAAGATCATATATGGCCTTACCAAATGACATAGGAACAAAAGAGAAGGATTTAAAAAATGACGAGGAAAGTTCCAGCAAGGGCCAGGTGTTGTGGCACACACCTGTAATCCCAGCATGCAGGAGGCTAAGGCAGGAGGATCATTGGGAGGGAGTTCAACACCAGCCTGAGCTACATAGTGAGACCCTGTCTCAGAAAACCCCCCCCAAAAAAAGGAAGGGGAAAAAACAAAAGCAAAAACAAAAAACTCTCCAGCAAGTAGCAGAGTCGGCATTTGAACCTAGGTCTGCCTCTAGTTTCCCTTCTCTTGACAATTATGCTGTACAAGGAGACCGATCTTTTCTGATAAAAAACACCAGGGACCATGTGAGACACCCCTTCCTTGCCTTCCTCTTTGCTCCCTCTCTCCCTCCCTTTCCCCAGGCATTTACATGTTCTCTTCATTGTCCCAGACACTGTGCGAGGCACTGGGGTAAAAGGAGTCATAAAATACGATTTATAGCCTCAAGTTTCACACTGGTGATTGACACAAATGCCAGTTCACATATCTTCCACTCCAGTGGGGCTTCTGTACCAGTGGATATCTAGAATGCTACAGGGACACTGAGAAGGGCTTCTGGTTCTGTCAGGAGGTGGGAGCCTGGGGTGGGGGTGTAGGGGTCAGGGATGCCTCCCCAATGGATCTGATACTTGCACTCAACCTCAGGAATGGCTCAATGACTAGGGACAAGGAGCTTCCAGACCGAAGGACTTGAGCTGCTGTAATTCTCAGTGAGGGAACTGTAAGCAGCAGGTGTGGCTGGAGACTAAGGTGTGCTCCGGGGTGGCTGAGTGTGGTTGGAAGGCAGGGCAGAGTACAGTGGGAGGAGTCATAGAGCTCAGGTGCTTTGGAGGCTCTTTTGATTTCATTCTATAGCTAGTGAAAGGCATTAAGCATGGCAGTAATAGTGTCACACTGATGTTGCTGAAAGACCCCTCTGATAGTACAATTGAAAGTAGTAGTTTGCAGGGTAAATTTGTAGTAGGCTTCCTGAGTTCCTGAAATTCATGATTCTGCTAAGCAAGTTTGCTTGAAAGTGTGTCTGATTTGGAGCAGTACAAAGGAGGTGTTGTTGCTGGGACACAATAGCCCACACCCACGAGGTGGAGGGGTTTATTTTGGCTCAGTGTATACAAGTTTCAGTCTGGGTGAGCTGGCTCCAAAGCAAGGCAGCATGGCAGAGGGCCATCACAGAGGACAAACAGCTCAAGGCATGGCAGGCCATCCCCACAGTGACCCACCTCTTCCCAACACTCCACATCCAGCTATAAACCCATCAGTGGACTAACCCAGTGTCACATGCCCGTGAGCCAGTCACCTCCGTAAAGTCCCTAAAGTCTGTGAGCACATGAGACATTGGGGCAGAGGGACCATAACAGGGGACTTCCCAGAAATAGCAAAAATGATAGAATTAGCGACTAATGATGTTAAAACAATTATAAATGTGTTCCACGTGTTCAAAATGACAGAGCTTTGTGTATGAACATGATGAAGATATAAATAGAAAGTATTTTTCTACAAACCCAAATGGTACATCCAGTGATGAAAAGTATAATATCTAAAGTGAAAAGAATTACATTAGATGAGATTAGAAAAGAACAGTGAATTTGAAGCCATTACAATAGAAATTATCCAAAAGGAAGTCAGACAGAGCAGTATGAAGATTGCTTCTACTCAGAAATTAGGGGGCATTTTGTCTTCAGGATTTCCATACCAGAAAATTTAGACCTAACTGTTTCAGAGTGAGGGTGCTATGGCTTGGCAAACCTTGTAGTGGTATTTACTAAGTTTTACTTTCCATTTCATGGGAATTTGGAGGAAAAGAAAATCTTGACAGTCTTAAGTTTTTTTCTAACTTTAGAGAGATTGACTTTGAGCCACACCCCTTAGGACCGTTTTCTTGCTAATGCCTTATATGTCTTTAATTTTATCATCACAATAAACACCAGAGCCCAACTAATAAGTGTTCTGGACATTTTAGAATTGTGCACCCTTTCATTTTTCGTCAAAAACTAAACAATGGCTATTCTTCTGTCTGGTCATACATAAATATATTTTACATTTTCCAAAGACAAGTGAATTTTTATGTGTATGTAAATTAAACATGCCAGATCACACTTGGTGAATTCTGGATTGCTTCCTGGAATGCTCCTGAATTTTCATATGTGAATTAAATGCCATCTATATCTGGGCTACAGGCTTCTGTCACTTCATAAAAGCCATACCAGCCTTTGAATATAAAATGAATATTGGTGAACAATTCAATGAAGTAAATTTTTCTAATAAAAAAATAACCAAATTTGATGACACAAATAGATGAGATTTAGTTATTATTAAAGATTTGGATCCACATCTCCACACTGCCTTCACCAAGGATCTCTTCCTGACACCAGGCTCCATTTTGTATCCATTCGTTGTTCAAACCTCTGATCCTTCTCGTCTCCTAGTCCCAGAAAGGAGCTGCTCCTTCCATGCCAACCCAACCCTGGACTTAAATCTCTTCTTATGGCTTTAATTATTCTGCAGTTGTTTACTAGTCTTCCAATCATTCTTCTCCCTGATAGTGAATCAAAAAACAAAAGTTTAGGTTTCTCTATTTTGTGCTATTCACCATGCTTCATTGTTATCAAAAACTTCAGACTAAATCTTAGCAAAATGAGAATCTTTTCATGCCAGACTGTGTGGTGCATTAAGTCACTTAACTGTTACGAAACTCTTATGCAGTAGGTGTGATTATTTCCTCTGTAATTCTAGAATCCAGTAGATACAGTGAATGCTTGGAAATTTAGGTATGTAGCTGAGGCAGGCATAGCTCAGACCTGTAAGACAAATGATTGTGTGTGATGGGCAGAGAGATTTTTCTTCATTTCTTGTACTGCTCCATATTTCTAAGCTGTGTATATTCCACTGTATTACCCTTATCAGAAACAAATATTTTATAAAGAAAATGAAAGTTATATATACTCCGTACATTTGGAAAATGCAAGATATTAGAAAAAAGTATGCATGATTTAAATGTAGCTATAACCCTGTCAATATTTTAGTACTTCTCTTTCTAATCTTTTTATACATATGTCATAGAAAAATTTTGCCTGGGTATAATCATTTTTCACTTTCCAAGTTTGAGGCTAGCATATGCAACATAGCTAGATCCTGCCTCAAAATAAAACATGAAAGAGGGCTGGTGGTATAGTTCAGCACTCCCTGGGTTCAGTCCCCAGTACTGCCAAAAGGATGGGAATACCAGTAGTCATATCTTACTAGACTGTAAAAATTCCCATTTTATCCTTTCTTCTTCCTGTGCTGCCCTCTCCATTTTTCAAACTACAGTCTGACTTGTGTATCACCCTGAAAACTCCATTTCATTAAGGTATCATTATGACAAGCAAGAAAAGAAAAAGAAAGCTTGTTATGTCCCCTGTTCTCATTAGCACACATACCTCATTAATTATATCTTTTTATGTTTTTTTGGTAGAGCTTCAGTCTCCATAGTCATATAATCATTCGTTTCACAAATATTTGTTAAGTACTTTGTAAATGCTGGCTATTTCTCTCTGCAGTAAGCATGGGGAGACAGTAGAATTCCCGTTCTTTAGGAGAATGTAGATGCACAAGCAGGAAAAAGAGCCAGGTGACAGTTGATATGTAGAAATAGTGACCATGTGCTGTAAAATCGGAAAGGACACACTTGGGTTCACAGAGATCCAAGTATTCTCATAAAAAAGTGGAGCTCAAAGAAAGTCCTTTACTGGTTGGAGGTTGAGTCAGCAGATGTGACTACAAAAATTCTGCTCTTTCCTCTCAACAATGTCATAAGAAGATGATGCCCTGTTTTCCTTGTGTCTAGGTATCTGTATTGGGGAATTCCTGTGATGGAGACCAGAGCTCCCCAGTTTTTTTTTTTTTTTTTTTTTGTCTCATTTCAAAATGCCATCAATTTGTGGTTTGAAATAAGAATTATGAAACAAAAAAGTAGGGAGGCTTAAATTCTCTAGACTGTCTTTATCTCTGTTTAATTGGGTAATCAACCATTTGCTACTACTCTTTTCTAGGTCTCTACCCCCATCTGTTAAAAAAAAAAAAAGATATTTCAGATAAATCTTTGTAAGCTCCTACTTTTATAAGTAATGTCATGATTTCTTCCTTCTCATCAAATGCCAAATGTGGCATTTTCATAGGAGTGTGGGTTCCCAAACACCTTGAGAAGTCATGATACCCCATAACTTTAGCAGAGGGCATTCAGCTCTGTCTCTTACATGCCGTCTAATCTTGAACAAGCTACTAATCCCTTTCAGCCTCAGTTTTCTAATTCATAAGTTACAAATTCAAATAACTGATTCATAGAGTCGATGTAAGGATTCAGTGAGCCGATGTATCTAAACCTCTTTGCACAGTGTCTGGTATATAGTGCTCTATAAATGTAGGGTATGGTACTGTACTTTTGTAAAAGTATGAATTTGCACTAGCTTTACAAGTCAAAATACAGCAGTAGCTCTTTCTACTAATGACTGTTGTATAAAAGCATGAAGGAACTAGTAGGTCCATACATTAAATATATAATATTAGTCATTATTTCCTCAGATTTTCAATTAAGGGATTGGAACACTGCTGATAAACTTTACTGATGATCCAGAAAAATTTTCCATTATTCTGTATAATACAGCAAGAAATTCTTTTCTTGCTGAGCTCTCATTGCCCAGGACAGGCAGCACAAGGTAGGTGCTTTGCAAATGTTTTCCAAAGAATGATTTCACACTTTGTATTTAAGAACTAGAAAGAATAATAGCACTTGGCAGTGAACCCCTTTTGTCCTTTCAGGTCTGAGTCTGTGACGTGAGTTGAATTTTTCTTTGAGGGTATTTGCGAGCAGAATTCTTCTGATATCAGTATTTGGCTTTCTGTTTTGATCGATAGACTTATTACTTGGCCTTGAACTTTTGTGATGCTGGGGAATCACAGACATTTCTCAGGTTGATTTACATGGCAACAAATAATCTGTGCTGTCTATTGCTTGTCCCATCAACGTCTTCCCCTTCCATAAAATCTTAGAGGCTTAGCGACCCCAAGGCTGGATCGTGGTGCATGTGTTAACTCCAGTTACAGATGTGTGTGTGTCTGATGTCTGTGTCTGTTCAGTATTGTTGGTTTTTTTGGTTTTGGGTTTCGGGGTTTTTTTGTTTTGTTTTGCTCTAATATGCACCCAATTAGGTATTGTAATGGTTTCCATTTGATTTTATTAATGTTACTATACTATTTTTTTTTATTTCTGTTATATTCTAAGCACCACATGTATTATTTCATATAATTTTTACAACCCCAGAAGTAATTGTGCCCTTTTTATAGACATGGAAATTTAAACTGAAATGTATTTTCTGAAATCACTTGCCCATGAGCCATGGAATTGAGATTTGAACCCAAGTCTTCTTGATCAAAAAACTTTTAGTGCTATACCATGACATTTTCATCATCTGAAATACATTTTTCTGCTTCTGTAATTATTATATAGTTAGTTTGGTACCCTGCTACAAAGATCTAAAAGTTTTCTATACTATTCAGGGGTGAATTTTAAAATTCTTAACAGAATTGCAAATACATGAAATTTATAGTGACAAACATAGCCAGATTACTTTCTTGTTATCCATCCATTTAGCAAATTTACAGTTTCCATTAATTTTAATCTGTCCCAGTTACCTGTGTTCTATAATAAATATCTCCTAGTCATGACAGACTCACTGAGTATAGATCACCTGAAGTAGGCTTTCTCTCAATAAGCAGAGTTGCAGCTAAAGATTTGTGAATTAATTGGGAAAATTGCAAATCAGGTAGTCAGTGAAATAATTCATTGTCACATCTAATCAATAAACTTTGTAAATCAACTCATTTAATTCAAAAAATGATCTATATAGATCAAGCAACCAATTAAACAATTAGCATACCCTTTGTAATTAATTAATTTAAGCATCAATCATGTAATTAAAACTCTAAGTTTAAGCTACAGAATTTAGAAGTCTATTGCTTTCTGAACTATTAGATTATGATTCCTAAACTGGGATGCTTCTGAGCGCCAGCAGATTTGCAATTTCATGATTCAACTTTGGAGGAGGACATCTTAATGTGTTTCAGTTGATTTTAATTTTAAATTGTCTACATGCTAGGATAGTCTTCCACCCTATTTTAACAAAATCATCTTCTTACTTCCCCAAAGGAGAGAAGTGTGTGTTGATTCTAAACTGGTGAACGCTGAGAGTACTGATGGGCATTCTAGGAAAGTGGGAATTGTCCAAAAGTAGTCAGGAGCCCCAGGTATCTGCCTCAGGCCATTTACTTTTTTATTCTGCTAAGGATTGAAGTATTTAAAGTCAGATCCTGCCATGTGAGTTAGTTGCTCTTACAGAAAAGAAAACTGATGACTAGTCCTGGTTTGTCTTGCTTATTTCTCCTGAAAGATAGTGTCTTACTCCTACCCATTAATCAAAGGCCTCTGGCTCCCCCTAGTTTTTCCCTACTTTTCTCCCCTACTGTACTGTATCTGTGCCTTTAGGGATGGTATTAAATCTCAACTTTGATCTCCAGGATTACATTCTATACCCTACCCACAGCAGGTACTCAATAAATACTGGAAGATCTCTATGATCAATATCACTTCATTTAAAAAAATCTATATAGAGCTAGATTTGATGGCGCATACTTGTAATCCCAGCATTCTGGGAGGCTGAGGCAAGAGAATCACAAATTCAGGCCCCACCTAGGCAATTTAGCAATTTAGTGAGACTCTGTATCAAAATAAAAAAGGGCTAGGGAAGCAACTCCATGCAAAGGCTCTGGATTCAATTCTCAGTACCAGAAAAACAATCAAACAACTATATTGTTCAAGCAACCAATTAAACAATTAGCATACCCCATTTCAGTTTTGTTTTTTTTTTTCCTCTTTGCTCTGCCGTGTTTTCTCCCTATTACTTAAAGTAAGTTTTGGAGGTTCTGTCACAGGCTTAGGATGCAGATCAGCAGTACCCCTTGTTTGCTTGCTGTATACAATACCTTCTGTCACCCCTATTCTTTCCCTGCCTTAACATTCACTCACCATGTTGGTTTTCCTTTCAGTGACAATGTCAGTGCCTACTGCCTGCATATTGCTGAGGATGATGGGGAGGTGGACACTGATTTCCCCCCGCTGGATTCCAACGAACCCATTCATAAGTTTGGCTTCAGTACTTTGGCCCTGGTTGAAAAATATTCATCTCCTGGTCTGACATCCAAAGAGTCTCTCTTTGTTCGAATGTGAGTACTGACTCTTGTTATTTATCTCAGTATGTTGTCCTTACCTTCTAGCATTTCAGATCTGATCTTGTTTGTTCATCAAATGAATGTACTTGCTCTCTAGAGAGTCCACGAATAATGATTACTTCCAGAGAGATGTTGGGGACAACATTTGCATTGTTATTTCATGCCTTTGTGCCTGCACTACAAACAGCCTGCTTTGCAGTAGCAAATTGGCTAAGGTAGATCTTTGAATGTCATATCTACAAATAGGCCTCTGGAAACATTGGTGTACTTGGAGCCTGGAAAGCTAAACTTGTAGATTTTCGTCCTTTAAGGAATTCAAGCTAAATGAAAATGTTCATTGTGGCCACTTCTTTCTTGTGACTTAAAATACCTTTCTCCACAACTGTGTTCAGATCAAATTTGATTTTTCCTCTCAATTGCCTGCCTTAAAATGAGCAGATGTTCTTAACCTCTTCTATCCCTTTGCCAGTCTGGTAAAGACTATAAAAACCCTTCTCAGAAACCTGTGTTTAAGTGCATAAAATAAAATTTACTAGAATATAAAAGAATTCAGTTATATTTCAAGTCATCACATTATTAAACGTGACGTGTTAACACATGTGGCTTTATGAATAGAGTAAATAACAAGACCCAGCTGCAGTTCTGACCATAACTCTGGAAGTCTGTTGTTTCAAGGTGGTAGTGAGTATAAGTGGTATTTGAGAAATCTGTACTAACTGTAAGGTGCTGTGTTGTTAGCTAGGATTTCTATTCCTGACAATCACCGGCAGTGCTAATGCAGACTACTGTGATTTCTTGCCTCTGCTTGTAATTCAAGGAAAGGCTACATATCATACTTAGTGAAGATGGAAATGTAGTTTCTGCCTCTTGAGGTCTACGGACACGCTGAGTGCCATGGCTGAGGGAAAGCCCGCGCACTCAGGCTGCACACTAACCTAAGCACTTCTAACTGAGGGCTCCGCAGCCCTTCGCGTGGCGGCCTCCTGGGAACAATAGCGATCCCTTTGGCACCCCCTGCTGTTAGGAATCAGCACAGTCACTGTCCTGAAAGACTGCTCAGAGGACTTTTCCCTTGTCTTTGAAACATACAGCCTTTGTTTGAGTTTTTTTTTTTTTTTAACTGACAACCGATTATACTGCATATGACACATAAGTATTTTGGGCCTCACTACTCTGGAGCAAAGAAAGAGCACCGAGTGTCTGGGGTGAACTGGGGAGCCCCTTTAAGCATTTACAATAGCCATTTCCTCCCTATTCTGAGATCAAGCACATTTATCCCCAAGGCACCAAAACAACTTTACAGGGTATTGAAAAGAATTTAAGAATTATCCAGTGATCCCTCGAGTTCAGTAGTGGTGAACTTGTGGTGTGCATGCCACAGCGGGCACACACAGCCCTCTCTCCCAGCAACATGTGAGCCAAGCTGGCCCAGCAGCAGGGTAGCCAATAACAGTTGTTTTCTCTAAACTAAAACCTCCTTAGTCTGGTTTAATTGCAGTGTTGCCACTTTGCAATAAATAAGTGGGTTTGGGGTTGCAGTTTGGGCACTTGATTTCTGAAAGGTTCACCGTCACTGTTCTAGAGAATTCTATCTGTTTTCAGTTTTATATAATCATTTCCATGAGAGTCTCATCCCTAGTATGCATTTTACTTTATTTTTATTAACATTACAAATATTTCAATATTTGTTCTTAATTCCTGTAGCCTATTATATGCCAGGAATCTAGACAGAGATGTAACTCTTCACTCATGGAGTATTTCTGTCCATAGGAGAGAGTTTTTGAATAAATCTTTAAAATGCAATAAGCAATGTAAAGTAAAGTACATTGGGTGCAATGGAAGAATATCATATAATATTTGGATTATTTCCTTGTTTGGATTTTAATGATTAATTATATAATGAGATCCATTATCGGTAGCCCTTTCATTTCTGTTGAATAGCTTTCTTAGGATCATTTCCTGTGAATAGAGTTATTAGTCAGAGAATAAGAATTTCTATGGACTCTCTCTGACCCCGAAAGTGTTGGGAAATCAACCCAAGCCTCATGCGAGTTATGTGAGCTTTCTCCCACTGAACTACATCCCCAGCCCAGCAAGACTCTCACATTTTATTGACAAATAAAATGTCCCCACTTATTGAGACTCTCTCTCTCTTTCTCTCTCTCTTTTTCTTTCTTTCTTTTGAGACAGTGTCTTGCTTTGTAATGCAGGCTGGCCTTAAACTTGCAGTGCTTCTCTCGCCTCAGCCTCCTGAGTGCTGGGTTTATGGGCATGCGCCACCACACCTGGCAGATACCCTTTCTCAAAAGAAAAAAGAAAGAAAGAATGTTAATTTTTAATGCTACCAACAACTCATAAAACCATTCCAGTCTTACCATCACAAGGTATTACTGTAAGGATTTCTACTTGAAAAGATGTGTATAAGCCAGGCACAGTTGCACATGCCTATAATGCCAGCACTCAGAAAGCTGAAGGAGATGCATTGTAACAGTTTGAGGCCAGCCCAGGTTACATAGCAAGTTTAAGGCCAGCCTGGACTAAATAGCCAGACCCTGTCTCAAGAAAATAAATAAACAAAACACACACACAGACACACAAAAAGAGATGTATCCCAGGGTTGGGTATGTACCCAGCGATAGAGTGCTTGCTTAGCGCTTGGTTCACTCACAAGGCCCTGGGTTTGTTCCCCCAGCTCTATAAAATGAAGAAAAAAGGGAGGAGTATAAAAATATTTTAATAGTTTTTACTTTCATCTTATTATTAATAAGTAATTAGAATATTAACATATTACTATTATATGTAATATGAAAATCTGTTTGAACTGAAAATCTGTTTGAAGGCAGGAGCCTTGGAGGCGGTGATTTTTGGTGGAGTGGGTTGGGGCTAAGGCGCCAGGAGCGGCGCCTGAGGTGAGAACCCTGAATTCTGGGCATGATGAGGTAGCAGGAAAGGGAAGCCGAGAGCAGTGGCTGCTTTAAACTCAGTGCTCTTTCTTTTCTCCTGAATTATCCCACCCCCACACTTCCACTCCCAAACATACACTCCAGTCAATCTTTTTTTATTTTAAAGTTCAAGAGAGTTTATTTGACACGTCTGAGATGTTTATAAAAACATAAGGTGAAGAGAAATCTTTATATGTGAGCATTTAGAACAAAAGTGTCAATAAATTTTCTGTTTCTTCTTCTCATTGTCTGCTGAAATAGTACAGATTACTAACCATTTGCTCTATGTGTGTTTTCTTGGTTCAGCAACCTCTCATGTACCTTTCTGGTATGTGTTCAAAGCTAGAAAACCTTCTGCAGATGCAGTACAGAGAGCCCTTTGGGAGTCTCCAGGGATTGTCCATTGTTTCACAAAGGAAATGCAGCAATGTTGAAGCCCTGGTTCACACTTCTTCATGTCCCCCTTTCCTCCTTTCATCTCACTGTCTGTAGACAAAGGACAGGAACTACTTGGGAAAAGCCTGAGCTGAAGCCCAAAGGTGGAATTTGACTGAGTGAACAAATACTGAAGGTCAGCTATGCATGTCACCTCATTTAATCTCAGAAAAGCCCAGTTTTGATTATGACCAATTTAGAAACCTGTAAGCTGAGCTGAGCAGTATTGTTCTCAGGCCCAGAGCTGACTCCATACCTGATGTTAAAAGCCCATGGGCTTCCAGCACACTGATAAGAAGTGAGCATGGGGAATCTAGTGTTCATTTAGTCATCAGGTGAGTCCCCCTGTCTGAAAGCTGACGTTCAGCCACTACCTGAGTACAGTAGGTAAGAGCATTGTAGCCTTTGGAGCCAGATTACTTGGGTGCTGATCCTGTCTTGCCTTTACTAATGTGTGTAATCCTGTTTTTATGACTCAGCTATTTGGTGATGATAATACCTCACAGATCAGTTGTGAGACTGAGCATAAAGAACATAAAGAACTTAGAATGTGCAGGTATAGGTAATATCATCTTAAGGGTTTGGTGCTGTTAATTGGTTTTCTACAGAAGATAACCCTTTGAATCCAAGAATGGAATCATCTGTACCCTGTGACACCCAGTATAGCTTCATTACTATCACAGATATGCCACAGATGTTTCTGGAAGGGGTAACTGATTCGATCTCTTTGCTGCTTCCACAGTTTTCTACCTCTCCTACTTAATGTTTTATCACAGAGGAGGGGCAGGATTTGGGTGGATATTACTCAGCTGGACTGAGAAGGCTACATTAGAATAACTTTCACTAATTGCAGGCAGGTATGGTAGACCCTGTCTATAGACATTAAATTTAGTTCCCTTATAAACAGACATCTCAAAGATGGAAAGCAAAACCATAAACTCCCTGAGACTGGGAAGGCACAGATAAATCGCTGCATCCTTAGCGCCCAGCATGGGCGTCACTGAGAAGGGATTAGTGAATTGTCAGGTGCCTGTGGACTGCCAGGAGGATCCTGGGCCAACTACTTTGTTTCACCTTGCTTTCTGAGCCCTCCTAACTTCTTCCTTGCCTTCTGGATACCAGGGAAGCCTAAGTTGCCTTCTGGCCTTGGCACTCACCACATCTGCCCCTGAGGCGCCAGTATATTGTGATTCCCCCCCAAACCAAGCAGCACATTGAACTTTGGCAAACCTGGGTTTAAGTCTCAGTTTGACCCCTAACTTGCTACATGATTTTAGGCCACTTTGCTTACCCCTGTGAGTCTTAGTTTCCTCTTCTGTAAAATGAAGACAATAGGAATTTTCTTAACTGTAAGTAATATACAAAACTCTTTAAAGGAAAATAAATTCTCCTTAATTTAGCTTCCACATTAAGCTTCTGTGTTTCCTCAAATTAGTTTTATTATGATGCTGGTTGTATACATACATATGTAAAGTTTGAGCTATAAAGTCCTATAATGTTCTAGGTATAAATTCCAGTTTTTATACAACCTGAACAAAATTAAAAATTAAATACAAGTGAAACCATAATAAATTTTAATACTGATATTTTGCTGAAATTTATGATGTTAGGTTTCATGAGTATTAAATATTTTACTTGTCAATTTAAATTGATTTTTGCTAGGCGTGGTGGCACACAACTGTAATCCCAGCACTCAGGAGGCTGAAGCAGGAGGATGACTGTGAGTTCAAGGCCAGCCTAGGCTACAAAGTGGTTGAGGACCAGCCTGAATTGCATAGTGAAAGCCTGTCTCAAAAAGACAAGAAAAAAATTGATTTTCATGAAACATGAATATCAAATTATTTATCCTTTTAAACAGTTAATGCATTTTAAATTCTTAGTACATTATTTTAAGGGACCAGTTGATTGGTACTGTATCTCCCCCAAATCTTAAATGCATTTCTTCCACCATACTTTATACTAACAAGACCAAATCATGTGAGTTTGCCTAGGACTTTGCTTGTTAGACTTAGATATAAAAGTCCTGTATCTAAAAGATTACCCTGCTACCATCCCCAGTAAACCCAGGACGGTTGTCACCTTACTTTGTGCTGCTGTTGGTTGGTCTGTACCATAAGTGGGGCCACCCACTTATTGATTGATACCTGTATACAGTGTGACTTGTGAACCAAGGAGCACAAATTGTTCAGAGACCAGCAAACCTATTCCAGTGGAGAACCTTGAGCCCACTGAGTTCTCCCACCATTTTTCTTTATTCAGTAAATGATTTTTGCATACAGCTTGCAATGGTGCCATTTGACCTTTACTAAGTCTAATAGTGATGTCAAATAACTCTAGCTACTAAAACACACAACCCTCCAACTCTCACCAGCTTATTCCAGGGGTTAGCAAAGGGCCAAATAATAAATATTTTGGCCTTGTGTATCGTGTAGTTTATGTAACTCAACTCTGCTGTAGTAGTATAAAAATAACCATAGAGAATGTAGAGGCAAATGGCATGGGCCACATTTGTTAACCTCCGGCTATTCCAGTAAGTTTATTTCTCATCCACATCTGTCCACAGAGGGCCAGGTGACTCTCCTGAGAATTTCTTCTCTAAGCAGTAACTCATGGTTCCCCCATCAAGGTGGAAAAAGGGGAACATGTAAGGTTAGCAGTGGTCTATGTCTCTACCTATATATTTCACACAGGTATTTTGTGTGAGGAGGTTACATATATAAAATATTTGGTGATAGGCATATAATTTTGTGTTTACTTCAGTGATAATCATAGGAATTGTAATCACAAAATATAGTGAATGTTGAATTTTTAAAATTTAATACAATAAAAGACACATTGCCATTAATTCCCCTCCAAATGCTCCTCTTTGCTTTGAGCACACTTAGCTTTCCTGCCACTTTCTGAAGCAGTTCTGGAAGTCCTCTTTCCTGGATCTTTAGTTGTGCTAGCATAGCTGCCTCAAAGTCCTAAATTGATTCAAAGCATTTACATTTCATGATCATTTTGACTTTGGAGAAGAGCCCAGAAGTTTGTCACTAAGGTGGATGAGGACACAGTACTATTTTAGGAGCTTCCCTTTCTGTTGAATGGCACTTAGCAATAGCATTCACTGTATTTTTTATCACATCTTGTGACAAATGTGGACTTCCAGAACTATATCAGAAATGGGATAAGTGTATTCAAAATGAGGTGGGGTATTTTGAGGGAGATTAATGGCAATATGTCTTTTACTGGAATAACTTTTTTACTTAAACACCATATTTTTTGATCAGCTTATATTAAAATATATCATATATGTCATATATATACATATGATTTTCAGTGAACTAAAATCAGATTTTCGATTCTGAAACTTCTCTGGTGAATTCATCTCTTGATGAGGAGGGTGTATCTATGAACCTCAGGAAATACTACTATGAGGATTTATATTGGCTCAAACCCTGGTATGTAGGAAGTGGTACATATTTGTCATTCCTCTGGATGTTGTCAGAGATTTATCAGTCTGAATCCTTCAGGCCAAGATGCAAATGAAATTTAACCTTTCTTGGATTATTTTTTTATTACTGTAAATATGTAACCATTACAGAAACAGAAAATGTATTTTGGGGGAGGTGAGGTTTTTGTTTATTTGTTTGTGTTGTTGTTTTTTGAGACAGGGTCTCACTATGCAGTTCAGACTGGCCTTGAACTCACTATGTAACCTTGTCTGGCCTCAAACTCACAGTGATACTCCTGCCTCAGTATCCCGAGTGCTAGACATTAAAAAATCTGTTTCTTCATACAGAATTTTAAAGAATTTCTCCCCATTCCACCTTGCATGGGTAAAGAATTATTATGTTTTATAATTATTTTCATTTTTTTAAAAAAACAAGTTAAATGAATCCCTATTGGGAAAATGTTCTGTGGGGAAAAAAATGTGGAGTTGGATGTCTTCTTATGTTGTAAATTCAGGACAACATCCAGCCTTCCTTCTGGAGGCCCCAAGGCTCCAGGAAACTCTTGGAGATAGAGTTGTTTGAGAAAGGTGAATGGATTACTGTAACACTGTGCCAATTAGGAGTCTGCTCATGGAAACTGCTTGCTTACCAAATCTGCAAGTGGATTTCTAAACTATCTATTGCTCTTGATTGATTTTGGGCAGAGCAAATGTGTACAGAAGCAGGAATCCTTAATATGTATGATAGTATAAACAAATTTTTTTATGGAAAATGAGATAATATAGTAGCCAATGTTCATCTTCAGTTATTTGGTTCAGAATGCCTTGCAATACTTTCATTCTCTTGAGTGGTTTTATTCTATTTTGTTATGTTTGACATTATTGTGTGTAAAGCTAAGCTCAACTATTTCAAAGAAAGAGACATTATGATAGCTACTGTTGATATCCAGTTGTCTTGTTGTGAAGTGCTGTGTTGCTTGCATTGTTCTATTCTGATCTGCTTAGATCTGTCCTCTTTTGTTTTATTCTCTTTAAAATAAAAAAAAAATTAAAAAAAAAAAGAAGCAGGAATCCCTAACTTGCTGAACGCCTAACTAGTTTGAGCCTAAGTACTGAAGATGGCTGGATCTCAGGACTATGAGAGAAGAAGGAGATGAGAGGGCTTTTTGCCTGGCCCCTAAAGCCAGACAAAGTGCTGAATGTCAGATGGCACCCAACATCTGGAGAAGCACTCGCTGCCAGCAGTGACTAAGCCAAGACCTGCTGGCCTTCTAGACAGTCCTAGACAGCTTCTTCGAACAGGGCTAATCGAGTCAGAATTTGTGAGTTCACAGACAGTGACAAATGCAGTTGTGATGGTTTCATTGCATCACATGTGTATTAGATGAACTCGGGACAAACAGTTCTAAGCAAGAACTCCAAGCAGATAGAATCCAGTCAGGATTTTGCCATTTGGACAAAGAACCATGAGGTAGAGGGTGGAAGGGCTTGCACAGAGCTGGGGTGTGTCTGGCAGCATGGTGCAGAAAGGCTCCCGCTGACTGCCTGGACCCTCTTGGTTTTGCAAAAGGGAAAGGCTGAGCTGCTTTGAGAGGCATGCCCTGCATTCATTGTTCTTTCCTGGGTGAGCTTTTTTCAAAAAGGGTCTGTAGTTTTACTTTGGGGACTAAGGGTATGGCTTAGTGACACAGTGCCTGGCTGGCAAACATGATGTCCTGAGTTCAATTCCCAGTTCCAAAAAATAAGGTTCTGTAGTTTTACCCCCCCCATCTTATTCTTTTTGGATTAAGCAACATAAATATATTTTCTTGTAGTTCCAGATACAAGGTTTGGAACAAGTCTCACTGAGCTACAATCCTTTCTTATGGCCCCCATCCTCCATCTTCCAGGCCAGCACATTGTCCAGGCCTGCCTCTCTACAGGGGGCACGCAGGCCCCTTCTGCCCCTTCTGGCTCTCTCTTGTACTTTTGTTTTGTTTTGTTTTTTAATCTTCCTCATGTGTCTCCAAAGCACACCAAATAAGCAGACCTTTATTAAAAAGGCTGTCATTAGTGTAAAGTCTATTTCACTGTTATATGTTGTTGCCTTGTGGTCTAGAAAAGGGAAAAGAAAGAAAAGCATTTTGAACACTCACTCAGCTACATGCCCCTAGCAGATACCATCTCATTTACTCCATATTACCAACTCATTTTTATAACATATAACTGAGGGTCAGGGAGAGATAGTTACCCACAGTCACATAGTTTAGTAAGGCTGAAACAGAGTGGGGAATAAAAGATGTGTGTTTTCTCTGTAACGGGAACAGACAATATAGATATAAATTATCCTAGTTATTTATTTTTTGCCTGAGTCATAGAGGGCCAACTGTGTGTTGTTTCTTTTCATTCTGTTGTATTAGCAAACATTTTCATTGTCCAGATTGTCCTCGTTTGTGGAAATGTAACATATGCAGCCTGTTTAATTTTGTATTTGTAAATCTGACTTGATTTCCTTTTTGGCAACAGCTACTGTCTAGAGAAAAGAGGAGATTTTTCTTTGTGTCTGTTTAAAGTGACAGAAATATTGGAACAAGTAATAAAGATGGAAAGCATTAATTATATACTTCTAAGAATGTAAAGGTCAGACAAGCTAAATATGTATGTTTTGCTCACTGGAATGTCTGTTGGAACTGTGCCAGGGCATGCTTTGTTCCTATAATAAAGGCATACATCTGAGATAGCCATCAACTTACTTTGGTATCCAAAAATCACACCAGATCTTTCTTTAGTTGCCACATCTCTTGAAAGTTTAGGACTCACATTTCTGATGTTAATGTTAGTTGTTTCATGAGACACCCCCTTTGGCCATGTTTAGTTACTATGTCTCATTTTGATTTCTTGTGTTCTCCCCTCAGCTCATGTTGGAGTCTGTCAGCTGCTGCTATGTACATGTCAGGCTAGTGACTTGTAATGTTTATTAATACAATGTCAGTCTCGCTGTTGAAAAAACTGTGATGCTTCTCAGAAGGTTGCAGTAGAATGAAGCGTTTGATTTCCAGATCCTGTCTGCACTGCATGGTGAATACATTCTCAGATGTTATGCAGTTCACTGACCTGACAGTTATGGAACCCCGCTTGGGACCCCATTTCAGCAGGACATATTTGAACAGAAACAGTTTGCAAAACTTTACACACTTAAACTCCTGCCAAGGCAAACTGTTAGCCACTTGAGTTTGTTATAAATACCCAGTGGCAGTGGTTGGAAGTAGCCCACGGTGTGTTTTATATTCTGAACTGAATGTGAATGTCTTTGCGGTTATATAGAGTAGTAAATAATTGAGTTTGATTAGGGAGAGGGACCTCATTATCCCCCACCTGTGCCCAGCTGGAAGGGGAGGGTCGAAATGAAGCCATTAGCTGTCTCTCTTACTGGCATCTCAAAGAGCTCAAATACATCTGTGTCTTATTTTCTTTTCTGGCACAATCAGTCGAGCAAGCTAAGCAGGCATGACCGGATTTGGCAAGTCCCAAGGACTCTGGCAAAGATACACAAGGAAAAGGCGGAGGGCAGTCATTTTGGCTTCTCACTGCCCATTAGTCTAGCGAGTTATGTTTTTGGAAAATGTCTGTTTGGAAAAAGAGTACTTTGTCCAATGTCAAACATCGCATGCTCACACAATACGCTTTGATCTTTTAAAAAATTTGGTCAGGGCAAAGGGAAACAAACTGTGGCATTCATACTAGTATAAACGCTCTTTATGGATAAAGTAATACCCGGAGGACTTACTTTAAAGCAAGCATGTTGCATTTATTACAAGGCTTTCTTTTGCTCATATATTTTCATTTTCTAGTTTGAGGTGCTAAAGAATGAATACACAGGGAAGTGGGACCAGAGCAGATCTGGAATCAGGAGCGCGTCCTCGTCGTCATTGTGATCTGGTCAGGACTGAAGACCCACACTCTGCTCTTGACAATCTTTTCTCACTCCTGGAAACTGAAATATGGCTCATAAAACCTTGACATTCTTCAAAGTCTTTTTTAAAAAGGATTTTGTAGATCATATGGTTAGTCTGAGAATCAGGACATTTTTAATCAAACTGAATATGCTGTCCTGGGAATCCAGCCTTTTCCTCAGGTTGGTCAGGGGTTCCAGTCTGGGAGAGGTACTCTCTGCAAGTCTTTTTTTTTCCCAGAATTCCTCAGCCTCCTTTCTGAACTCCTTTAACTCCTGTCATGGGGTTAAAAATACAGGTCTTCCAAGAAGGTTCACCATCTAAGTCAATTCCAGGATTCCCCAGCATAATTTACTAACTTATTGCATAACTCCAGGCAAGGGGCTTAACCTGGCCAAACCTCAATTTCCATCTATAAAATGGGACCTACCTTTTGGGGAATGATTATATAAACAAAGAAGTGCTCAGTAAATGTTGACTTTTATCACTGTCTCCCTTTATATATCACTTCTTTGTATATAGAAAGAAAAACCTGTAGTTATTATCTTAATTATTGCTTGTTTAGGTATTTATTTTATGGTGAAGTTATGGTAAATACTTTGGAAATACAATTTTACAGTCTAAGAATTATTATTGTTCCCATTTTGCCCACAAGGAAATGAAGTCAGAGTGATTATGCTTTTTACCCAGGGAAGGCGGAACTTCATTTTAGAGCTTGCTGTACTCTGCTGCCTTCTGATGTTTTCAGCATCTTCGTGGCATAGTATAGCGCCAAAACCACACTAGAAAGCATCTCTGAGCCGTGGGTCTCAGCATCGCTCTGAGCTTGCTTCCCACTTTGTGCTTACCCTTAGCACAGAGAGCTCTAATTTGAGTTTCTTGGGTTCCTTTTCTCTTCCAATGAACTGTGCTACTTACCTTAGGGACCATGTTGTTGATTTCTGAATCCCAAATAGGATCTCTAATAGATGGGTGACCTCATAAATTCCCTGATGCCTCAAGCCTTGGTTTCTGTAAAATGGTAAAATGATAGTACCCATTACAGAATTAAATGAGTTTAATATAATTTTTTAAAGAAAAGATTAAAACAGCACTGGGCACATAGTGTTCAGTAAATAGCAGTTGCATCTATTATTTTTGTAATGGTTACACAGTGAATAGTATATACCATGCAAATCAGAATTTCTCTGCATAAGTATTTCCATTATCCCCATCCAGAGGCAATGAGTTTAGTCAAAGTAAAACATACCTCTTCTGTGGTTTAACTCCCTCAAAGAGGAAAGCTTTGAAAACTTGAGCCCAGGTTGCTGTCCCTTGAGAGAAAAAGGTTTTAGATGCTGGGACCTGAGGCTATTTGCTGACCCTCCTCCTGAATGCTGCCACTAAGCCCAGCAAACAAATTTTAGTGTGCTGTGTTTGAGGTCTCTCCCTGCTAATAAACAATCTGCATAGAAGCTGAGGGGCACATGTGACGGGGCTTCTCCCAGGATGATGACTTGGGTCAAGGGAACATAGATGACACTCAGAAAGAAGCTCCTATTTTTTTTTTTTTTTTTACTATTTGCCAGCCTTAGCGCCAGGTCCTCATTTAATGGATGCAGCTGAGGTCCTTAGGGCAACGTTTTGCATAGCTGTAGAACCAAGGTTTCTATCAATGGGCATTTAATTCCTAGCCCATGTGCTTTTTTCCTCTCCAATACCTGCCTTCCAGCTTGGGTTTTGGTTCCAACTCTGTCCCCACCCAGAGAATCAGAGCTGTCCGGATGAAGTCCTGGGTTGTTTGTTGTTTCCCGTCACCTCTCTTTTACCACCTAGTAGAGAAACATTCCCTGTGTCCAGTTAACGCTGGCATCAGAACTTCTCTGTGGTAACTGAGTGTCTATACACGGACACAGTGCTGAATTCTTCAAGTGAGTAATCTCTTTTTAAAATGCCCGTACGTTTTTCAGTGGTTACAGACTTGACAGGGCCTAGCTCTGAATTGACTGAAGCACTCCTGGCAGCATTTAGTCAGCTCTCTGAAGTGGAGCTTCATTCTGCAGCAGCTCAGGCAGCCTCCGAGCCTCAGGAAGGCAGCTCCTCCCTCTGCCTGTGCCCTCAGAGTGCCCTGCGCCCAGGGCGAGCAAGCAGCTGCCTGTTCACAATGGGGGGCGCTTGCAGAGCCCAGGGCTGGATCAGTGTGTGATCTGCCTATGTTCTGGGCTGGTCACCCTGTGCCAGCCACAGCCCAGAGGAAAGGAGGCAGGACTAGCAGTACACTTTTCCCTTCAAGATCATTGTCTCTTCAGTCTCAGAGACAGTGTCCTCCACTGACATAAGAGAGGCTTTAACAGATATATTTCAATAGTCTTTTTAGAAAGCCCATAAAAAACCCTAGATGTAAAGAAATGAGGCATAAAACCCAGAATGTTTGGAAGTCAAGCTGAAAATTGTGGTAGAAAGTCTCTGTTTCTATTTATTATATGGGAGCATAACTTAATGGTTAGACCTAGATGGGTGTTGAGAAGCACTTAACATTCGTTGCATTCTTAGGAAGTGGATATATAGGAATCTCTCAAAAACCAGGATGTTGCCCATTCTACTCCTGTCAGCGCTCTAGACATGGAACAGGATCCAACGTTTACATTCATCTGGAGGGACAGGAGTGGTGGCCGTGTCGTGGACCCGAGGAAACTTTCACTGTCCTGCTTGAGCGTGCAGGATGGGGGCAGAGCCTGATTCTTTCGTTGTGCGCGTTTTTACAGAAATGGAGCCTGGGAGTGAGATACAGCACCCTCGTGAAGGCCCATTCCGAGTGCCGCACGTGCCCCTTCCCTTCACTGTTGTTTTCATTTTCCTCTCATGAACCTTGCTACCCTGGCTTCAGCACGGAGGCTGTAAAGGAAGATGGAGAGCCGAGTTACCTCAGAATGATCACTATCGTTAACATTCACGGGTGGTTCACTTATCATTCCTGACTGCACAGACATGGCAGCCGCTCGCAAGCGTCCGCAGGTGTAGCATGGTGATACATATTACATTGTGCCACAATGGATTTATGTATTCTGTAACAAAAGAAAAGTGTAATGAAAAAATACAGAAGGTAATCCTTTATTCTTCCACCACACAATTTATCAGTAATGCCTGTGGATGATAAGTGCCAGGGATTTCCTCTGCTTGCTTTAACCTTGTCACCTAGGTACATTTTGGTAAAATGACAGAAAAATACAGACTGGGGATTTTCCTGTGTTCAAACATCTTTTAAAAGGACACTTTTAATTTATGGAAGTTAGTCCAAACACAAGGCTTCTTTTTGAGCTGTTAGTCTGCCTTTACTGAAAAAGATGAACGTATTGGCCTGAAATAATGCTATTAGCCAGGAGCAGATCAGAAGAGAGTGTAAGCGATGTATGAGTCAGCTCAAGTCTGCAGTAGTTCAGGTAGAACTAGGTGGATGGGAGTTTAGGAGGTATAGGCCAGGGCTAGTTTGTGAGTACCTAAGAACTTGTGTTGCCTTTCGGCCCTGCTCATCCATTGCCCAACATATTTGCCACAGATGGAGCACTACTGATGTCGGAGGAGGAAGCAGGGGAAGGCAAATCTGAGCGTGGCTGATTGGCATTTGTTCCAAACACACATTGGCCTGTCGCCAGAGCAAATACCCCAAGTTTTTAAATGCACAAGGCACTTTACATTTCAGTACCCCTGCCAAAGTATCACTTACTGCATCACTCCCTAAGTATAGGGGTTTTTTTTTAAAGGGCTATTTCTTATTTTGCTTTGATCAGTAAAATAAACTTTTAAAGATTGTTCTGGGATGGGGTCCAGCTTGTGAGGTAAAGAATGGCTGGAGCTCAGGCATGATTCAGTAACAGAGTGTTCAGTAAAATTAGCTTGACAGTTCTCAGGCCTGCTGTTCGATAGCAAGAACTTGACCAAGTTAAAATGGATGATCATGCTGGCCAGACCAGCATCGGCTTTTGCTTTTTAACAAATGGAATGTCAAGGATTAAACAGCAAGCCGTATGGAGAGGAGGACTGCAGAGATGTCTGTGTATTAGGGAAGCAAATCGGGTTCTCAGATTTGAGATCGACCTGAACCCCTATGCGAGCCAGCCACCTGGTTGGATCCAGCCAAGGCCCCTTCCTAGCCTGTCTAACCGTTGGAGAGCTCTTCCAGGGCTTAGCTTAGAGCTTGGCTTTTCTTTCAGATTTCTTGTCAGTATGAAGTTCTGCCATGGTTTTTGGCCATGTTCCCCTTTGAGATTCTTATGGGGAAATGGGAATGCAACCAAACTCCTTGTGGCAATTCCCATGTTCCATAGTTGGAAACTTGGGTCCTGTTTGTTACATGAGCTACTTGGAATTGGCCTATTTTGTTCCAGTGCCCAAGTTCAGTGGGTGGTATTTGTGATACTTGCTATTGCAATTAAGTGTCTTGGTGAAGTTATACCTCACCCAAAGAGATAGGCTGCTGTTTTTTAGAGTACTTGTTCATTATCTACTCTTGCTAGCTAGATGAAACCCTCCCCTATGCAATTTGACCAGAAACTTCGAAGTAGTGTTAGTGTCTTCTCTTAAAATTATTTGTACTAGCTGGGGATTTAGCTTAGTGGTTTTAAGTGCTTGCCTGGTTAGTGCAAGGTCATGAGTTTGATCCCGGTACCAAAAAAAATTTGTACTTCAGTTAATATTTGGTTTTACTTACTAGCACTAAGTAGATGAGACCATTCCTACTGTAATGTATTGAGCTATTCCTATTGTAATGTGCGTGTGTATATATACATACATTTATACATATCTAGACAGATAGATAGATAGATAGATAGATAGATAGATAGATAGATAGGAAGAGATGTTTTACTAGCTAGTTAGGAAGAGCCTATCTTTTTCTCCATCTAAGTGCTATGGGATATCCTTTCTTCTCCCCTTGCCCAACCGTCCCCAGGTTTTTCCTGTGGGGTACCATGAGCTTGTTACAATGATGGTAGTATCTGCCTACACTGACATTGCTGACACAAGCCAATTTTGTCAGTTATCAATCCTTGCTGCAAGGGAACCCATGATGCAGCTGACCCACACAGACCAGTTAGGTTCAATTTGAGATAAACGAGGAAAGCCTTCCCCATCCATGACCCCTCTTTCATGTGGCACTGCTAGAATGCGTTACTCTCCATCCTAGCAGTATAAGTAGTAATTCAGTCCATTTTTGAACAGTTGGTACTTTGATCTATACTTACTTTAAAACATAGTGAAGATTTTAATAATATCTCTGGTTGAATGCTAGGGATGATTTAATTTTATCTTTTGCTACAGAAATGCTGCTCATGGATTCTCCCTTATTCAAGTGGACAACACAAAGGTCACCATGAAGGAAATCTTGCTAAAGGCAGTGAAGCGAAGAAAAGGATCCCAGAAAATTGCAGGTGAGTTAGTTAAAATCATATTGTGGAAATGAGAGCTTAGCCTTTAGTTAAAAGAGCCTAAGGTATGAGGGTATACATGTGTATGTGAGTGCACGTGCATACATGCATGCACACATGCTTGGGTATGTCTGTGTTTGTGTGTATGTATGTGTTTCTGGTTTCTGCCTAAATTGTTTCATGTATGATTGCTAGAAGATTTGGTTTGCCAGTCTATAACAAAAATAAAACAATCCCCCACTCCAAAAAAGGTGATTTTTTTTTTTGTACCTTCCCCTGAACCTCAGGAAGGGACTGAGTCAGTGACATATGTGAAAAGAATGTGTTTACATCAGTTATGGACATTTTGTCATTAATAATGTGGGTAAATTAAGACAGAGCTATTTGTGCTAACCATTAATAGATATAAGACTATCTTAAAAACAGAATCAATCCTGAACTTGAATCACTGCTCTTAATTTCATGTTTTCATGTAATTTTCAGTGGGAGAACTTTTAGTTACTAGTATTTTGGGAATGGAAAAAAGAGATTTTTGTTCATCTTTACCAGTTGAGGGCAACTTAAAATTTTTTGAAAAAGATAAATCACAAGTACCTGTTAATCTCTAATTCTTCATTACCCAGGTTTATGTAGACAATAGGCTTATGGAATTAGCTATGAAAATTAAAGCATGCTGGAAAAAAATGTTACCATTATTGAGAAATAGTTATTTTTGAGGAATAGCTTAAAGGTTTGTTGTACCACAGGCAACTTTACTATAAATAAGCCCGCACATGACATGTCAAATATCTTAGCTTTATAAATAAGAGACTTCTTAAAAACCTTTGCTTTCACCTTTTAGAAAGGGGGGGGGAAGCACTGCACAGGTTGAAGAAAATAGTTTTGTGCTCTTTTTAAGGGGAGGCATATAATCTGTTCCAGATTTAATTAGCTATCTTCAGATGAAAGCTGAAGTTTTAATAAAAGTTAGAAGAGATAACACAGTGAAGGACACGGATGAGCTGTCTCAAGGCCATATTCCAGGGGAACGATAAGAGCTGTAAAAAATGGCAGAGGAGAGCAATTGAATGGAGCAATGAAAATCTGATTCTCATAAAAAAGAGAGAGAGAGAGAGATGCTGGTAGGGGCGGTTGTAGATGAGACCTGCTAGCGTCTGCAAGCAATTTGGATGCTTGCCAGGAGTCATTGTTCACCCTCGGCTGTGGCGGCTCCGTCCAGATGTGCCAACTGCACGTTTCGGCTTTTGCCAGCTGACTGCGCCGTTTGATAACCAGCTCTCTGGATGCCCATCACTGGCCGCAGAGATAGAATTAAATGATGATGATCTTCCCACAAGTTGGGAGAGGAAACAATGCATATAAATCTCGATTTCATCTCAGCATGAGAAGTCTTTATCCATCATCACTCATAATGAACAAGTCGTTAGCTGGGATGAATGGTGTTCTGGTTTTTCCAAACAACTCTTTTGTTCATTTTTTGGGTGACTTTTATCTATTGCATGGGGGTCAAACTTCTTTGCATTTAGGAGATGATTGAAGAGGCATAGCTTCTCCTTCCCAGGGGAAAGTAGATGTTTTGGGGTTCCAGGGACTAATCTAATAGCTTTTAAACAGCTTCAGATACTCACAGATATTCAATAAGTATTCAATCCTTCTTTAGAATTTGGGTTCATTTTTCTTGTTTGGTGTCTAGGTTTTTAATATAGCTGTATATTTTGTGATATAATTCTTTATATTTAAGAATGTATCATTATGAATTATCTAAGAATGAGACAGAACTTTTTAAACCTTCATTATAGAAAGTCTGCTGTCAAATTTTTTTAGACCATGAAACCCCTGTGAACTCAGTGGGATGCTGCTGAGCCAGGGTCTTCCTTCTGTGTCCAGCCGTCTCTGTTCGATCTTATACCTGTTTGTCTGTATCTGTACCCAGACACATTGTGGACACATTTATCATTCATACATCTGTTTATGTTCACCTTTGTGAACACATCCCTGCCATTTCCATCACTGTCTTTGCCATATCCTTGGCAAAGACTTAGGAATCGTTATCTGAGAAACATTGATCTACATTTATTCCTTTTCTTACTAGAGAAGCCAGTTGAGATTAATATGTTTACATAAATTATAGTGTCCATTTTCTTAATTCAAAAAGCTTTTACTTATAATAAGAAATTTTTTCAGTTTTGTTAAATCTGGCCTCATGAAATAAAATGATTCTCGGTTTAGCAAAAACAGTTGTCTGAGGTTAACATGGTAAAAGGACATTGTATGGTTTTGAACTTTATATTGAGGAGTGGATTTCTTTCAGAAGGTGATTAATGAAAAGAGGAAAATCTTGTCATAAGAGGGAAAGATAAGTACATTTACTTTAAAAAAAAAAATCTGTGCTGCTCACAGTTGGCTGTGAAATACTTACCAGTTGCCCATTGTGATACATGAACTTAATCAAGAACTTGTTGGGAAGAGATGCCAGGTCAGAGATGGGCATGCTGCACTTCGTGTGCTCCTACAACAGTGACTGCTCCGTCTTTGCAAGAAGATGCCTGTCATGCTCTGTGTCCAGAACAGAAATAGAGTGCCAGCCCTCTCAGCACACAGCTTTCACCTGATCGAGTGCAGAACCCCACCCCGCCACAACTCTGCTGCAGTTACTCAAGGGAGAAGAGGATAAATACCACTTGAAATTAAAGGACACATGTGTACCATGTGGAGCCAGTAGTTCTCACATTACTTGTTTACTAGAGAGACTGGTTACAGTAGAACAAAAGTTGAGAAATCCTTTGCTAGGCCAATGGTGCACTTCTGTCCTTACCTGCAAACATTTAACTTCCCTTAGCTTTTTTCCAGACTGACTGTGTTGCTCTTCAGCTAGTAATAACAAAAACTTAGAATTTGAACTATTTTATTATTAAATAAAGATGAGAGCTTAGCTGAGCACAATGTCACACACTTGTAATTCCAAGAGGCTGAGGCAAAAAGATCACGAGTTTGAAGACATGCTGGGAACTTAGTGAGACCCTGTCTCAAAACAAAAATGAAGAAAGGCTGGGTTTTAATTCAGTGGTGGAGTTTGCCTAGCATATGCTGCAAGACTCTGGGTTCATCTCTACCACTGCCAAAAAAAACAAAACAAAACTTAATAATCACAGTACTAATAGTTAAGTACTCTGTACTCTTCCCTCTGGCAGTCAATTCCCAGTTTTCATTTATAAAAAATCAGAAAGTAGGGGATTTAGCTTAGCAGCATAAGCGCCTGCCTGGCAAGCATGAGGTCGTCTGTTTGATCCCTGGTACCAAAAAAAAAAGAAAGAAAGTAGTAGATATTTGAGCAGAAATTCTTTGTGAGGTAAATAGGTTTTTCAGTGGAAACTTTCAGGCTTTCAAGATAGTTTTATTTTTTAGGATAGACTATGATTATAAATACTTGTAACTAATCTAAAATTTAGACTTACATTATTTGTAATTATTTCTTCAAGTCATAACTATTTATGAACACAGCAGGATTTTTTCCTGTTAATATTCATGTATTTAACCATAGTAGACTTTTCACAGTGTGTTCCAGTCAGTTCTCTGCTAAGGCCCATTTTTAAAGCCTATTTTTAAACATCTCCTTTAAAGTTTCTATCTTTTCATTTATTATTGACCTACTTGACATTTGGAATCTACCAGCATCGACAGAAAGTCCCCACTGTTGAAGAAATAGTAAATGGAGAATCCGATTTTAAAAGATGAGATGAAACCTTTTTATTAATTTTAACAGTTGGGTGAGTGTGTTTTTGACACAGTGAAGATGGCCTGTCAGGTGTCTATGGATTTAGCCAGTAAAATATACTAACCTGTTATTTAGGTATAAAGGCCTTAGTTCATTACTTTTTCTCCTGTCAAAGTCACCTCATGATCAGGGACATTCTGAGTTTTATGGTATTTTGTTTATTGTTATTGTTGTTTAAAAATGCTGCTACTCACCAGCCTGTCCCAGTCTCCTGAAGCATGATGTTGGGTAAAAGATGCTGTTGAGAAACAGAGACAGATCAATTTCAATTTTAACATGGACCCAGAAATATAGGTTCTTCCTGATCTACAAAACAGAGGATTCAGAGTGGTTTTACCAAACAGAATAGATTTCTACAAAGCTCTGATTCAATATTTATTCTCATTATGAAATGGTTTTTCTGTATTACCAGCTAAAAGGTTGAACATGTTTTTTTCTAACGTCCTATCCATTCTTGCTTTTTGGTATGAAAGATGGATGTTTATTAAATTGGAGTGGTTTTTTTAAAGTTCTTATAGTATTACCAATACACCTGTGACATTCATTCTTACCGCTCTTATAAAATTTCACCTATGACTTGAAAGTGTTAGCTTGGCGAAGTGAACACCGTGTAATGTCTGTTTAGTAGTCTCAGAACAGTGTATTGCCTGCTAGTGTGCTATTTGCACAGGACCCCTAGATGTAACCCACAGCTTCTCAAATGGTATTCCTGAAGGTACTGCTAGGAACAGAGAGGAGCAGTCCATGAACGTCTACCACAAGATGTGGGGTGATGGTCTGAGGGCATCAGAGTAATAGTGGCATCACTGGAGTCTTAATTTGTATCTTAAACTTCTTATAAAATCTACTTCTTGATCCATAGCATATCTGTAGCTCTGTTGCACATTCCTTATCATCTACCTCATTTGTTAGACTTGTGCTGGGTACAGGGGGACAATGATCAGAAGGCCAACGAGGCCCTTGCTGAGAGCACTGATAGCAAACCTTTCAGAGATTTCAATAAAACAACAGCCCACTGTGGCACGCACACCACAGGTTTGCCTCTAATATTCTAGAGGGAGCATGCACTCCAGCGGCTAAGAGAGAGGACTAGTGTGCGGGGAGCTCCCGGCTTCATTCAGGGAGTTCAGGAGACTCCTCCCTGAGACACTGACGTTCAGACAAAGACCTTCACATTTAGGCTGTGAAAAGTTAAAAGAGTGGGGAGGGCCAGTCACTCATCATATTTTAATATGATTACTTTTTGGATTACTTTGCAGTATACTTAATTCTTCCATCCTAAAATTTTGGTAACATTGACTCAAGAGACATAACAGATGGCCAGCACAATGAATGGTACCAGTGTCTACCCAGTCATTGAGCCACATATCCTGTCACCTCTCTTGAAGTTTTCCCTACACTATCTCCCAATGTCTTAACCGTTAGCAAGAGGCATCAGTTTTACCTCTAGAATATATCCTGAGTCCATTCAAGCTTTTCCAAATCCACTGGCTGAGTCCAAGTCACTGTGACTTTTTATTTAGACTGAGGAAGTAACAGCCTAAGCTGTTTTCTTTGCTTCTCCTCTGAGCCTCCTCCAGTCCATTGTCTGCACAACAACCAGAGAGATCTTCTAAAGTACCAGTCCAGTACCTGCTCCAAACCCTTCAGTGCATTCAGTTATTGGAGTCATTGATTCACTCAGACAAGAATGCAGGCTTCTAACTGTGAAATGCGCTGCAGCTCAGAGAGGGAGGGACATTCAGAGAATGTGAACCCCAAAACAGAAAAGAACTGGAAAGAAATGTGGAAAGAAGTACGGAGTTGATGGTTGTAATGTGGCAGGTAGAGATGAGGCAGAGATGTGCACATACAAGAGGGGAAGAATTCTGAGCCTGTGACCTAATATGGACCTGGTGGAGCAAACTGACTGTAGTCCCCTTACTTTCATGCCAGACAGACGCAGACACTTGTGCACAAACGAACCCACTGTTTATCAAGCGTGTTTTAAAGGGGATTCGTGTCAGGAGAGGCGTTAGTCTTTCCAAAAGCAAGATCCATTCCAAGGCGATGAGAGTTGATACATCGAGGGCCTTTGTGTATTTAACAACATGCCTGGAAAGGAGATTTTATTATGCCTCTTTTATAGATGAGACTTCACACTATTAAAAGGGAAAGAAAAAAAGGTTTATTTCAGGACGGAGGAACTTTGGTAACTGTGTGTAATCAGGTACTTCTCTGACCTCCCTTTCCCCAGCTCTGAGAGAAGTTAGTTACCAAATTTCCATGGCAAGTAAATGGTGGATCTAAATTGGAGCCCAGGCTTTTTTTGACCTCAAAGCCCATACTCTCTTTATTTGTACCATGTTGCTTATTAGAACCCTAATGGGAGAGCAAATTTAAAATTGTGTAAACAGAAATGTTCATTGATTGTGAGATCTAAATGCACTAGGGAAGAGCAGCATTTAAAGGAACCCTGTGGTGAATCTGGATATAAAGCCAGGAATTCTTTTTGTAATTGCACAGTTTGTCTGAATTGGTGTCAGTTTTAATGTTTTATGTCTAGCTTTCTTAAAGCAACATACACCTGGCCTAAGCTGCCCTATTAAAAGGGAAATCCATCTATGTGTATATGGAATTGGGTTTTTAACGGTCTTTGAGCCTGAAATGTTCTCTGCAGGTTCAAGTAAACTAAAGAATTTTCTGGCCATGGGATTGAGCAGAGTCCTACTTCATGTGTGACTGTAAAGACTGAAAACCCAGCACCCTTTTGTTTATGGAAATAGAGTTTATGATCCAGTGACAGACCATAGTTTCCTTACGTTATAGTAGGTAATCCTAAAAAGAAAAAAGAGGAAGAAAGAGGAATAAATAGGACTGTTTAATTTTTTTTTTTCAAAAAGGCAGTAATTTCTGTAGACAACTGTTCCTCATGAAAGAAGAAATAATCCTGCTGATGCCACTCTTGCAGGGCAGCTGAGTAGGAAATAAAGACCTGATATTCAATATCCAATGACCCAGTGGGAAAATGATATAGTAAATTAAGGTGGCAAAGGTGTTTAAATGTATAACTCAGAAGTGTTCCAGCAGGAACTCCAAGTTAAATATTCCTCCTCGTTCCTCTCTCTGCCCCTTTATCTTGCTGCTTCATCTCACGTGAGCCTCCCTCTGTCTCAAGCTCTCTGAGGCGCCTGATGGATCTTCTCCAGTATAGGGCAGAGCACGTTAAAGATGGTATTGCAGTCAACTATTTTATCCAGAAAGGCTGGAAATTTAGAGAATTTATGTCAGGGAAAAATCTTTTGGAACCACTTTAGAGACCCAATTATTTTAGAAGGGTGTTATGAGCTGTTGGAACTGCCACATCAGAAAAACTTGAAATATATCATTCGCCAAAACTACATCTGACCAGCATTTACTCTTCCTGCTAGTCACTAATCTTTCAGAAGTTCCTTTTCCATTACAAAATCTATTCATTCACTTCATCTGGGGCAGTCACAAGCATGGATTAGATTAATGAAAAAACAGAATGAAAGGAAGAGAAAAGACATACACTCCCAGAGGCTTTGTGGTGGTAGGGGAGGTGCACAGCTTGCAGGTAGAGGGCCTTCCCTGGGTCCACCCTGGGACTAATTCTGCAGCACCACTAATGTAATAATACCATCTTAGGAAACACTGTGATAAATATACACATTGACTATAAGCTGTATACTGTCTGTAGAAATTTTTTAAACAGTGAAAAAATCATGTTCTAGGTGATGGTACGTGTGATCACATTCCTGGCCTCACTTGGCATAGCTCAAACACAGGACTGACCGAGGTTTCTCCAAGGCACTGTGAGCAGGCCGTTTGTGCTTTTAAGCTCAGTGTGGCTCTAAGGTACCACACAGGTTAACAATCATTGAATGCTACCTGCTCTGTCCTACAAAAATCATGTGGAAAACCCAATGAGAATACAGAAAGGGAGGCTCTCAAATATGCAAACCCATCAGCTGGAATGTCAAAGCTTCTAGAGTAGCACAGGTAAAGAAGTACAGTATTGGGGCTGGGAATATAGCTCAGAGGCACAGTGCCTGCCTAGCAAGTCTGAGGTCATGAGTTTGATTTCTGGTGCAAAAAAACCAAAAAGACATACAGTATTTTAAACTCTGTGTGGGCCAGGGGGCTGAGAAAAGATGGCCTGGAGTAGTTTGTTTGATGGCATTTTGAAGACTAGTTAAGACTTTGCTAGATGGCTAAATGAAAAGAACCATTCTGGCAGAGGAGGCAACTCTTTTGAGATGTAGTCACAGCACAGAGAAGTTCCAAATTCCTGGAGCAGGAAGGAGGCAGACAGAAAGCCACAGAAACTAAGCAGGAACCAGATCTTGCAGGCCAGACCTAATTGTGTACTCAAAACTAGGAAAAGTACATCTGGATGTTGGGACGTCTGTATAGTAGGCACTAGGGATTTTGTAGAGACCAAGAAGTGGTCCCACCCTCAAGGAGCGTGCTGTTCAGATGATGAGGCAGGCAAATGAACAGCCAGTCATAATGCCATGCATGTGATAAGTAGAACTAAGTAGAGGGCCTGAATGTGCAAGGGGCACGAGAGCCCTGGTCCAGTCTGAGGGAAGTGTGGGAAGACTGTCCTGAGATCTAGAGAGGAAAGGGCCAGGTAAGAGAGATGAGAAAGAGCATTCGTGCTGACCGAAAGAAGCAAGAGCTTGTTCTCTGGAAACCAGAGCAATGGCACTGTAGAACAGGAGTTGAAGAGTGAGCCATGCTGAGCTTGTAGTGGGCTTTTGGGAACCAAGTCTTGTTTATAAAGTGGTTAAATTTGAATTTCATTCTGATGGCAGAGGGAGACCATTAAAAGGAGGGCGACATAGTTAGAATTTATTTTCAAACACTGTCTGCATTGCACAAATGGAGGAGGAGCCACGCAACACTCAGCATTGCCGCAGTGCCTGTAGAACCTGCCCTGGAAATGATGGCTCCCTGAAGTCAGGTGTGGAAGAGACTGGAAGGCCCTGCCTGCAGGACCAGGAGGTGGTACGGTGTCCTTTGCTAGAGCTGAGCACACAGCAGGGAGAATCAAAATACAATAGTTACAGTGGTACCTCGTTTCATGAACACTTTTGTTTATAAACAGTCTGGTTCTTTTTTATTTTTTTTTTTGTACCAGGGATCAAACTCATGACTTCGCACTTGCCAGGCAGGCTCTTATGCCACTGAGCTAAATCCCCGGCCCAACAGTCTGGTTCTTGAATAGAAGCACTTGGTGGAATTTTGTTTTTGTTTGCAAACTCTGCATCTGGTGTTGAATACAACCTCAGCCATCTTTCCCACACAAGCATGAACATGGCCATCTTTTCTGGAATTGTGGCGGAATTATTTATGAACTGAGGTGCCTTGGTAGCTTGGAGCTGGAGCCAGATCACTCGAAGTTAGTTTCAAAGGGAGATGGTGGTAAAAGAGAGGCTTGTAAAAGGATTTTTGAAATATAATGAAATACTTATTAAAAAAAATTAAACATTTTGGAAGTTTGCTAGAAAAAGGATGAAGTTTTGTCTTACTTTCTTTGGTGTAAATCTTTTGGTTCTTTTATTTAGTTCACATACAAATATTCACATAGGGTTTCGTGTGGGCAAGGTTTCTGTCTTTTGTTTTTATTTTTTTAATCACTTATAAGCTCAACATCTGTGAAGGTGCCTGTTTAGCAGAGAACACTCAATAAATGCTTGTTAAATGAATTCATGAAAAATGTATATGTGTAAAGATTTTCTTTTTTTTTTGTTTGCTTTTGGTTGTGATGACCACACGATATATATGGTTTCATATTTGGCTTTTCATTCAATAATACGCTGTAAGCATTTGTTCTAGAATGACTGTGCATTTTCATTTTTCTGGTTAAGTTTATTTAACTTCTCTATTGAAAGATGTTTCAATTATTTACAAATTTTCAGTGTTCAAAAATATGTGGTGAATAATCTTGTAGAAATATTCATTGCATAGTATGCTAAATTTTAAATATGTGGTTACTTGTAAGAATTTTGCTTATTTACAATTTTTTTTTGCTTATTTACAATTTTGAGAAAAACAAATTACCTTTCAAAAAGTTTCTACTCATTCATGTCGCTGGCAGAGTATAAGAGAACACCTTTTCCCTACTACCTTACCGACACTGAATTTCATCTATCTTTAATTTTTGATGTTTAATAGTTAGTATTTCACTCTAATTTGCATATCTGTCTAGTCAAGTGTTTTTAAAATGTGTTTATTAACCATTTATCTTTCTAAGAGATACATCTTAGTTCGGGCAATTCTTTTAGTGGAAGAAGGGATTGAAAGAAAGGCTAATTTCAGAAAACTTTTTAAGATATGGCCTGTAGTTTAGAATACAGTTTTCCCCACAATACCTTTTCTTTTCCTGCCCACACAGGTGTGCACACACGCTGTTACGAAGAGAGAATGCACACCCAGAGCAGGCAGTTTTACTTGTTTACCTGCTGGCCTTTTGATCACCAACAAATCTATTATTGTTATGTTCAGAACGATCTTTCTGATAATATACCACACTGCAGTTCATCTCATTTGAGATCTTATGTTATTGCTTTGTCATCAAGACTTGTTTAAAACACACACTTTGAGTAAAATTTTTACTAAGTACTTTGTTTTAGTCTGGTGTGTATACATGGCACTTACAAAATGTAATGCAATGTAATCTGGAAATCAGAAATGCAGGCAAAAGTCGTCACTCCTAGCAGGTTGCTTTAGGAAGGCGTATCCGAGGACATGTCTGGCAGCATTATGAACAGCGCTGGCACCAAGGGCAACTGTAGGGGGTTAATGGGGACCCTGCATCATTTCTTGCCATGTGCCTGGTGAGTAAACTCCTAGAAGTTTCTGGGAATGGTAGCAAGTGGGGAAAAGGCTGTAACCAACAATCAGTGTCACAAAGTGGGGATGACTAATTTGCTGAGGAGACCATTGAGACAGATGTTTAATTAGCTGAAGTCAGAGTGGATAAATTGGGAGAGGACTGCCTATGTAGAGAGATGCCTTTTTCCCTCATCTCTCATTTAATTGTTTTGTTTTCTCTGTCTTTTTTCTCTCTTTGTCTTCCTCTTCCTTTTTCCTTGTCTCTTTTTCTTTCTCTGTCTTTCCGTTTTCCTCTCTCTCTCTCTCCCCTCCCTTACCAGTTTACTTTGTGAAGGCAGTAGCCTTAGATTGAAAGGAGGTACAGGGGAAGGTAGAGAGAAAGTATCAAGGTAATGATTTCTGTTTTACCCTTTATAAGAGACCCTGTCAGATGGGCATTATCTTCATTTTGCAGTTGAGAAAACTGAAAATATACATAAGCATATATGTTATGCAGAAAAACGTTTGTATCTATATATCTGATAAATATAGATAGAAAGATAGGGAGATATGGCATGTGTTGCTAACAAATAATGTAGATAAAATTCAATTTTTGAGCCCTGTGTGTTTTTCCCTATATCATTGCTTCCTTTCTTAAAATGTAAGGCTGATGAGAGAACTTGTGGAGTAAGAGTAATAATCTGTATATTGACAAGGAATCTAAGTAGTCACAAGAGCTGGGATCACAAAGATTGTATGCAGTTGTCAGAACTATCAAAGGGTATTTATGAGATCTGTGCATATCTAAATTTTACTTAGATGTAAAAGAATCTTAAATTGAATTCCTTAATGATTTACTTGAGGATATGTTTAGGACAAATACACTGATACCTGTTTTTTCCTTTAAAATACAATTTTTTAAAGAAGATGTTTTGATTGATCAGTATGTGATAAAGCAAACATAGTAAAATGTTCATCATAGCATATAAGTGATGGGTACTTGGACTTTTCATGTGCAGTTCTCTCAACCTTTCGGTGGTACAGAAATGCTCATAATAAAATGTAAAAGGACTCACAGAAATTCAAAACAAGTAATGTAGACTCTGCTTTTTGCAGGATATTTTATCTTCCTACTGCTTCTGTCCTCAGTTTTGCTTTGTTTTTACTTTCTTCTTTCCTTCCTTTCCTTTTCTCCATCCCTGCCTCCTTGTCCTTCTTTCTCCCTCCCTCAGTTCCTTCAGGGGTACTTGAGGTTGAACCCAATAGCATCCTGCTACTGAGCTATATCATTAGCTCTCTTCTTAAACTTTTGAATTATGAGACTGTCTCATCAAGTTACCCAGGCTGGACTTGAACTTGGGATCCTCCTGTGTCAGCCTGCCAGGTAGTTAGGATGACAGCACCCAGGGTCAGTTATCTTTTCTTGAAATAAGGGTAGTAATCACTGCCTTCCTGGGTTGTTGTTTTGGCTGGGGTGCATGTGAAACCCTTAGTCCACAGTAAGTGCTCAGCAGAGGTCAGCTACCTCCATCTCTGTCACCACTGCCAGATCTGGCACGCTATGAAGTCTGGCTTTGTCTGTGGGATTTGGTTTCTTTCTTTTTCTACCTATGTGACTTGGCCTTTGTCTGCCTTTGTCTGCACTTACTGTTTTTTAGTATTTCAAATCTATGAAAAGCTTAGGCCCTGTAATACAATAAGCCCTTGAATTGTGTTTGGATTTAAATCTGCTGGAAATACCTTTTACTTTGAATAGTAGCAGACTAGATCCAGAGAGTCACTCTAATTTTTTTTTTTTTTTGCTAATAGTGAAACTCATACCATACACATAGAGGTTTATAAATGATCCCAAGACTCTTTCATCGTATAGCTTATATTAGCAAATTTACTTCTCTATGTCTAGAGATAAAAACAAGCTAAAATTGCCTATAACAGATTTACTTATGAGTGATTTTTAGAAGCTTTTTTTTTAAAGAAAGTTTTGTATTAACAGTTTAGTACTGAAGGGAGGGTAGTGGAATGGGGGGAAAAAGGATCAAGTTAAATCATTTCTCTATGATACAAATTCTCTATGATAAATATGATCACTATGTATATCTGAAATGTACCAACAAAATCTGATTAAAGGAGAAAAAAAAAAACAGTTTAGCACCTCCCAGAGCCTATTGCTTCTTCTTTGAAAAAAAAAAATTTTTTTTTAAATGTACAAAAAAAATGAGTATAATTTTGGAGAAGAGGATTACTGAATTAGACACAGAGGGGCTGGAGTGCAGGGTCTGCCTGAACCATCTCGAGCCTTTAGGAAGGGGCTTGGACCTCCACCAGCAGCAGGGGGCCCTTTCTTCAGGGGTGCCATTCCTGTGTTCATCCTGCTGGTGGCTGCCGTGAAAATGCTTCCTCCAGCAAGACCAATTCTAGCTGCTCTCCATGAAAAACCAGTATTTTAGAAAGGTGGTCCCACCGCAGAAGACATCGCCAAGACCAGCCAGAGACCAGGGGCGCCTCACTCCTATCCTGCCGCTTGCCGAGGCCTGACCCTGGCCCCAACACTGACACTGGAGCCGCTCATCTCCTGCAAGCGTTTAGAAGCCAGTTTTTATCAACCGCAATACTAATTTTGCATAAACCTTTTTTTTTTTTCATTTTGAGTCAATTACAAATAGTGGCAACTTCTGCCCATCTCAAGAGTTTTAAGTGCCTTAGGGAAAATAGCTCAGTGAAGATATTTCTTTGCCTGTGTTACAGTGATAATAAGTTCCAGAGACAAAGATGACTTAAAATCAGGCAGATGGCCTTGGGTTAGCACAGGGAGGGAGGTGTCAGCACCCACTTCTCTGGTTCCCTAGCTACTGATCACAGTGTGGCAGTCACCAAGGTGTGGATGCCACTGTGTCATCAATTTTTCAAACAGAAAGTTGGTGAGATTGTGCTTAAAGCCCAAGTACTGCAGAAGATGGAAGGTGGGCTCTTGTAACTCTTCAGTGTTCCTGGAGATTGTCACTTTATAATCATAAATACCAAATTTTACCAAAACTTCAGCCCCCTCCCCACACTATATTTAACAGCAGAACAATGTGAATTAAGGTAAAGTGTGTTTAAGTCTAAAAAAAAAAAAAAAACCTGAGGGCATATGGATCTCTCAAGTGCAGCGAGTCCTGTAAGTATTGGAGTTGAAGCTGTGCTCCAGGCAGTGGATAGGGTGGCGGCGGCCTGTTCCCAGCAAGGCGCCATGCCAGTGAGGAAGATGGTCAGTAAGAAGTAAGTAATCCTGATAGGGATTTCCACCTGCAGCTTGTATGAGTCTTTCCATTTTTTGACCAAAAGGACCTCCTCAAGCTGGCAGCTTGGTGAGTTCCCCTGCTGAGGGGGAGTCTCTCTTCCTGCTAGGATGGGCATTTCCTCAGCCTTTCCACATGCTGCCACACATCTCTTGTTCCAAGCCGCAGGGGTACATGAACTCTTGAGCAGCAAGTGACTGACTATCTGGGTCAGCTGCAGCCATGTAGAGGGACAGGCCCATGTCAGCTCTGCAGGCTAAGTAGAGGCAGCAGTGGCTCTGTAACAGAGGCGCCCTGGGCCTGTCACCGGTGAGCTCCTAATGCACTGATCTGGCTAGATGGCAGTGAGCAAAGGATGAGCATCCTCTTTTTCCTTTGGGAAAGGGATGTTGAACTTTAGTAAAATGAGAGAACCTTGTGTATAGGCAAAGATTCTTTTGGGTTCACTGATGCCACTGCTGGACCAGAGTTGGCAGCTAACACATTTTGTACAGTGAACTGAAAAGCAGTGAAAGCCCGTGTGCTCTCTTAACCCCCCACCAGCTTCAGCCAGCGCTTCCTGTTTTGGAAAGGATTCATTGCACTTCGATTATTGGACTTTCTCTGAGTTAAACTATTGAATGAAAACATAAATGTCGTATCATTGTAGGGCAGGGTCTCTTGGGAGTCTTTGGGGAGGCAGAGGAGCACACCGGAGACAGGTGTGAGGCACTGGGGGCAAGTAAGGGTGCGCAGCAGGGGGAAGCTGCTGCACTGCACACACTGTTAGAGAAGAACCAAGGTACGCAAACTCACTTCCAAACCCAGAGTGAGCACAAGGGGGAGAGAGCACACCCATGCTAACTTCTCCTCTCCTGTCCTGAATGTTAATGTTTTATTATGGTTATGTTAATATTTTAAATAGAGTAGGTATGAAGATACATACCAGAAGAAATAGCAAAAGCAAACAAAACAAAAAAATCCAGCTTAAACTAATTGCCTATAAGGAGCAATTCAGGGAGGACGTGAGGAAAGAATTACTATTTTTTATCAGTATTAATTGTAGTATGTGTTACTTTGATGAAAGAAAAAATAATTTTTAAATGTGTAAAAAAAAAAACAGCTTAGCAAGATTTCTTTCTTTGCTTACACACACTTTCTCTACTTGGAAATTTCCTTTCTCCTAAAATCCAACATCCATTTTATCGGGTTAGTTGTTAGATTTCTATGAGAACATCATTATTAAATAGTTGCTTCCCATTGTAAACATTTCCAAACTTTTTAAGACCAAAATGTTATGATTGTAACCATCATTCTGTGAGTTTTGCCAGCATTTTGTCTCTGTGACCTGTATTTTCCATAGTTTAAAGCACAGGCTATTAGCCAAATACTCTGTCCCATTCTAAGAATGACGAATATCTCTAATATAAATGAAAACAGCTGCTTTTCCATAACATTAGCATCCTAAACAGCTGTCACATGTACATTTTGACATTCTTTTTTTCTTTAAATTGGGGCAAAAATTAGTTTACTGAATCCACTGATCTGGCTAAGTATATATCTAACTTCTGGGGAGAGGTAGAGAAGAGGTCAGAGAAAAGCCCGTCGAGCTAGAATGTAGACATCCCCAAAGGCTGGGACGCACTTAAAATAGAAACCCCACGATGAGCCCTTCTGTGCCGAGAACATCAGGTCTGTGGGGCCTGGCACGGCTGCCGCTCCACTGTCACCTCTGCCAGTGAGCCTGAGCCTCGCAGCAGCCACTCTTTTTCTTTCTTCTGTCTAAAGAAACTCTGGAGTGCCACTCCCGTGTCCCCAAGAGCCCAAATCAGTGCCTTCTCCCCTGCAGCCCTTGAGGATTTCTGTTCAGGTGGCTGCATGGATGAGGTCGTGCTTCCTCTGCCGGGGTAGAGCTGGCCCTGTTGCTCACTGCTCACCAGGTGACCTTGCTTAGGTCATTTCCTACCCGAAGCACCTGCCATATCACAGGCCACTGTTTCATTCTTAGCTGTGAACCTGGGTCATAGAGAAACCTGCTGGACTCCATTTTTGCCCACTTTTACTAGCTCAATGGTGAGTTTCTTAGCCTGTTTGAGCTTCAGTTTCCTCAGTAGGAGGGAAAATAGTCATTGTATCTCTTTCTAGCACTGTTACAAGAATTAGAGACCTGTGCAAAGCACCAAGCACCCAGTAAGTCTTCATTGCTGCTCTATTGCTTCATAAATATTAGTTCCACCTCCTGCTTTCAATTTCAAGTGTGAATGCGACCCAGTAGTGTAACACTTTGCCTTTTTTGTTGTTGTTGTTTATTTCCAAATGATCACAACTGCTTTGAGTCATAGTTTGACAAAGACTCTAGCTGCTAAGGAGCTCAGTTCAAATTACTCCCTATCAGGTACAGCCCAGAGCATGGGCTTCTGTCCAGCAGCTTGCTTGAGCTTTTCCAGGGGTCTGAGGCCCCTTTGTCAGAGCAGCATCGCATCAGCGGGAAACCAGGAGTGACATGGAGGCACAGCCTGGCTGTCGTTCCTCCCCAGCACCCTGCCTCTGGGGCAGGATCTGCAGAAGGGTTAAAAGCAAGAGAAACAGGACTCCCCAGAGAATATCTAACATTAGCAGAGAGGAAATGCTGTTTGGCCTGGGAGTTGGCTGAAGGAGACGGACTGTAGTGGAAGCTGCTGGATTTACTGTTATTAACAAGGCAAATGGAAAGCCAGCAAAACAGCCCAGCTCCCAGATAATAGAGCAAACAAGAAAGAAGACTCCCAGGAAGGAAAATGGCCAGCAGCCACGGCTCCTCTTCGGCTGTTTTTTCCTTTGCTCCATCCTTTTTATGTTGTTTGTAGCACAAAGAGAGACATATTTTAACATTTGAGTTACAAGTCACAATTGGCTTAAAATAAAACAGTATATATAATTCAACCTCTTACTGTTTGATAGCTTATGAGTTGCACATACAAAATGTGCAAAATTATATTAATATAGTGATAAATAGTTGCTGTTTATTGAGCACTTGTGTGCCAGGCTGAGTGATTTCCACGTGTTACTGTGTCATTTAATCAATACAATAATAGCGTGAATCAAGCACTATCATCATCCTCATTTAGAGTTTAGGAAACAGTGCTTCCAGCATTTACATATTTTCCCAGTGTCTTGAAGCTGGTGGAAGTGAGATTTGAACCCTGGCATTAAGATTGAACCAATCTAGTGGAAAGTGTTAAGGCAAGAGCAAAAATGGATGTTATAAAGAGTTGGACATAGTACTGGCAATAGGAAAAGTATTTCCTGATGCTGTGTTCTGATTTGAAAATAAGCCAGTTGGTACAATGGACACTGGAAGGAAGACAGTATGGGCAGAAGGGAGCCCTGTTGGAACCAGCGCCTGAAGGCTCAGACCCCACAGCAGGGAACAGTGTAGACAGGCAGTCCACAGGAGGTGACCTCGAGGACGGAGGTCCCGACAGCAAGGACCAAGGAAGCAGATAATTCCCAGCATCCAGGGACAGCCATACAGAGAGCTGCAACCTATGTGGGGTTGAGCCACAGGGCAATAGGCGAGCAAAAATCCTATTACCAGAATTACCTCTAGAGAAAAAAATCCCCATTGGAAGCCAACATACTGTGTTTTTCACTCATGAAACCCACCTGATTAGCCTTTTTTCCTCTAGTGTTAGAACAAAGAAACCTAAAAATACATAACTTTAAATGCTAAAACCAAACTTGCCCACACCTTAAAATAGCTGGAAAACTGAGACACCACCATACACCCAGTTAATTCAGTTAGTCATTCATCAGACATTTATCAGGCCCCACAATCATACTCTCGGGGCACATTGGGTCACTGGGAGTCATAGCAAGTGGAAATCTCCAAACTGTTTAAATTGTTTTTTTGATCAGATCTCTCCTTTTATTTTCCTTCCTTTTTAACAAGCAAGTATAGTTGAATCCAAATAAATTAAATGTATAATATACAAACAGGGAAGCCCAAGCAGGCAGGTGACAGCAGGGGATATGACAGGATTCTCAGAAGAGGTGCTCTGAGAACCCGGCAGGGTAGCAGGGCTGAGGGCAGGGTTCTGGGCAGCAGCAATGACTTGAGTGAGATGTTAGGCCAAACCAGACTTTTCCCAAAGGAGTTCAGCCTGGTAATCTGGTAGGAACTGATACTGTGGGGTACAAAGGGTTGGAGGTCTGAAAGGATTTAAGAGACAGCCCACTGGGTGACAGGAAAGGCACAGACATGATGTGGAGCTGGGAGACTGTGATGGGTATGCACAGAATGAGCAGGCCACCCATTGGGCTGGACCCTAGAGGACGTGGCCGGATGAGGAATGCACAGACAAGAAATTGGGATGGGCAGAAGACCTTGAGAGTCGCACCACTGGTAAGTGTGGGGAAGTTGAGAACAGTTTTACTCCTGGAAGGGAACCCTCAATTTGACTCCACAGAGTGCTCTCTGACAATAGGGTGAGGAACAGTGGGCCCGTGGCCAGGAGGCAGTTGGGAGACCATCGCTGTGGTGGGATGATAATGTAGGGAGACTTATGCAGCCAGTAGAGTCTGCAGAACTTGGGAGCTGACTTAATGTCAATGACAAGGAGGCAGGCTGAGTAAAAATTATTCCAATCTGTGAGTGCCACGTACCCTTCGGAGTCGGTAGAAGTCAGAATCAGTCTCGGTCATCTTTGCACGTATGGTGCCTAACTTAGGGCATGGCACGTGGCATGAGTGTGCTAAATGTTTGGAGAACTGAGTTAATTCATTACAAGGAAAAGCTGGTTTGAGAAGGGCAGGTAAAAAAGTTTATGGTTGATTTTCCTATCAGGTTAGAAGCTAAAAAGGGCTTAGTGTTCTCTCTGCCTGCAAACCCAGGGGCAGGCCCTCCATTGCCAGGGGTGCTTCCCTGGAGGACCCAGGAAGCCCATCTCCCACTGCCAGTGCCCAAAGGAGCCGGCCCACACAGCAGCTCGCACCAAGGTGAGCATACAGCACTCACTGTTGCCTTGCTGAATCTGCTCAACATAGAGCCATTATCCTCACTTTACAGAGCAGGAGACCGAGGTTCAGAGAGGACGTGCTTTTCCCACTCCAGTCTCTGACATAAGCAGATTTGAAGGAAAGGCTTTGGATTCCAGTGTATCATAACAGAGGCTAGTGATTGGAAGCAGTTGTACCTAACTTTGCTCTCCATTGACTTTGGCTGGAGACACTGCTTTTATATAGCTCAGAGAAGGCTGCAGACAAGTGAAATCTCCCTTTTGTTTGTTTCTTCTGTTTTTATCCTTGGGTGCTTGTGACTAAATTCACTAATTTCACTGGCTGTCAAGACTGTGTTAAGGAAAATGGGTTTGAACTGCTGTGGTTTTTGAGTACTGGACTGGATGTCAGAAACCTTTGCCATCACGGGAAATTCTGTCACTCTGGATTTACTATCTGTTCCCCACAGCTGAATTCCTCAGCAGTGTGATTTAACACCCTGGCTTCCCATCAACCAGTTTTGGCATTTATTTGAATGCATTACCCCACTGGTTTCCATAAACTATTTTACAATTGTTTAAAATAAATGACTGTTTATTTCCACAAAAACCATCTGTATTTCTTTGCAGAGCAACAGATAACTGTATGTAAAATTTGGTAATGTCACAGTGACTCGAGTTAAGAGAAACAGATTGGGCTGAAAAATTGGATGCTTAGGGACAGTGTTAAAGGTTTCCATCCTTGGATTTGAAGGAGAAAAAAAATATTTCTTTTTTTACAAGTAAGATCAGGCCTCCTTTCTCCAAGAGAACATTTCACCAGCTGGCCAGTGATAGGATGTTGATGAGGAGCATCCCTCAAGGTGATGAGGAGTTGGCTCCTTAGCGCATTCCCTGCCTGCAGTGGAGGGTGGGAAGCTCCCAACCAGTGACTTCCAGCCTTCTGTAGGTTTTGAAGTTTCTGGTTATCTCTGCCTTATCTCTTCTTGCTCTGAGGTCGAGTGGGTTCCCACAGAGCACTGTGACAGAGAAGGTGGGCCTGGTGAAGGTACAGACTGTTCAGAAGGGTAGCCCTTCATTATCCAGGTGAGTCACCTAGATCTGCCTAGCTCCTATGCCCCTCAGGAAGCCAGTCAGAGTTAAGGCCCTATTAGGAGTCTCTAAACACTAGCAGCCCCAGAGTCAGGTGGAGATTCTGAAGCTCCAAGTCTGTGTCAAATGGTAGCCAAGCAGGTGGGCTGCATTTGTCCTAGATATGACCAAAGCAGTCCTGGGTGCTGAGGCGCTGCCCTAGGAGAGCAGAGATGCCAAGATGTGTTCACCACCTTTGACTCACAGTTGGTATAAGAGCTCTTCCTCCATGAGCTGCTTTAAGAAGTGTGGAGTGGTGGCCTTGAAGCTGAGCTTTGACTGTGTGAGTAGGGAAACACATGGACTGAGGTAGTAAAGTAGAGAGAGGACTACTGCAAGCCAAGGGACTGGGGTGAGTGTGGATTGCTCCATCAGGTGATGGAGATGAGGCCTGTATGGCTGGAGAACTAGAGGTCCATCTTTGAAAGGAGAAGCAGTTTCCTGGCCTAGGGACCAGATGCTTAGGCTGCATACTTAGTGTGCTAGGCATCCTTTTACAGATGCTGTTCATCTACATTCACTTCTTGGAATAACCCTAAGAGATGAGTGCCTTTATTCCCTCTATAGATGGGAAAACAAGGCACAAAAAAGTTAAGCAGCTTATCCAGTGTCACACAACTGGTAAGTTGTGGAAGTGGGCACTGTAGCCCAAGAAGTCTGGCTTCTAGAAATTACACTGTGCTGTCTCCAGTGCTGCAGATCAGTAGTTCACAGGATACTCTCTAGACAGTGTTTATCAGATCCACAACTTACTTTACCCTCGGATGTACAGATGGACTCTTGACACACCACCTCTTACCTCATAGTCTGACTGGAGACTTTGGAACTGGCATGGAGGAAGGCTAATAATAAGGCCAGGCAGAGACAACATGGGGCTCCCTTTGCTCTCTGCAGTGCTGTGTAGAATGCATGAGAACAAGGCAGGCCTAGCTGTCTAGCCTGGAAGTTGGAGCCACAGCTGGGAAGTCTGACCCTCAGTCTACAGTTGTAGCCTCTCTGTGAACGCCCCTGGGGGCCAGGAGCCTGGCTCTAGTCTTCATCATGTTTGCTGCCCAGAGATGCAAGCAGCATGGAGCCTCTGTGGTCTGCCCCAAGGCTTGGCTCTGGGCTCAGGGGTCCTTGAACAGACACTGTCCCATTTTAGCTCCTGGCTCCTCAGCCACCTGTGTGACTCTGTCAAGCAGCACTGAGCCCACACGATCTGTGAGGAGCCAGGTGCAGTGAGGAGGCCCCCAGAGGCCACTGGGCTTAGTCTGGGCAGGCTGGAATATCTTTCAAGATTGGCAAACCTCATTTTTTTTTAAACTTAGATTTTTAAATGACACACACTTTACTCTCATACATCTACTGTCAAGACCCAAACGTTATCAAAATCTATTAAATGAAAAGCAAAAACCACCCTCTGTTACTGTCTCATCATATACCCTCTGGTATTAACAGAGCAACTATGAGAACGTTTGGCCCATATCCTTCCAGACTGTGTATTTGTGGAATGCACATGTGTATTTGAATATTCCACAAATATATGAATGCAAATGTTTAATTAGGGTTTATATTATTAACATGCAATGTACTCTGCATTCTAAGTGTTGGGGATCTAACACAGGGCTTCATATCTGCTAGGCAAGTGCTCTACCACTGAGGTGTGCCCTCAGCCAATTTTTAAATTCCTTAATATATTTTAGAAATCTTCCCATGTCTTATTAGCCTATTTTTATAATAGCTATATTATACGTCCCAGTGTACAGTTATACTGTAATTTATGTAATGGTTTCCTGCTGGTGAATGTTTAGGTCATATGCAATTTTCAGTACTACAACAGTGCTACAGTGACCATCTCTGAACATATGTCATTGTATATTTGGGCTAATACTTCTGAGAATGGGCCTGTAGAAGTGGATTGTTGGGTTGTTTGATTTGAAATGCCACCCTGTTGAGGGCATTCTATTGAACAAAGATTACTGAGCATCAGCAAAGCTTATTACCTTGCTGGGGCGCTAGGATCTAAAGTTGAGTTTTGTTAAAAAGCCTCACCCTCACTCCATCTTTAAAGAGTGCCTTAATAGTGAATGAGGGAAACACAAATCAAAAAAACGCTTCTAATCCTGCATGCTCAGTGTACTAGAGAAGCAAGGGCCCCATGAAAGAGCTCTTGATTCCAACAGGGACTCAGGAAAGGCTGCCAAGGGGAGGGGATATGCCAAAAGGTATGCTCCCTGCTCCTCCCACGCACCCAGCCCTGTGGCTGGCTGTTCAAGAAATTTGTTCTGAAGAATTATGATGCTCCTGCATTTTCTCCTACACAAAGAAGGAAATCTCAGCTGTACGCCCTTTCCTTTCCTCCTCTTGGCACTTTCTGATTGATGATTGGAAATGATGGCAATACATAAACTATTTTTCTTTTTATTTTATGACCTGGTAATAGCAGTAACATATTTCCAGTAAATGTTTTCTATCGCAATAAAAAAGTTGTAACAAGACTAGAAATGGGTATAGTTAAACCCTAAAGAAATCACACTTTCAGACTGTGAATTGAGGCAGTAACTCTGTAAATCACTTAACTTAGAAAAAGAGCCACCCCCACCCCCACCCTTTAAACAAAACCCCAGCTAGTAGCTGGTATGCACAGTAAGTGCCTGTTTCGAGGGCTGGTACTCTCAGCTTTGACCCTTCAAAACCAGCTCCCCACTCTCCTCCTGCTGCCTCATCCCACCCCTTTCTGAACCAGTAAATCACCTCAGCCTTGCAATTGTGTGTTTTTTTTTTTAAGCCAGAGATAAAACTGATACTGTCTGCTATGGAGCATAGCCTAGGAAAAAGTGGTTAAGAGCACAAGCTGTAGAATTAGACACATCTGCATTTTTACCCTGGCCTCATCCTGGGCACATGGGACTTGATCACTCCAGGGTTAATTTTCTTCCCTGGTAAAATAGGGACAATCATAGCACCTAACCCATAGAGTTTTACGAGAATTCAGTAAGTCAGTGTGAGAATTCAGTAAGCCAGCACAGTCCTCAGTGTCCATTGTTGTTATTAGAATCTGGAAATGAAGCAATATTTGACTTGTTTTCAAAAAGAGCAAATTGATAATTTTGTCAAACTTGTGCAGTCATATACCAGCCGACACTCAGTATACCAGCTGATACTCATTGACGGCCTATTACATGCTAGGCATTGTGTTACACATAATCTTTGCAAATGTTCCATAAAGGGCTAGATCACCTAACTTGCCGGGCATTGCATAGTTTATAGAAGTACCAGAATCTTCATCCCAGTCATCTTGACTTGAAACTCACTCTCACCACCACCACACTTCCGCCTCCACCTTGTAGGCTGATGCAGCAGGGTAGAAATTAGACAGCTGACTGGTTCTGGTTCACACCAGACGTAGCCTCTTTTGGCTGATAAAAGACTTGGCAGTGAGCACATGGAGAGCCTTTGCTCTTAGAATGCCAGGGCACCAAAAAGCAGTGTTTCCTCCTCCTGCTCGCAAGCAGGCTCCTCTGTGCCTCCTTGTTTAGGCTGTCTTACTCTTCAGAGGATGAATGGCTGCTATGTCTGTGTGTCTGGCGTCCTTAATGTGCTCTAAAAATTAGGCCTTTTCCAGCCTTTGTCTTTAATTTCTGATTCTAGCTGACACCTTCATTAATGGTCTAGTGCAAGCTTTCGGGCGACTCGAGGACTACTGTGTAAAAGTGGTTTTGCTGTCCTATCAATAATGGTCATAATTTCCCCAATACTCTCATCAGCAGTGAATTGAGTCTTGCAGCAAAGAAATGGAAACCCCAGTGCAGTGGTTTGAAAGTGATTTGTCTTGTGGACGGCATCTTCTCTCAGTAAAATCAGGTCAGTGCAGCACTGCTGGGTCAGATGTAAGTCTGAGACAAATTAGTTGGAGGAAATTGATCATTTGGACCTTTGGTTATTTTTAGCTACAGTCACTTTTTCATCGCTCTTTTCTCTTTATTTATGTTTGTTTTAATAAACTTTAATCATCATGATTATCAGGCAAATTAAATGTCTTCTCAACTTCAGCCAAGCTTTAGAGGAAAGAATACTATCCATACAGAAGTGCCTTCCCTCGCAGGTTTGGGGGTTGCCTCCCTTCTGGCAGTGGCATTGTTTAAACACTTCAACCCACTCTTCCCCATCTTCTGTCCGGCCTCTGACTGGGATTTGTTTATTGCACAGACTGGCCCCTTGACCAGTCTGTTCTTCATTGCTATTGAAAGTTAATGGGGGCAAAATTGCATTCCCAAACATTTGAACCTGAAGTGGCCAGGGCCGAACTTAGTTGATCTCTGGTGATCGGTTCAATTTAGTTACGATTTTTTGCCATTAGGCTGGGGCTGAATGATGGTGATTTGGTTGAGGCCAAATGTCTGAAGAAAATTGGCTCTCTGATAAGAGTGCTGTTATCAGAGGGGGCTACCTTCTCATTTACATTTAGATGAGTATTGATTATTTATTTACTCAGAGAAGTGAGATTCGTTTCCAATCTTATCTTTCTCGTCTCTGCTTGTCAGCAGAAAGAGAGATAGAGCTCCTGACATCAGGCCAAGATAACAGCACTTTGTAGTAAAGATAAAAGTTGGAATGGGCCTTTTTCTAGTCTTGACTGAAAGGATAAGTTTTAAAAATTAGAACTGATGGGTCATGCTTTCAAAACCTTTCCTGAAGGTTTTGCAGTTTAGGCAGGAGAATTGGTTTATTGGAACAGCTCTGGTCTTTCTTCTTTTGTAATGGGAATTGTATTTAATTTGATTATATTCGGCTGTTTCACTGAGAGCAAATTGTGTATTGGCTCAGAAGAGGCTAAAGTGTGACCTTATTGTCATGTCAGCTTGTTCCTTTTTTATTATTTAAATTCAAGATTATCCAATCTGAGCCACAGATGGAATATAAGCTTCAGCAATTATCACTTGTGTAGAGTTCAGTGCTTTTATCAAGATGAAGCAGAAAACGCTGCAGTTCTGGCTACAGGGAGTTATAAGCGATGGAGCCGATATTAAATGCACACACTTTAGAAGAGCTGGTGTTGAGCCTGAGCTCTGCTATAAACCGAGTCAGCTTGTCAGTGATGGCTTTGGCTCAGTGAGGAACTCTGGATTCAGCCAAGCCGGCAAGGCTTGGCACACTTTGCCTCAGATGGGTCCCTGGTCTCCTCCAGCCCATTGTCAACGATACCACCAGAAGAGTCTTCCATATCATATCTCTGTCCTGTTAGCACCTGGTGCTTATGAGAGAAAATCCACATCTTCCAGGCCTTTCTTGCATGCCTGGACCTCTTCCACGCTGAATTTCCCATGGCCTCTGTGGACTCTTCTGTCCCTCTCTTCCCTCCGACTCCCAGTCTTCCACCATAGAGAAGAGGAGGGTGACCTTGGTTTGTTTTCCCCTTTTCTGGGCTCCCACAGCACCTGTTCCCTACCTCAGTAAGATTACTGATTGGGTTCTTCTAGAGTGTGTCTGTCCAAGTGTGTCCTACTCCTTCCCCGCCTCCTTGACGGCATGGATCACTGATTATTTACCACTATGCCTGGCACATTATGGATGCTCAAAAATGTTTGTAAGATGGATGTAAAGATTTATTTGGTGGGTTCTGGCATTTGCTTACCATTTTGAGAGTGTATTTGTAGGACCTGAGAGACTTGGAGACTAGGAATCTTGACTGCTAAACAAGTCTCTAATCTTAAATGCCTATAGCTTAAAACCAAGCTTATTTAAATAGATATGCACCTACTCCCACACTGCACTCGCTTGGACATGCACCAGAGAGTGTGGGCATCCACTGCGCTGTGGCGTTCCTGCGTGGTGCACCTACTCTTGATGGGTTAGCCTGCTGCGTCTCACAGGTGAGGGATCTTCCTGACCCTCCTCCTAGCGGCTTCCAGTTCAGCCTGCATTAGAATAATACAGCTGTGCTGCCTAAGTACTTGGCCCAGGGGAGTCCTGCTTGTCTCTTTTAATCCTCACAGCCACCTTCGGAAGTTCTGGTCTCTCGTTTTGCACATGAGATTAAATAATTTCCTCAGGAGGCATAGCTGACAATATTACTCCCTCTCAGGGTACAAATACCAGGGGTTTCGTTTCTTTTTTTTTTTTTTTGAGACAGGGTCTCATCATGTAGCCCAGGCTGGCCTCAAATTCAACATACTTCTGCCTCAGTCTCCCTAGTGCTAGGATTACAGGCGTGCACCCACCACACCCAGCTGGTACCAAAGGTTTTCTGCCCAAGCCCAGCCTTCCCTCTTATCTGTGTATATGTAGCTTTTTTAACTAGAGGAAACTCAAATAAAGCAGCTCTTCAACTTGGTGAATGGAAAAGAATTGACATAAAGACCTTTTGATCTTCTCCCTCTCATAGTTCTCTGGTGCTCAACTTTGAAAAAGCAATATATATATGGAGCAAAATACACTAACTAGAGCCAGGCATGGTGGCTCATGCCTGTAATTCCAGCACTTGGGAGGCTGAGGCAAGAGAATCACTGTGAGTTCAAGGCCAGCCTGGGCTACATAGTGAGACCCTGTCTCAAAAAACAAAACAAAACAAAAAGCACTAACTAGTAAAGATGCTACATGAAAGGAGAAAGAAAATACAGATTCTACAGGGTTAATGGCAAGATGACCCCTGAGGAGGAGCTGGCACAGCAATGTGTGCCCGAGTCACCAGTCAGGGCACATATGTAGTGCTGAGCTTCCTAATGGGCACAGGGCAAAGGGACATGGTCCCAGTTAGTGACAGGAGTTATGTTAAACTATCTGAAGAAATGAAAGCATGCCAGCTGCTCAGGAGAAGACCACATTCTCTGATACTAGGGTCCGAAGGAAGTTTTGCCCACGAGTCTGTGGAAAGAAGATGCAGAGTGCTAAGGGCTGCAGGATGACTTCCTTCCCTGTAGACTTTGACAGGTGCTTTCCATTGGGTTTCACCTTTCAGCTGGCCCCAGCTGTTAAGGAATCCTGTGCCAAATTATTTTATGTTTCAGTCAGTAGTTAAAGGGATCAAGGAATCCTCCCTGAGCATTTATCCACCACCCAACAGATTCTACAGATTTTCTCGGAAACTTGTGCTGAGACATTTGCCTCTGGTTTCATAAAAATCCTGGCCGGATGTTATAACTTGGAACTCTCCCAAAGTATCCAGAGCAGTATTTTGTTCCTGGACCATTGATTGACACGGTATTACTGCAGTAAATACATCACTGGATTGCCCAAGCAGGTTTCCTTGTCACTGCAGAGTAACTGCTTCCCAGAATCTTCTTTCATGTTCCCCTCTGCTGTGAAGAAGAGGGCCTCTGGCTTTGTGTGCAGCTGTGACATTTTAAAACCTTTTCCAAAGGGTGGCTGTTGCCTTAAGAACTGTGTCCTGTTCAGTGTGAAAGAGCCTTGTAGATTTTATATAATCATTTCTTTGGTGAAAATAGAAACCAACCTCACAGCTTGTCTTTTTGAAATGACTTTTGGCTACTGTTGTCTTCCTTCTGTGTCAGCTGCCTAAACATTAAACAGGCAGTTGATGGTGCCTGTAGTTTGACATATATTGTGGATCCAGGTAATCATAATTGATTATCTTGATTATCATCAACAGACATTATTTAGAATTTGGTTTGAGTGACATGCTGTGGTTCAGACTGTAATATAGAGAATAGAAGCCTGGGCATCCTAGTTCCACTGGGAATTCTAGTTCTACTACTTCCTGAAAGACATTGGAATCATAGTTTTCAGATGAAGTTCATATGCATGTCCTACAGTAACTGAAGATTGATGAGATGATCTGTACCCACATAGTAGGTCCCCTGGTGGTGATAGATGATCAGAATTATAATCTGTTGATGTTGCTTCAATGCCAAGATGAGGATGGTGATGGCTGACACTTAACACTCTCGATGTGTCAGGCAGCGCTTTACAACTCTTAGCTCATTGACTCTTCTGACAGTTCTCTGAGGTAGTGCTATCATTACCCCAGCTTATAGATGAAGAAACGGACAAAGGTTAAATAAGTTGACTCAAAGTCAGAGCTCAGTTGCTCAACCAGGATTTAGACCAAAGCACACAGGCCTACACTGGGTATCCAGTGTCATCTCATTACACCACGTGACCTGAAATGATCAGCTGGCCTGACTGAAAGACTGTGTGAAGTAGTGTTTCTGGGAGAGATCCCTTAGCTAGTAGTTCAGGCAAGAATTAAGGAGAGAAGTATGGATTTTCCATTTGGATTTACATCCTGAATCATATCCTTGGCTTAACCACCTGTTATGGCTTGTGCCTAGATGCCCCTCCAAAGCCTCATGCAGTCATAGATGGGGCTTTTTCAGAGGTGACTGAATCTAGAGTGTGCGATACTGGGATTGATTTGTGGTGCAGTGCTAGGGCTAAGGTACTAGGATTAAATGTGTGAGTGCTTCTTGCCCACAGTAGCCTGGATAAAATATCAGGGACAGAAAGAGCTGTGATTCTCCCTTTTGCTTTGTTACCTTTTACCCACCATGAACTGTTTCTTCTCTGCCATACCACCCTGCCTTGTGGACTAAAACTTCTACAAACTCTAAGCTAAATAAAAAATTTCCCCCTTAACTTTGGGAGTTGGATGTTTTGTCTCAGCAGCAAGAGAAAACACCACCTCATTTTCCCTAAAGTCAAGATAACTCAGTCCTTTAATGAGTTCAGAAGTGGGTTTCTAAGTCTTTCTGTACTTGTGTGGAAGAGTAGGGAATACCCAGGGCAGAAGGCAACATTCAGAATTTTAGTTACTGACAAAACTGGGCATGGCTAGGAATACCCTAAAGGACAGATGGGAGGGTCTCTCTGGTGGAGGAGAGAGCTGCTGATCATATTTTCATAGGGCGTTTTGTATTATCATGGATCCAGAATACAGCCATAGAATGGGATATTTGGTGTGTGTGGGTTTCATTAAAATAAATTATTTGAAATCATTTTCATTTTGAATTTATAGAAACTATAAATTAAGTGATTCAGAACCCAGATGAATCCACAAATCGACAAAAATCCATACTTATAGTATAAACTATGGCCTCTTTATAATTAGCCAGCAATTTATAGTTTGCAGGAGAAACGTTCAAAGCACACAAGCTAAAGCTCTAAAGAGCCAGACCTTTGGGGTTTTTCCTTTCCTACATCCTACTTTTGTGATCTTGGGCAAGTTTCTGCATAAAATCTAAATCTGTGAAATGGGGAGGATAATGTCTATCTCTCAGGATTGCTGTAAAAATTCAGGGAAATGACATACAGAGCACAGTTGGCACATAATGGACATAAAAGCAGAATTGAAAGTCATCACAGTAGGATTCAAGGAGAAAGTCCTAAAACATATTTTCAGGAAACAAACTAATTTAATAGAAACATATGCAGTCCTAAGAAACAGGAAGGTGAATGTCAAAATGATGACATTTAAGGTTTTGAGAGTAGGTCAGGGAATCATGTTATCAGGGTAGGGACCCCTCCTACTACTCCCTGATTCCCCTCACCCCTGACCCCAGCTTCCTGGATCGTGTGTCCCAGGAAACTGCACAAAGTGGAAAGGAAAAAAATGTGCAGAGGAAAGAGCCTGAAATTCCCTCTGATGCAGCCAGGCCTTGGTTTCCAGTGCTCAGGAAAGGGCAAGAGCACGTAAGATCCCATTTCAGCAGGCCGTCAGTTCAGAAGTCCAGTGCCCTGTGCCCTGCCATCAGAGTGCCCACTCGGGGACACAGGGCTATGCATGATGAGAATGTCTGTCTGCTTAAATAGGCCCTGTCTGCTTTGGAGTAAATGACTGCATATGAAAACCTATTAGAGATGCCACAATGTGTGATAATTACACATTTTCAGAAAAATGACATAGTAATAAATTAGGGAACTTTATATATATTTTTTAAACTACTAAGGTAGCCTTTACTGTTAGTGAATTTTAAAGATATGAAAAAATACAATGGAAAAATGAAAGTACTCATAATCTCATTAGTGTTCACATTTTAGAAATAACCTTGTAGTCTTTTTATCTTCTATGCATTTACATGTTTTTTACAATTGGAATCATCCTGAAAATATTGTGCTATATTTGCTGTCTTCGTGTTTTATGGCATTAAATATTTTTGTAGGATCATTCTTAATATTTTCATGGTATTTCAGCAGTCATTCTGTTGTTAGATAGACATGAATTGTTCCCACATTTGGACTATGTTTTTAAATGAATTATAGCTGTCCCTTGGTAGCTGTGGAGGACAAGTTCCAGACCCCCCACACCTACAGATACCAGAATCCGCACTTGCTCGAGTCCCTTGCGTGAAATGGTGTACCATTTGTGCTCATTCTTTCATGTACTTTAAATCATCACTAAGTTACTTATAATGCCTAATCCTATGTAAATGCTGTGTAAATAACTGTTATACTGCATTGCTTAGGAAATAATAACAATAGTCAGTACATAAAAATTCAGTATGGGTACAGTTCTTTTTCCCTAAACTGTTTCAGTCCACAATTGGTTGGATCCACAAATGTGGATATTGTAGGTCGGCTATGTTGTAACTAAACTTTGTACCCATACTTCACTGTAGATTCAGAGAAATGATGTCAGTGTCTCATACACATTGTGCTGCTAGGAGGTGCTGGGGCTACAGGCCCATCCATGAGATGATTTCCCACATCAGTGTCTCAGAAAGCAGCTCTCCGAGTTCAGGGATGACTCCTTCCTCTAATGGCCTAAATAGGCCCATAGCTAAGTTGTCTAAAAGTTCAAGTGAGTATGTTTTTTCTATGGCTACTTCCAGCAATGACTGTGCCCACATCGTGTGATCCACAAACACGCCTGTCAGTTGACAGGTGTTAGCATTGATAGGTGACAGGGAAGCAGGGACTGTAAGAATCACCTGCATTACATACTTTTATTTACTTCACAGTTTTGAAATTAGAACCCTACTGAGTATGATGTTGAAACACTGTGCCTTCTTGATATAAATACAGTGAATGAGAGCTTTTAAAAGCACTATGTAGAGTTCCGCACGTGTATTTATTTAAATAGTCTGAAAGGGACTGGGTATATATATGAACTCCGAGAAGAACTCTTATTAAGAACTCTGGTGGAAGTACTAATGAAATTCTAATTAGAGAAAAGACCAAACAAACTGAAAATAAAATGAATCTCTACAATGCTATGGAGGATCATGTAACACAGGAGAGGAAAACAACGTGAAATGATTAATGAAGAAGTACTAGATGTGAATAATCAACAAGTTGACAATAGCTGAAGAATGCATGTAAAAATACGCGTTCTGCCTGAGAGCCCAGTGCAAACTCAGCAGCATTCCTCAGTCCCTCACACCTCCTCAGTCTGAGCAGACACACCTTTCAGACAGTTTCCTGTGCCTCTCATCTTTTCAGTAACCCTTAACAAATCACAGGAGTAGTCGTTTGATTCTAATCATTGGACCTGTTAGGAGTTCCCTGCAAACAACAACATTGTCATTTTGGTTGACAAAGAAATACATGAATAAATGTATAAAGTGCCCCAATGTTTCATTAAGATCTGCCAGAATCTTCTGTGTGATGCAAAATGGCTAGAATTCCCGGCCTCTGAGATGACTGAACCTTTGTTTCTTGTGTTTTCATGAATGTTTTGACAAAAATGTGAACCAGCAGCCAACTGTCTATTACTGTAACTCAGAAACCTGAAATTAACTTTCATTTTTTTTTTAAATTGTTTGAATTTTTGTACTTTCATCATATTAAGAGTTCTCAACATACCTTAACCCCGCTATAATTCATTAGAACGATACTTATTAATAGCAAGTACCACTGAAGGGGTACATCCTGCCTAGCAGGCACATTCCTAAGTTTTACTCCTGAATCATCTCTGATCTTCATGATAATCCTTCAGGGTTGGTGTGGATCCCCACAGCATACACCAGGAATGAGAGGCTCATGCTGAGAAACAGTGCGGCCGTGTGCGACTCTAGGCCAGTGGGACCCAAAAGCTGCTTACCTCTCAACTGACCTAGGGGAGAACTGAGTGGGAGCAGATATGTGTAGGGTCCCCAGACCCTACTGTCTGGGTTAGCCAGACCCTCAAGACAGACTTCAGTATTTTCCTTTGGCTTTCCCAGCTTTCCCCAGTATGTGGTAATTTCTAAGTGTTAAATTCACTCTTTCAGACTCCCTCCCCTCCTCCTGCCCCTTTGGTCTTCCAGGCCCCCAGTACCGCCTGGAGAAGCAGAGCGAGCCCAACGTCGCCGTGGACCTGGAGAGCACGCTGGAGAGCCAGAGCGCCTGGGAGTTCTGCCTGGTCCGCGAGAACAGTACGTTGGCCGCCTCGCTCCGTGCCTGCTTTGTCCGTTGCAGACGTGCTTAGGGCGCATGTGTTTGGGAACACTCCCTGGCCTGGCTTCCCCAGGCAGATTGGAAGTGACTGTTTCCCAAGGCAGACCGCAGCCTTGGTGCCAGAAACGTAGCCCGGAGTGAAATGATAGAGTCTGTGCTGTTTGGCAGCGTCCACATCCTGTTTAGCGCTCTGTGATTAATATTTGTCTGTCGAGCTCTGTCTTCCTAAGTTAGGAACAGCCCTGAAAACAGCTTAGAGACGTCAGGCCTTTGCTGAAGCAAAAGCTATTTTGTATGTAAAGCAACTGGCCCTCTTAGGATCATTGTTCAAATGTCAAGTTTTAGAGGATTTTAACCATTTGAATATTCTTAGCAAAAGGAAAAGTTGTCATTCCTAGTGCCATGTTAGAAACTTTTTTTTAAAACTTCAATTGGTTTCTTTCGTTCGCTCTCAGTTTCCAGGTTGTGCATCTTTGCTGTCCCTCCCGCCTGCGCTCCCACTGAGTCGGGAAGGCGCTGTGTAAGAACGGCAGTCACAGCAGCAGGCTGTGCTGGTCATTCGTCCCTGCTCCAGGGCTTTCACAGGGCTGCTGCTTCCACCTGATGCTCCCTTTCCCCATTCCGCTTAATCCCATCCTTTGTCCCAGTTTACAGGTCACATCTTCAGAGCGGCTACCATGACCTCCTATCCCTGTTACCTAGGTCTGATCATTCCTCTCTTGGGCAACCCGTTGTTCTGTCACAGAGCATATATGTCTTCACTGCATATGCTTCTGTTTGTACCTGTGTTTCTCTCAAGGATGGATTAGTGTCCTGCCCTGCATTAGATTGTCGGGTCTGTGAGGGTGTTGCCGACGCCACCGTGCCCTTTTTTTAACTCAGCCCCATAAAGACCGTACTGCGGGGGGTCGGTAAATACATGACGCATGACAAGATGAGCAGCAGCTCTTCATTCTAAGCCAGACCCACCTGCTGCCCTTTGGCCAGGGCTGCTGTGGCCTCCTCTGGTGCAGCATCCTCACAGCTCTCAAGAAGGTGAAATGGGTTCTCGGCATGTGGCAGCAAATTCTCTAAGGAGGTTGGTTGGTCACAGTGTGCAACTGCACCCGTAAGACTCTTACGTAAATAACACAAAGAAAAATCATTGATTCTCAAATAGTCCCAAAAAATCCACATAAATAGGAAATGTTTGTTAAGATGTTCATCCTTATCAACAATCTATATATAAACATTTTAAACCAAAATGTAGTTGTTTCTACCTATTGAATAAACCAACGCTTACCAAAAAGAACCTTCATATCAGGCGTGGCAATGCGCGCCTGTAATCCCAGCACTCAGAAGGCTGAGGCAGGAGATCACTGCAAGTTTGAGGCCAGCCAGGGCTACAAAGTGAGTACAAAGCCAGCCTGAATTGCATAGCGAAACCCTTGAGACCTTTGTCTCAAAAAGACAAAGGAAAAAAGAACCTTTGTGGAAAGAGACAATACGCACAATGACATAGGCATCTCAAACTCTGGTAACAGTGAGTAACTTAGTGTAGCTTATTTGGAAGTGTCAAGAGACTTAAAAATGTTTTAGCCTGTATTTCTGCTTTTGGAACTCTGTCTTGAGAAAATATTGAAGATGCGGCAAGTATTTCTATACAATGATATTTAGTGTGAGCATGTATATGTATGTGTGTGTTTCTGGTTTTTTGTTTTTTCAGTCTTGAGAGTTGAACTCAGGGCCTTATACTGAGCTATACTCTTTTATATCCAAAATACCCTTTTTTATGTTTTATCTTGAGACAGGCCTTGATAAATTGTTCACACTACCTTTGAACTGGTGACCCTCCTGCCTCAACCTTCTGAATTGCTGGAATTACAGGCATGTGGCACTGTACTCAATATAATGATAGTTGTGTCCCTTTCTCCCCACTTCCCCTTCCCTATATTATTTCCAGTTGCGAAGTGGTTTGTACCCAGGCCATTCTTAAACTTACTGTAGCCAAGACTGACCTTAAGTTTAGAATCCCCTGCCTTAAGAAGATTCCCATGTGCTGGGATTATAGGCATGTGCCTCCACACCCAGCTTCACATTATTTTTTCTAATATCTAACATAATCTGAATGTCAGATAATTGATGTCTCTTTATTGATTTCCTGTAGGATATGCTGTCTGATCACAGTGAAGTCAAGGAAAAAAATAGAAAAACTGCAGGTGTTTGGAAACTGAGAAATAAGCTTCTGAAGTTGTGACATATATATCGATATCGATATCGATTTTATTTTTTTGTACCGGGAATTGAACTCATAACCATGCACTTGCAAGGCAGGTGCTTATGCTGCTGAGCTAAATCCCCAGCCCCAAGGTTATGGTTTTTTAAAAAGAGATAATAATTTTTTAAAAATTTTAGCCAGGTATGGTGGTACACAGCTGTAATCCAGCCTCCAGAAGACTGAGGCAGGAAGATTGCAAGTTTGTGTCTAGCCTGGGCTACTTAGCAGCTTATTAAGACTCTGTATCAAAATTTAAAAGCAGGGGAGGTGCTGAAAATGTAGCTCAGTGTGAAAGCCCTGCTTTCAATCTGCAGTACTGAGGGATTTTATGTATGTGTGTGTATGTGTGTGTGTGTGTGTGTGTATATATATATATATATATATATATATATATATATATATATTGTTTTTTTAATGAAAATTCTGTGTATTCAGGATATGGCTAAAATAGTGTTTTAAGGAAATTTCGTAGCCTTCAATTTTATAGCCTTTTCTGTATTACAAAAGAAGAGCTAAAAATAATTAACTAAGCATTCAGCTCAGAAAATTAAAAAAGAGACTGGGCATAGTGGCGCACACCTATTAACTCCAGCACTCAAGAGACTGAAGCAGGAGGATCGCCACAAGTTCGAGACCAGCCTTGGCTATTATAGTAAGTTAAGAGCCAGCCTGAACTACATAGTAAGACCTCATCTCAAAGAAAAAGAAGAAAAGAAAATTAGAAAAGGACCTAAAAGGGAAGCAAAGAGCAGAACTTTACAAAAATCATAAACATCAAAAGGAAGGGTTGGTTCTTTAAAGAAAACTAATCAAATCAATAAAACTGATTAAATGAATTAAAAACAAGGTAGAGAAACAAACAATAGAAAAACACTAATAGTAATAGGACTGACAAGAAAATGCACTACAGATCCTATAATATTAAACAAGTCATAGAAAATGCAGATGAAAACAAATTTCTAAAGAAAAGACAGCTTATCAAAAATTGACACTAAAAGAAATTGAAAACCCAAATGCTTCCATAATTATTTTGAAAAGTCAAATTAGTAACTAAAAACCTTACACAAAGAAAATCCAATCCCAGATGACTTCATGGCTAACTCTGGTGAAGGAGTAAACAACTCTAATCTCATATCAGCTATTTTCAGACTAGAAAAAAGCTTGTCTTCTCCGATTCATTTAAAGAGGCTGTCATAATCTTGATGCCAAGCCCCAGTAAAGACCACACAAGAAGAAATTTTTCATACTTATCTTACAAACACAGATTTGAAAACCTTAAACACAGTATTAACAAATAAAGCCCAGCGTTTTATTGAGAAAATACATCGCCAAGTTGGATTTATTCTAAGAGTACAGAATTGGTTTAACATTGGAAAAACTCAGTCCATCTAATTTGTCGTAACACGAGATTAAAAAGGAGAAATTTGTCTCAGTAGGTGTAGAATGTTATTTAGCCAATAAAAGTTGTATTTGGTTTTGAGAAAAAGTAATTTTGATATGATACTAAAGAGAATGACAAAATTACAAAATAGCACATATAGACTACTCCTAACTATGTGAGAACAAAATAGGCAAATAAAAAATAGAAGAAAAATTGGAAGGAACTCCTGGCAAGTGCAAGGTCCTGAGTTCTAGTCCCAGTACCAAAAAAAAAAAAAATTTTTTTAAAGGTCATATAAAAATTAGAAGGAAAATGTACATTATGGTTATCTTTGGTTGACAATAACTACCTGAGTAATTCATTTTCCTCCTTCTTGATACAAACCTGTGCTTTTCAGAGTTTCTAAAGTGAATATATGTGATTTTCTAAGAAAAAGCATACCAGAAATAAGGGTAAGTTCATATACACAAAGGTTGATGAGAACCTCTGTCACTGAAAACTTCTGACATTTGGAAGTCACAGACCGCTTGCAGTACCCTGGCCTGCCCAAGGCAGTTGCACCAACATACTGCTGCGTAATGTGGATGAATTCTTTACCTAATACCAATGGCCAGTCACTACCTTACTCTTGATCATCTTTCTTTCACTCTTTGAAGACTTTTTTTTTAGGGTCCTGGTAAATATTTTGGGTATGTAACACTTTTGAACATCAACAGTGATTTTATTCAGATGACCTAAGTGTGTCCATGGGGAGCCCCGTCCTCCCATGCTCTGCTTTCCCTCCCAGGGAAACGAAGAAGCAGTGCCACTTTTTTCAGTATAGTTCCAGGGCTCACCAGTATGCAGTGAGTGTATTCTGTGTGTCTGTGTGAATCACTGTACACACAAGCAGATACACACAGTATTCGTAGCTCCACTTTTTAAAAAACACACAATAGTGAGCCATTCCCCACTTTCCCCTTAATATGTTAGCAGTATGTTATAGAAATGATTCCCTACTAATCACATACTATTGTACATGTAAATTCACCAGTTCCTTTTTAACTGCTGTGCAGTATTCAGCAGTGTATCGTGATTTCAGCTTAGCTGTGTTTTCGTTTCTATGATAAGGGCCAACTTTCTCCCATTAGGAAACAGAAGCCGTGAGGACTGGTGGATAAAGCTTTGAATCTGGGCTTGAGTGTTGCTCCATCTCAAAGCATGAGTGGTCTTAATTTAGGCGTGTGACCTCTGTGGGCCTCAGCGTCTCTCTCTCAAAGGATTTGTAAGGTGCTTCCACTTCTTACATTCTGTGAACCAAATCAATTCATGAAAGGGAAAAGACCAGCAGCAGTTAGAAATCAATGGACTATTATAACTAGTTTGCACAATGGAAATAAATTGTTAAAAAATTGTTTCATTCAAAGTTTTGTTTTGTTTTAGTAGCAAGCCCAAAGAAGAACCAATAGCTACCTAAGAAAAAGTTGGACTGAAGCAAAGGAAAGTATTTGTAAAATAGAATTGCTTTCACTTCTTCTGGTGTGCTTGACTGGGACAAGTGAGGTTGTCCATAAAGCGGTTTCAGAAGCAAGCAAAGTTATGACCGTGTGCTATGCACCACCGTGGAACCCACTGCACAGGCTCACGTTTGACAGAGCTGCTTTTAACTCTGTGACTGCGGATGCTTGACTTAACCTCTCCTGGGTAGTTTATTTGCCCCTCACAACATCAATGGTGGATTCAGTGAATTTTAATTCTGAAGCTCCAAGAACAGTACCTGTTAAATAATAAGCACTCGATAAATGCTAGCCATGAATAAATAAGGAAAGAGCAGTGTTCTGTGGCTGACATTGCAGATGGGCACAGACATGGAGGTCTGCAGGCACAGAATTCCCAGAGCCCTCAGAAACACAGAGAGGAAAGACAAGGGAGTAGGGGTGGAGGATTTGTAAGCCTGTGTCATGGGACCAAAGAATGTAGTGGTATTTTCCAAATGCATTTCAGGTACCAGGGATTTAGCTCAGTGGTGTAAGTGCCTGCTTAACAAACGCAAGGTCATGGGTTCAATCCCCGGCACCAAAAAAAAAAAAAGAAGAAGAATACCAAATGCGTTTCAGTGTTCCATAATGGACATATACTTTATAAATAAAACCATCAGATTGAAAAGACTGTAACTGGGTATGGTGGCACATACCTATAATACCAGCTCTTGGAAGGCTGAGGCAGGAGGACCTCGAGTTTGAGCCTGGGTTACACAGTGACCAACATGGACTACAAAACAAGACTGTTTCAGAAGACAAAAAGAAAAGAAAAGTTTGCTATGAATGGATAAAAGCCTTTCAATTTTTTTCAAAGATGGATCATAAAATGTTTATATCAGCCATGTCAAAGGACATTTAAAAATTATTTATTCAGGCCTTCTTCTATAAGGCGTGTGCTAAAAACATTTTGCAAGTACTTTCTCTGACAATTTTTACAGCTGCCCTATAGGTCATATTTCTTGTGAAGAAAGGTTGTGTCTTGCCCAGAGTTGCCAGCCAGTAAGTGATGGGACCAAAATTCCAAGTCCGGTGTCTGATTCCAAAGCCCACTCTGAGGTTGTTGATAACCTAAATTTTCAACCCTGAGAATGGCAGTGACAATTGTCTTCATACGTTATGAGAGAAAAGCTTGCAAATGAAGTTGATATGACAAGAGTTTCTTCCTAGGGACTCAGAGCTAACATTTGTGCTTGGATCTTGGCCTAAATAAGAAAATGACAAGCCAAAGTCCTTGAGCTTTCCAGTTTGGATTCTTGTCTGATAATCTACTGCATCCTTCAGCCAACTATCTGCTCGAAGCTGGAATCAGACCAGAAGGAAGCAATGAGTTCGTTATGGAGAGGATGTAATGTCACAAGACTTCCATTCTTGTCCAAGCTTCTATATAAATCCTGGCACCAAACTGAGTCTCAGTTTTCTTTTCTGCCAAGTGTTCTTGGTGACCTTTCCTACTGATCATATGTGCATAGCCCATCCAGAAAGAATGAGTTTATTCTTTCCATAGCTTTGAAAGAGAAACTGGAATTTCTCAACACCAGATCCAAAATAGGCCTCAAATTAAACCAGTTTCGTGGAATACCTAAAAGAGTCAAATACCCTCTCTTTCTATTTTATCACTCACTGTGTGGTGGGAGTTCCAGGCCAGAAGCCTGATTCTGAGGGTCCCAACAGACCAGATTAGGACACCTGCTCCTTAAAGGCTCAATCAGAGAAAAGAGTGGCAGTGAAGCCAGAAAGGAATTTATTCAGTGGCCACACTGGAATGGAAAGGGGGCCAGCATCACTGTCTTTGGGGCACTGACAGTGAACTTCAGGATCATACAGGCTAGGATAAAAGTCAAGGATAAAATGTGAGTGGTCCAACAGTTTTGTCACACTGTGGTCTGAATGATTGTTTTCTGTCTGGTTCAGTGGGGTCTGCTGGCCTTGGGCAGTTCAGTTCCCATTATGAGATGATTTCTCCAATTAGGGGGTGTCAGTTCCCATCATGGGGTGATCTACCTGCCTGCAAGACACACTGAACTTTTTTTTTTCTTTTCTTTCTCTTTCTTTCTTTTCTTTTCTTTTTTTTTTTTTTTTTTTTTTTTGAGACAAGCTCTCACTATGCAGTTCATGCTGGCCTTGAACTCACTATGTAGCCCAAGCTGGTTTTGAACTCCCTGCAATCCTCCTGACTCAGCCTCCTGAGCTAAGATTACAAGTGTGTGCCAGCATACCTGGCACTGTTCTGGAATCTTGAAAAATGTCTTAGTTACTCTTATCCTAGTGTCTTTAGCCTTGAATGAAAATGAGAGAGGGTACATAAATTTAGAGTTAATCAACCTTGTTTTACCAGTTTTTAGGTAGATACTCTTTAAATGATCAGTCTGCATTTTACCCAAAGTTTAAAGTAGCAAAGGAGACACCCACAGGCCCAAGTAAAAAGTCAGGGCTTTCAGCCAAAGAAGCCTTTTGAGTCTCTGTTACAACTAAGCTATGGTTATAATGGTTCAGTAGTACTTAGAGCAGAGACTAGACTGAGGCTGACCCTGGGTGAACCACTTGCAGCCTCTAACCCTGGGCAAATCATGTCACTTCTCTGAGCTTCCGTATCCTGTGTAAATGGAGTGCTGAACCTATTTCACAAGGATTTTGTGAATATTGAATGAGACATAGGTGCTGTTGTGATAAACATTTAGGCTAGTGTGGTCATCAACTGTACTTTAGAGAAGACAGGCTGAGGCTCAGAGGAGTGAAGGGATTTGCTAATGTCACATTCATAATAACGAAGGCCCTGGAGCTTGTGTGTTATATCCGTTAGATCTAGCAAAAAAAGCTGAATCTAATTGCTTTATTTCCTAAAGAGCAGTTGCTATAGAAAGAACGTCAGTGTTCCTTAAACATTAGCTCAGCCTTCTTTGATCTCCTGTCTTTTGAAGGAGACTCACAGAATGGCTAAGACCTTTCATAATTTCAGTGCCTTGCTTCTTAATTTCCCTACTTTAAGGGTAGACTGAAGAAGAGTGGGTGGTCCCCCAGGTAGGGGCCGTGCTAGGGAGCAGCACCATAGGTCATGGTCTGCGAGCCCTCATTCACCGCCTTTTATGGTCCTTTGAAGGCCCAGGAGAGCAGCCAGCTCCTCCTAGAAGCCCCTTCTGTGCCTGGCTGCCACCCCCTGGGCTCAGACTCCCTCACCTACTCCTCTCTGATCCCTGATCCCATGACACAGATTTGTCCCCTTCACTCCCACGCTAGCCTGACCTCCCCTAGTCAGGGAGCCTGTCTAGCCCCTGTCCACATCCCCATGTCTGGCCAGATCTGGCTCCCCTGATGGAATGAGCCTCCTACAGCCCCCCTATTAGCAGGCTTCTCACTGGGGCTCTGGGGCAACTACACGATGGCTTCTAAAGAAAACTCAGAGTTTGGGTGAGCATTTTTATGTGCAGAGGTGGTTTGTGGTGGTATTTGGACTCCCTTCCCAAAAAACACCACTGCTAAAAAAAAAAAAGGAAGAAAAGCCACCATAAGAGAAGAGAGGGAACATGTGTTTGCATATCCTGGTATACTTCCAGAACCTTTCTGTGACGCTTGTTCATATATGGGCCAGCTCCTCCTCCTGTCTGTGCACCGTGCCAGGCCCAGAGACTCCCTGGTGCTTCCTCTCTGCTTCTGAAGGCTTTGCCTTCTTCAGTTATAAATTGCTAATCTGTCCGATTCTGTCGTGTGACTTGAATACCAGGGCTTTTACCCTCTTATTACACTACAGCACTCCTCAAATACAAAAGAAAATGTGATCATGCAAATAAGCTGTTTACAAACAGAAACCACTTGTGGTATTCATTGCACACTACTTAGATTGAGTTAGGGCTGAAAGCCAGGTATGCGACTTCAGGGGGTAGCTGTGCACTCTGAGGAGCTCCTGATGTGGGTGAGGGGGTTTTTCAAGTTGATACTGTCTCTGAATATGTGTGTTCACCTCTAGTTCTGTAGTCAGCATGGGCTGGTTGGCAGTGGGCCTCGTAGGAAAGCTGAGATGGCTGGTGCCTTGTGCGAGTCCTTCTTTGAGCCTTTTTTCTCACCTGTGAGACATGATGTGGTAATTCCTGCCTTGCAGGGCTGCTGTGAGGACGAAGCAATGGAAGCAAGTCACTGGGAATGAACATTAAAAATGTGTAATGGACCGCAGCGCACTGTCCGAGAGCCAGCTCCTCCCAAGTGTCTGTGCCAACTGACATAGGGACGGCAGCCGTTTGGGGCTGGAGCGATGGCCTTTTTCCTCTGTTACCTCTCTCTTCCCTCTAGCACCTAGGTGCCCCACGGGCCACTCCGGCACTGGAGTAGCTGATACATGGGGCGAAAAGCTGTGCTGACCTGTACAAGAAAAACCCTGTCCACACCTACTGCTTCAGCAGTGGGTGCCTGCCTGTGCTGTAGAGGCCGAGAACATCCACATGAATTGCATTCTTCATTCTCCCTCTTTCTTAAAAGTTCCCCCCTTTTCATTTTATCATTAGGTAGTAATTAGTATTCAGGGGAAATTGGTCTTAATATATTAAAATTGGTTAAGTGCATTTAGACCTGTACCACAGCCAATGTCTTATTGGAAAATGTAATTGGGGACTCTGTGTATGTAATTAATTGAATTACAATTAAGAACTTTCATTAAGCGATACACTGGTACATTAGAGCAGTAAGGAAACATGTTTGACGAGCCACAAACCCTGTCTGGGCTCTAAGTGAGGGCATGGAGATTTGCATTCCTTCGGAAGGCTCCTGGCCTCAGAATCAGCCCTGCAGCCCCTATCTAATGGTTTGGTGATGCATCAGGTGACATTTCTGCAGTGACTCGATGGGAGGTTGGGTTCTGCCAGCATTTGTGCCCTAGTCCACGACTCCAGAGTCAGGGAGAGTCATACCTCAGTGTTGATCAGGTCTTACAGCTCTTAGTTATTTTGCCATGTAAACTGTCAAAAACACCAGGCTCCTCAGAAGACTGTATCTTTTCTTGTGCTCCAACTAGGAACAAACACACTGGAGGAAGAGTAAGTGATGGGAAATTCTGTCAACCTAATTTCAGAGCAAAATATAATGAACCATTGGCCTACCCCCTTAAACAGTAACAAACACTGCATCTTCTAAAGGGGAGTTGGATTCACATTGGGCTCCCTGAACACTGACATTGCTACCGTGCTCAAGGCCAGGCTGGTGCTGGGAGGTGACAAAAACCAAGCCCTTCATCATGGAGTCCACAGTGGCAGTGCCACAGAGATGGAGAGTGGGTAGCTGGGGCCCAGAGCCAGTAGTGGAGAAAGGCCCCCTTGAGGACAGAAGAACAGAGTAAAAGAGTATAGGAAGAATATTCCACATCAGGGGGACTACTCATCCAAAGGCCTTGACACAGGAAGTGCCTGGCACATGCTGGAATGGACGGACTACAGTGAAACAGGCGGAGGGTAGGTGGGTGCTGAAGGGTGAGCATCAGGTCTAGGACATAGGGCCTCATAGGGGCCCCATCCCCGATCTGCTCTTCTTAGGAACCCTACACACCTGAAACTGTTGCCTTCTGATCACTTCATAAAGCAAGATTACCTCGATTTATTGAGGGAGGTCTGAAATCTCCATGTGGAAAATCCTCCAGCCTGGCTGGCTCTGGCTCCAAGAGTTTAATCAATTAAGCACTGTGACAGCAAGGATCCCTGCCCTGGTTGTAGCCTAGCAGATTCTAGTGAAGGATATATCCTGCTGTGTGATCCTGATGGTGTTAAAGAGATTACTGTGGAGGAATGTGTGTGTTATAGTATATCACCTATTGATCGTTTTTTAGAGACCAGCAAAAATGACTAGTAGCTGAAGGGAAGTGTTTAATAGAAGAGAAGCTTTGGGTTTATGAGACTTTGGGGACTTAAATGGCCTCTGGAAAAAAAGTGTGATGGATGCAGAGCTAAGGACGAGTTTTTCTCTGTGACTCATTTATGTATCCAGCGTTGAGTCTTAGTGAACAGTGAGACAGTTCGGCTTTATCCTGATTTCTTTGTTCTGGTTGCCAGAGATGATTGTGTTCATAGATACTGTTATGGCCATAGAGTTATACACTCCCAGCGCTTTAAAGGAACTTTCACCTAAAAGAGGTTCTATGGGGTTAAGGGCAGTTTTAGAATTACACAGGCCTGAGTCTGATTCCTCAGCCCTGCTTGTACTTACTGGATAACTGTAGTAGCAAGATGACATTTTTAGCCTTTTTTTTTCTCACCTGTATAAAGGTGTTTTATCCAGCCCAAAAAATAAACTGGAGAAGTTAAATGAACTAATGTGTTTAAACTGCTGGGCTTGGTGTCTGGCGACAGTAAATGCTCAGTAAATGTGAACTGCTATTGAGGCAGAAACCCTGCCCTCAACCCCCCCAGTCTGTGGAGGAGTCTGAGTGGTGTGTTAGGGTCTGATAACCAGGGTTAACACAGAGGATGGTGTATAAACCTCAAGCATTTCGTTGGTTAACATAAAACTTCATTGCATCAGAGTTTATAGTTGTACCAAACTTCATTCATTTATTGAATATCCACTGTGTGATGCATGGTATGCAACGGAAGGTAGAATTTTCCTGCCTTCAGGGAGCATCTAGTCCACAGGGAAAGTACAGATACTTCCACAGAGGACCACAGGTTTCAGTTGTGGGGTCAGGGAAAGCTCCATTTGGCCTAGACCTTGAAGTATACAAATGTTTAGCTGCGGAGAGGGTACCCTGGCAAGGTAGCGTAACCTGAGTAAAGTCCAGGGGGCTGAAGCAGTGGGTTTGTCAGGGACAGGGTTGTGCGGGGACCAGTTAGACAGGCAGAGTGGAGAAGGAGATGGTTTGTTCATTCTTCTTTCTTCGCTTCCTTTCACAGCAGCATTTGCTGTGCATCAGAGCCTGAGCTGGATGCCACCACCACGTTGAAAGCATTTCTTCCCCCACCCCACCATCTTATTTTCCACTGCTCCTCTTCACACCCTTGCTCCAGCCAGAGGCAGGCAGCCCCGTGGATGCACCTCACACCTCCCCACACGCAGCCTCCCCTGGTCTGCCTGTCCCATCCCACTGACTCGGCCTCTGCCTTCTCCAAGTTCCTGCTTGGCGTGCGATGGTGGCTGCGTCTGGACTGAAGCACACTCAACAGGGTTGTGCCGTGACGCGGAAGGGCAAAGGGGTCATAAGGACCACTGATCTTCCAGTTGAGTTCTAGAGTTGGCATAGAGAATTTTAGAAAAGAGAGACCAAAATTGCTAATTTACACTAGATTAGTGCTTTTCTAGGCTTGTTCTAAGACGCATTAAAGCATAAAGTGAACTTTAAAGTTCCATGCAGTTTGCATGTATGAACACAGGAAAACTGCCACTAGCAGATGAGTTGATCTGAGCTTTGATTTAACTGTAAAACAGTAGCCGATGTAATTAGCCTTGGTCTCACTGTGGATAGCAAACTTGCTGCTCTTAAGTGCATCAGCTTCCCAGCTCTGTTTGCTGTCAGGTTGTAACACAGCTGTAACTGCACTTTTGTGTCCCCTCCTGGGTGTTTAAGTGGACATCAAGGGACCATGAAGAGAAGGCATAACAATCAAGTCAGCAGCTCTCAAACTTTCTGATATTAGGGCTTCTTTATACCCTTAAAAGTTACTAAGGTGGAGGTAGGAGTGTAGCTCAGTGATAAAGCATGCACAGGGTTCTGGTTTCAATACCAGCATTGAACAAGAAAATTATCGAGGACTGCAGTGAACTTTTTATTTCTTGGGTTATAAAGAATTAAAACTGAAAAAGTTACCAATACTTATTAAAATTTTTTATGAAGACTGTATTTAAATTTTTCAGTGAGAAAAGCTGCATTTTACTTTTTTGCAAATCCCTATGAATATCTAGCTCTAAGACACCTAGATGCTTATATCTGCTTCTGCCTCCAGTCTGTGGCAATACATTGTTTTGGTTGAAGCATATTTTAAAAATTGTCCTAATACAGATATGTTGTAGAAAAGGGGCAAGTATTTCAATAGCCTTCTCAGGTAACTTTTAGTTTTTATTACTATATCAAAACTTAAGTGATAGTTTCTTAAAGGTTTGTTACAATATAGAACTTTTTATTGCTTTATACACTTGTAAAAGAATGAGCACGAAAAAGGCAAACAGTGTCTTACCATTATTATGAAAGTAATGCTGAAATTATGGCTGCATGAAGAGACCCCACACACACACACTGGGGGTCCCAGATCACACTTGAGAATCGCGGTTCATCTCAGCAGTCCTTTGCCTTGCATTGCTTGTAGGAACTGGGAGGCATAGGTGAGGCAGGAACAGGGGAGAGGAGATACAGGAGTAGCAGAAGGAAGCAGCATAGACTCCAGAGTCCAGTGGGTCTGTCCTGTGTCTGTCTTTCCTGCCAGTGGACTCATGCCAAGGTACTGGCCCAGTCTTGACTCTTAGTGTTAGAGCTAAGGCTTGAATGTACATTGCTGAGCTCTGTATTCATCGTCTGTCTGATGTTATTAAGCCCCCCGAGCCATCTCCCAGTCCTTGACTGTCTCATAACATCTCCTCTTTCCTTGTTTTTGGTAAGTTTGTTTGTTTGTTTGTTTGTTTGTTTGGAACCTAGAATCAAACTCCCAAGCTATATTCCCTGTCCACCCTTCTTTATTTACTGTCAGGCCTAGAATTACCTGCCTCCTTCCTCACCTGCCCAGTACCCTCCCTGCACTGGCCGGGTTTGTCCATTCTTCACCTAAGACAGGAGCCAGGCTTTGTTCCTTGATTTCCCCTCCCTGGATTCTTACCCTAGAGTGTTGAGCTGCTTTCTCAGGCGCTCTGCTTGTCCCCAGCCTTTCATGTCGCAGGTGCACTCTCTCTTCTTTCTCCCAGAGCCTTGTTGTCAGTCCACGTAAATCCTGGTACTCAAGTCACTGTTAGGCCCCACCCTAAAATTTGATCTATCACAATACTTGAGTTATTGCAGCTCATGAGTTTTGACATGACACATTATGGTAATCCATGGCACATAGAGACATTAACACTCCCGACTTTGACAAAATACATTGTGAAGTCTTTGAAGGCACCATTACAATTTATCTTGTCATTCAAGAGGAGACTCAGTTCAGCATTAATGTAGATGAACACAGTATGGCTTTTGTTTCATTTAATTGCTTGTGACCTTTTTAATTGCTAATTTAACAAAATACCAAAGGGTTATATTTCAATTAAATTAATGGTCTAGAGAGTGAGGGGTTTTTTGTATGTTTATTTTTAAGGCATTCCGGCTTTCTCCACTTTTCACTTTGAGAAGATAAAAATGTCTTCTCTTGAACAAAAGTAGACTTTAATTTGAAGTTCATAGTATAATAATTTTAATATGCAAATGGTGCGGTGCTATGCATCTTTCATGTGTGGTTGGGTTCACTCTTTTCCAGAAGGATACAAACAGTGAAAGTGTATACAAGGCATAGAACTTTTCTGGTTCAGAAGCATGCTTTTGATATAATGCTTTGCTTCAAGTGTTTGCTTTTAGATAAAATGCGTATTGCATGCACCATTTATTGGGTACTTCTCTCTGCTTGTACTATTTTCTCTGTGTTCTGTAGCTAGTTTGTAAGCTCTTGAGGATCAGGAGCCCTGTCCCATCTCACCAGTGCCTTCCCACAGTCTAGCACTTTGCTGCCGTGGGGAGACATGGTTTCAAGTCACGTGGCACTCCTGGGTCTGCTTCAAGAAATGACCCTGGACCTTCAAGGTTAGCAGTGTTTCATTCAGCAGATTACTACCTTTGGAGTGGGCAGTGTAAGCTAGAGGCATGCACAGAACCGCTCCTTCCCTACTCCCCCAGGTGCTATTGCCCTTCTGATCATAAAAGCAAACATGCCTCTTCTCAGCAGGAGCAAGGCTCAGAACTCACCCGAGTATCAGGGGGGCTTAAATCCTCAGATGGGGTATGAATTTACACTGGCAGAGAGTAGAAGGTCAATGCATGAAGCATTAGTGTGTTGAGCCAGCTCCAGCTTATAAGTCTTGAACAAAATTAATACAAGGAAATTGACAGGCCTTGCTGGTTATGCCATAGCTTTAAGACCTCTACTAAAATCCTATCATCTCATCTGCCCATTATTAACATTTCAGCAAAATATAAAGTTTTCATTAATCTCCCACAGCAAATTTAGGAGTGAAAACTGGCACTTGTTTGAGCTTTTAGGACTACATTAGCTGGTGTATTAAACAAAATATGTCATTCTTCAGTAGCTTCTGTAAGAAGCTAAATCAATTTCCAGCCATATTTATGCACCACTTTATCTAAAAGCATCTGAATTATCATTTACAGCTAAGACTCTTTATTAGCAGCTGGCATTGAAATTACTCAGTAAAAAATTATATGTCACGTTATAGTAATTTTTAAATTGGTTTTAATCCAACATCATAAAATGTAAAAAATCTTAAGTGTGGGGGTTTTTTTTGTAGTAATTGGCATTTTAGCATAATGAGCTGTTACCTCTTTCCAAATTGAATACCTGCAATATTTTTTAAAAATACTAATTGATAAAGAAAACAGAAGTCTGGAGTTCATAGCTGAGCTGTAACTAATAATGGCATTATTCTAGAAAAGATGGCTTTAAATGACTTGTAAAACATTAAAAGATTTTAATATTTTACCAAAACTCCCTATAATTTTCATGTATAAAAATTCTCTAACATAGAAGTAAACATTTCAGGAGTTATGTTTCAGTGAAAATGTAGGTTGGAGAAGATGAACATCGTCAGCCTCTCAGCTCAAATGTGCACCTTATTCAGAAGACAGCAGTGACCCAGTGGCCCTTTGAGACATGGAGTGCAACTCCCAGTACGATGTTGGTTAAGTCACCCAGCCTCCCCGACTCTCACCTTCCTGTGGAGATGGCACCTGGTGCCATCTAGCACATTTTACTGAGCTCTTGCTTTCTAGTATTGGCAGGGTCTGGGCGGCAGCCGTAATTGAAGCAGTCTCTGTGCCCACCCTCCAGGAGTTTTTGGTCTCAGGGTGGAGACAGATAATTACTGCCTGTGCTGACCATTCTGAGAGAAGATGCAGGGCGCAGCGGCAGAAGGTGCTGGACCACACTGTGGGCCTCAAGTCAGGGAGGATGCCCTGGACTATCCTTGGAGCTGAGCTCCGGGGAGTTAGAAATAACTATAGTGTTTGGAAACAATACATAATTCCTATTAAGTACATTCAGTGTGAAAGCATCAGAAACCAACTTCCGTGTGTGTCCGTGTGTTGCCAGGATTGAACCCAGGGCCCCACACGGGCTACACAAGTGCTCTGCCACTGAGCTACACTGCCAGCCCAGGGAACAACTTCATAGCAACTTCACTGCTCTGTGGGCAGTGATCGTGAGAAGTAAACGTGTGTAATTGTCATACTGCCCATGGCATAACAGAATTTTCCAGCTGATCCCCAATTCTCGTTTTTCATCCCCTTTTCTACCCTGAGGAGTAGGGTGCCCTGCGAAGCCATCTTCGGATGGCTCAACACAAGGCAGGGGCCACTGCTCTAGTTGCCCTCTGCGAGACAGGTGCCCCCTCACTCCACATGGCACCAGCAGTTCTACCTTCCAAAGTCCACATTTCAGACTCTGGAGGACCAAGAGATAGTTTGCCTTTGCTTCGTGTGAGCTTGGCCATGTGGCTTAGCCTCCCAAAGCCTCAGAGAGGAGCAGTTTGGCAGGAAGAAAGTGCCTGCTACATTGAGAAAGCCCTGGGAAGCCAGGGGAGGTTTGTGAGCACTAGTCTGCCTGTCTGTCTCCCGTGTCACATGTTAGCGTACTTAGCATGTACAAGGCTCTCCTTCACCATGTGACGAGTGAATGAATGATCAAGCGTTTGGAAAGATGAATTGAAAGGTCTTGTGGTGGTTGGATTGCAGAGGGAGCCTGGTGGATAGACGGCCAGTGGTGACTGTCAGACATCCCAGGGCCAGCGGGCTGTCACACACCAACCAGTGGAGGCTGTGGAACACGGGACAAGAAGTGGCTTGGCTCAGGGCTTCTTCAAGGAGCATGGATTACTTCTGCAGTCAGGAAAATCATAATTAGAAAGCCACATGTGGTCACCCATGTTGTGTGACCCTTGTGGGACTGAGCTCCTTGCTGAGAGCAAGCAGTGATTTTTCTGTCTTTCCCCTCTCCCCACTGCCTAGCCAAGGGCCTGCCATAGAATAGGCACTGTTTGTGGAATTAATTGTTGAATGATTAATATGTTACCATTCTCTGTTTACTGGAATGGCATTATTAAGTCATCGCTCAGCCTTTTCGTCTCCAAATTAAATAGCCCATATTATTTTAATTTATCCCAAAGCATTTTAAGCAGACACCATTTGCCAAGCCTCATGTATCTTTATGTGTTGAAGTGCTTGTTTCCTCCCCAGGTTCAAGGGCAGACGGAGTTTTTGAGGAAGACTCGCAAATTGACATAGCTACAGTTCAGGATATGCTCAGCAGCCACCACTACAAGTCATTCAAAGTCAGCATGATCCACAGGCTCCGATTCACAACGGACGTGCAGTTAGGTGAGTGGTAAACAGGCGACAAACCAAACCCTTGTCTCTTGAGAGTCAGTGTGGAAATGAGGAAAGCACAGTGCACTGCTTCCCTGTGACCCAAATGACTTACAGTGACCTGTTCACTGAGGATCTGTTTAAACAGTGAAATTTTAAGGGCATCCTTTTCCCTACCTGAGTGCTCTGCCTCTTCTTCTCATCTCTGAAGCAGAAGATTGGAAATAGAATCAACACGCACCTCTTTTCAAACTGATAGGCTCCTGTGAGGCTTTGTAATGCTTCCCGTCCCGCATTTCCCTCCTCGGAGGCCTCCCCACCCCGCCCAGGGAGCACTTGCTGGTTCGGTCAGGAAGCTGCTTAAGCATCCCAGAGGTTCTGTTTGGAGTCTCTCTAGATAACGTGGAACTAACTTTCTACTCATATTTGGGGTTAATTTGTTCCAATTAAATGCTAAACTTTTATTTTGACTTAAACCCAACTGAATGGAATAGAAAACATGCCATGGTAGTCAACATAATATTAATAGGTCATTGTCATCGTGACAACCGCCGTGCATTAGTTTCTGTGCCAAGTGCTTTACGTGTTGTCCTTAGCTACCTAAAAGCTGGATATTTTTTACTGTCCCCATCTGACAGAGACAGCAACTGAGGTACAGAGAGATAGTCCTGGGCCTGATGCATGGGGGCCGGTGCTGGTGGCCTAGGCAGAATCCTTATCTGACCACCTTGAGTCACCTGCTCCCTAGCAGAGGTCTCTGTGTGGGGCATGTCCGGAGCAGCAGGGAGGGTGCCAGGCTCAGTCAAGGAGCTGACTTGGACCCTGGCTTTGCCATACCGCCCCTTTGATCGTTGAATTCTAACTCTAGGGTTCACTGGTTCTGTTTCTCACAAAGGCTTTCTGTCCTGTGGTAAAACCTTTTCTGGTGTTGGCATTAGTCTGAGTCTGGCTAACACATCCAGTGCCTCAAGAAGTTCCTCACATATTCCTTCCCAGCGTGATTGACGGGAACTTGCAGTATTCAGCTTAGTACATAGAGATGGGCAAATGAACCTCAGTTGGCACAACTGTGCCCCATCAATAACTAGCTGCACATCTCCAGCTAGGGTTTTTGTCTTTCTGTGCTGTTTAGTTGAGAATATCAGTAATACCAGCTCCTGAAGATTGCTGTTGGAAACAAGGAAGATGCTCCATGGAAAGTGGTTGGCTCCAGCCTGGCAGGCAGTTGAGAAGACAGGCTCAGCAGTCAGGGACCCGGATGCAGACCTGGCTCATTTGTCAGCTGGATCGCTGTAGCAATGACTCAGGGCCCCCATTTCCTCATCTGTAACATAAAGATAATAATAGTCCCTATGTCCTAGGGTAATTATGAGGAGGAAATGTCACAGCGCACATGAAATACTCAGAAAAATGCCTGGCAGGTCGCAAGTGCCTGGTAAGCTGCAGCTGCTGGGGCTAGTGTGTAGACCACATGCAGTGCAGAGTTAGCTGTGTGGGGCCCTGGGTTCCCTCCCCAGCACTGCACGCACATGCGTGCATGCACACACAGCAGCTGCTGGGAGATGCTGATTTCAGTGGGCTAAATAGATGGACCAGCAACCAAAACAAAGAGCCTTCCTTTTTCCTTCCTTCTATGCTTTTTTATTTTCACACAAAAAAGTCCCTATATGTTTTAAAATGATAAGACTGCTTGTTTAATGTTCATTCTTAACACATGAAGTAGATCAGTGCTTTTACTCTGGGGATGTTTTTCCTGATGAAATAAAAATAACAAGACTGTATAAAAAGAAGCCAGATCCCCTAGGACTAGGGGTGAGCTAGGTGGTAGAGCATTTGCATAGCATGCACAAGCCCCAGAACTACAAAAATTTTATGTGTATATATTGGTATTTCTATAACAGCCAAAAAATAAGCCAGGCATGGTGATGCATGCCTGTAACTCCAGCACTTGGGAAGATAAGGCCAGCCTGGGCTACAGAGCGAGACCCTCCATCTCCAAAAAAAAACAACAAAAAAAAAGCATAGTCATAGCCATGTACACGGAGTTGATAGTGGTCATCCTGGTCTGAGAGAAGCACCCATAACTGCAGGGAGCTGTAAGGGTCTGTTTGATCTGGGCACTGGTTATGTGGCTTGTAGTCCTTGTGGGAAAGTCATGCTACATGAACTCTTGATTTGCACACTTTCTGTGTGTTCCAAATTAGAAGTTTACTAAAATAAGAATACCGCACAGAGCTTAGACACTCAGTCTGTGTTTGGCTGCAGTACTCGCCCAGTAGCAAGGAGTCTGCTTTCTCCTGAATGGGCCCTATTACCAGGAGTCCAGTGCAAAGCCTGACTGTGGCCCAGACAGGTCCCAGGCAGGCATGTGGTCGGGTGAGCACATCAGTGGATCTCCCTTACCCCTTCTGCACCCTGAAAAGCAGTACCTGCCCAACAGTGATAACCAAGACCCTGGGCTTCTCTCTACTTCTTTTTGGAGGCAAAAACACAAACTTTAATTTATCAGATTCTAACTGCATTCTAAGGAAAAAGTCCCCAGAAGTCTCGGAGGAGACAGGCTCTGAGTTCAAACCCAGATGATAGTGTTTACCTTTTAAAGTTCTGTGGTAGAGAAGTATCTAGTCATAGAAGTGGACTCTGAGTGGCAGCCTATCTTAGTAGTATTGTCATTCTCATTCTCATTCTCATTCTTGTTGCCTCTGGCTCTCTCTCCTGCATCCCTCCCGCTCTACAGGTGGCTTCTACTAAGCTATATGCCTGCCTTTCATTTTGTTTTTGTTTTTGTGAGACAGGTCTCACTAAATTACCCAGGCCGGACTCCAACTTGGCAGTCCTACTGCCACTGCATCTAGTTACCCTTTTGTAGGTATTGAATCAAGTCACCCAGATTAGGGCTGACTGCGATGGAGACCTGTCCAGTACAAAGTGATGAGGTCACTGATGGAGGAGTCTCTCCCAGGTTCTCTAATTGAGGCTGATCCAGGTCCCAGGCCCCTCTGGTTACTTCCAGGGACAGAAATGGCGCCCTCTAGTGGAGAATCAAGCTCTGGGGCGCTTCTAAACAGCTGGTGTCACATTTGTTTCTGTTAACAATCTGAGTTCATTTTTTAGCATTAAAAGCAAAAACTTCATTAATTAAACCTAATGGATTTTGCAACCATCAGAAAAACTTGCTTCATGATACAGCGAGTACTGTATCATGAAGCAAGTAAGCTGGTTTCCCATGTAGGAGTCAGGTACATGTCAGAATCTCTCCCTCCTTACAAAGCTCATGACAACTCCCCTTCATTCTCACAACAGTGACAGATACCTGCACACAGCAATCCAGAAAGGCTTTCCTTCCATTCTGCGGAGTCCAGGGCAGCAAACGGTACATTACATATGGACATCAAGTGAGCAGCTAGATTCTGAGACCAGTAAATAATTTATTTTATTTCACCTGATTTAGCAGGTACTTCAGATCTCCCCTGACACTGATGGATGGCTTCCTCTTCCCATCCATCCTGTGTCAGTGGAGAATCCCCTGGCCCTTCGGTAAGTCCTTCCAAGGGGTATGTGTCAGTGTGCAACATTCCCCACTTCCTGCTGCTGCCACAAAAGCTGCTGCCCACGCTGAGTCGTGGTCATCCGAGTGCACAGCTCTGCACTGCTGCTCAGCTGCTCACCTTGTAGGGAGGCAAGAGGGGCCAAGACTCCAATTATACCTTCTGTCATTTGTCCCTAAAAGTCAGAAGATGTGATCTTCAAAACTTCAATCTGCAAGACCCCAAGTTAAAGTGATTTTCTACCACTTCATGATCAAAAAACTCTTATGCTTTAATGAAATCTGTGACAAAGATCTGATCTTTTGAAATAGTACTGATACTTAACAAGAAACATTATCAGGTGTTTGGTATGTATCAGGTGCTTTGCCAATCACTCTCTTTTCATGCATTGGCACCTGCACAGCACTGTTACTAGATAGTACTGATGTGTTTGTTTTTTGTATGAAGAAGCTTGAGTGTAGAGGAAAATCTAGTAAAATGAGTCATGAACCTATGAACGGTAGATTAAAATCACCACTGTGCTCACATTCTGTAGTTCTGTGACAGTTTGCAGGATAAAGCAGACTAACTTACTTAGCCCACAGAGCACATCCCTGCTGTGGTCCCATTTCATGACTGAGAAAACTGAGGCTTGAAGGAGTTAATGAAATAAAGTGATGTACGGAAAGCAGTTAAGTGTTTCCTGGCACAGGGCTATTGTCGAGTGGTACTAATTCTATCTTCTTCCTCTTCTGCCATGAGAATATGTAGTGGGATACCCAGTCCCAGTGGCAGAACTGGAACAGAAACCAGTCCCATGCACCAGCCTGGTGTGTCACACCAGAAATGCCTCAGCCATTCATAACTGGGCCTTTACCAAGCAAGTGATCACTCCTAGCCAGCTGCTTCCAAGCTCGTGACATCGTTGCCTCCTCTGCCTCCTAGCTCTGGAGAGGGTCACCGTGCTCCAGTCCCCTTCAGACACTCTTATTCAGTCACTGCACTTCTGCTGGGTGCAGACCCAATCTCAAAGTGCTTCCCTCCACAGTCCTCCAAGCAACCCCTCCCAATCACTTGAATACAGTTTGGTTTTTAAATTGAAATTTATTTGCCATCCTGTTCTACCAACCTGGAAAGCTTACTAGATAAAATTGTTGTGCCTAACCATTTTTGTAGTTCTCTAGAATAGTCTTGGAATATTCTGTCTAATCTACTGCCCTCAGGTTGGACCTACAAATGCTGATGACCTTTAAATGCAGACCTCGCCTGAGCTTATATCAGGCTGAGTTTATTTACATTAACTTGGTCTCACCTGTGCCTCACCAACTGAGAGGTCAGGCAACTGGGACAGGGTGCACCCCACACATGTCGAGGAGGAAGCAGGTTTGGGGAACATTGAAATTAATCTGATGTTGAATGCCAATGTGATCTAGGAAGCCCATAGTATTTGTTGGCCAGCTGGCAGAAGCTAAATTATGATGCACCAGGCAAGAAACCAATACAAGAAAGAAGTTAGAGAAGGCGGGGACATCACCATCACAATGCCTCTCGTTTGCACAGCTCCTGCAAACAGCAGTTCCTCCCCTGACCGCCTGTCAGAGTTTCTGGCCCCATCCCAGACCTGCTGGCTCAGAATTTCCTCTTCGTCATGGTGTTTAGGAAGCACAATTCCCAGCACTCAGAGAACTTTCTCACCCTTTGTCTTGTTGCCCATGCTTGTCTTTCTTACTGGACTGCATCTCAGTGGAGAGAGATTTGATAGTTGTGCCATTTATACTGTCTTCTTTTGCTTCATCATTTGCCATCCCCATGTTGTGAAACAGGTGTTACCGAATACAAGCCGTTCCATGAATTTCGTGTCCCATAACTGTGTATGTAACCTAATTCTGCATAGCACATACTGGTTCTACAGAGGACTTGCAGATAAAAGGTATAAAATAAATCTCTACTGAGAGATTCTGTGGTTACCTACATTGTCTCTTCATAAAATAATTATTATGTGTAATCATAATGTTTGTGATTACAGTAGTTATTTATCAGAAGTATCAAGTACCGTGCCACATCTCCTGGGGAAGGTGAAGGGTTCCCTCTCAGGAATCAGGTTGGTAATAGCCATCCTGGCTAGTTCATGTGCCAGGGACCACAGTCTGGTTAGGTGCCTTCCTGCCTATCACTGCGTCACTTATTGGCCACCAGCCCCTTTTCACTGTAGTTCCCAGACAGTTTGGGATGGTTAGTCTCTTGATTGGAACCAGTGATCCTTCAGCACTCTTATTGATCTCTTTGGGGCTTCATTTTAATTATGCCCAAAATGTGATTTGGTCCTCTATCTTGGTTACCTAACATTGCTAGAGGATGCTTTCCATACTGTGATGCACGTGATCAATGTGTAAATAGACCCACTATACAAACAAATGCTGGTCTGCTTAAGCCCTGACCTGGTCATGTGAAGGTATGAATTATGGTTATGGCTGTGTCGTTAATGGGTGACATCAGACAAAAGTCATGTCCCAGCCCTGAGTCTCAATTTCTTCATGTGGAGAATGAAAGCCCCAGACTAGGTGATCTCTGAGGTCCAGTAAGCCCAAACAGCTTGTGTGTCTGATCCTGTGTGTAAATTCAGGCAAGTTTCAAAGACTTCGCTGACTGCTCTCTGGATGCTATCGATTGGCTGTGTATATTCAGCAAAATCCACTCTGGCTAGGAGTTGTTCAGTGGCACTCCCCAGAGCTTTCCCAGGCTTTCCTGGGCTCTCAGTAACCTGAAAATGAGAGGATTGTAGAATTGTATAAAAAGCTACTCCGGGATTTAACAGCGGTGGGGCTTTTGCAGTCTTAGGTTCAGAGTTGTAGGAAATTGATGAGTGAGCCACAGCTCATGCTGGGTAAGCACATGAACAATATGCTGGAAGATAGAGTGTGAAATACCCTCATTTTTGCCGAAATGTTGTTTTAGTTTCCTAGAGGGGTAGTTTTTAAGTGTGCCTTAGGGCAAGCATGCCTCCCCAAGAGTCAAGCATTGTCCTCCAGGGCAGTTGGAAGCTGCACATGGGGACACATTCTAGGCTTAGCGAGAGCTGGACCTCAAACGCGGCTTCGCGGTTTACTGGCGTGATTCCCCCCTCGGTATCACTTCACCTTCCCCAGGGGGTTCGCCTTCAGTCAGGACTTGAGTAGCAATGGCTCTGTACTAGGCCCACGGTGTGCTGTATGGTGTGTGCTGTGCCAGTCCATCTTCCTGGCATTGAGGGAGTTGGTGCTGTTACCCCCATTTTACCAAGGAGGAAGCCTACGCTCACTGAGGGTTGTTTCTTTCCCAGGATAACAAAAGTTGGGGATGTGCCTATAAAATCTTTTTTTTTTAAATTTTAAAAAGAACAAAAGAAAACAAAACATTAAAATGAAAGAAAACAAAACAATGAGAACAATATTGGATTTCAAAAACAAGACAGTAGGAAATCAATAATAGTTACTATATTGCACATTGTTATTCTCTAAATAGTTGCCGGATACAGACATGCAAACTTAATCAAACAATATAAGCAAACAATATAAGTTGTTTCTTTACTTCAGTTGCTATCATTTCAGAAATTTCAGGTGTGTGGCTTCTAATTTCTTTTGTGTCTGTGTCTTCTGGACTTGTTCTGGGTGGGATGGAGGTTTTAGGTTGCACCTTGCTCCTTCGTCTTGACATTTTCCTGTGTTCCTCCAAATCAGCTGGTTGCTGAGTCCCAGGTGCTTCCTGAACTGGCTGCTCATCCCTCGATGCAGGGGGTTGGGTCAGGTTCCTGGATTCCTGCGATCTGGGTTTCCTGGGGTGGCAGAGAGATGTGCCCATAAAATCTTCATCTCCAAATTAATGACCCACTGAACTTGCAGGATGAGCAAACATGTTTCCATAACTCCACTCAGATCTTCTTCCTTTTGCAGTCTTCCAGGCTGTGGGGAGAGTCGTGCCCAGTGGTACTAGGTGACAGGAGGTCACTGGGAGGATTCTTGGGGATCAGGACATTGGATTCACCAGCTAGAAGTCATTCCAAGTCCTGCTGCTTCCCAGGCTCCCAGATGTAGAGCAGGTCCCCAGGGTCTAAGCCTTGCCCACTCTCTTACACCTCCCTGAGCTTTGCAGCTCTGACCCTTGTCATTGACTCTGCCACATCCCTTGGCCCAGTGCCTGACTCTGGAGAATACAGAAAAGTCACTAGAAGAAATAGGGCTCACTAGGTATGTACCAGACAGTGTCCCAAGCATTTTTCATTCCTTACTTTTCTTAATCCTCACAAGCCCATGAGCTGTGTATTGGTCATTTCCACTTAATAACAATTTGCCCAAAGTCACATCATTAGGAAATAAGAAAGTTGCTATTTGAACTTGGGACATTCTGGCTCGCATTCCCTGTCCCTGACCTCTCTGCGCTGCTGCCTTTAAGGGGCTGATGCTTGCTGCCTTCCCAATACAGCTGTTGTAAGCACTCAATAAGGAGCTAGTTCAGGGGCTGCCCAAATGGCTGTTCCTCCATTTGCGTTAGCAAAAGGTAATATATAGTACTGACTTCCTCTTATGGAAGTCTTTTGGTTAGTTAAAGCAGAGGAGGGTCCCCTTCTGATAAAAGCCATACACAAATAGTTTCCCTGGAGAGTTGTATATACATTAGAGCTGTGTTTTGTTTATTTTGAGCTGTCTTGTTAAGGAAGGATTTATATGCTGGCATTGATGTAGGACAGCAATCAGGCAGAGCTTTCTGCTTTGACAGTTGGTGTGATAGTTGCTTCCAGTGAAGTTTGACTCACTGTATCTGGAAGCTGTCAGGAGTGGGAGCATGAAAAGGTCATGACGGATGGCAATGGATAAGTGGGCAGGGGAGGAGAGCTGGTAAAGAAGACAAATGGCCTCCTGGGTCTCCGAGGGCAGCACCGACCCTGGCCACTCACAGCCAGCCCCTTGCTCTTCCTCCTCACCTGCCAGGGCTGTCACAGGGAAGCCTGCTGGGCATCATTTCTGACGGTGGCACCAGGTTGGGTATAAGGAACTCACAGGAGTATTTGCCAGCCATCCGGCCTCTTGGTGCTAAAAACTGCTGGACAGGAGTGTTGGTCAGTCCAAGGTCTCTCCATGAATTCAGATGCTCATTGCTCATCCTCTGCACATTTTAAAAACGGGGAAAGGGAACTGAGTTCTGAAGGGGAAGCTAAAAATAGCTTTAAAATGATGATTGCTGGGCTAGGGGTGTGGTGTGGTGGTACAGTGCCTGCCTGGCATGCACAAGACCTAGGTTTGAATCCCCAGCCCAGGGGCAAAAAAAGAGATGGTTTTTGGTTTTGGTGAGGTTTTTATTTTGGAAAAATAAACAAAAGTAGAGAAAGAATATAATCTCACTAAGATAGCCTCTGTGACAGTTTGGAACATACCCTTGGGTCTCTTTTCTATGAATTTTTTTTTCTAAGTAAGACTGGTTTTTTTGAGACAGGTTCTCACAGTGTAATCCAGGCTGGCACTGAACTCACAGTCCTCCTGCCTCAGCCTCACAATTGCTAGGACTTGGCACATGATGGCTGGATTAAACATTCCTCTTGTTGGCCATTTAATATGGAGAAATATAAACTTGAGTCAACTTTTCTTTTTTCCTTAGAAATACATTGATAATTTGAGTTACTTACAATAATGCATAAATGCAGTTTTAAGGAATACCTCTGTCTCCCCTTTAATGTAAAACATTAGCCTAGGAAACCCACGCACAGTGGTCAAAAGGAAGAAGACTGAACGGGTTTCGTGCTCAGTTTCCCACTTATGAACAGAAATAGATGTGTGCATTTATTTGCTTGCACACTTGAACACTGACTCATCTCTTGTGGATTTTGTTGTTGTTGTTGTTGTTGTTGTTTTATGAGACAAGGTCTTCCTATGCAGTTCAGGCTGGCCATGTGCTTACTTTGTAGCTCAGGCTGGTCTAGAACTCACAATGATCCTCCTGCTTCAGCCTCCTGTGTGCTAGGATTACAGGTGTGTGCCACCACACCTGGCCCCTTGGTGAAAATTGAGAGAAAAATGTAAAGAAAGACCACCTGGGCAGAGGCTCCTACCAGTAGACAAGGCCGTGCAGTTGCCAGGCAAAGAACCAGGACCTGGGAACCCGACAGCCCCGGATCTCAAAAATGGTTTCCCCTTCACAGTCCTGACCTGAGACAGACACCCTGCCTTCTCATAGCATGTGTTATGCCCAGCAGCCTCCAGGACAGGACGCGCTGAGGACAGGTTCCAGAGCCAGACTCCCTGAGTTCAGAGTCCAGCTCTGCCGCTTAGAAGCCATCTGGCCTTGGGCAAGTTACTGAACCCCCGCTAACCCCTGCGTCTCTGTTTCCTCGTCTGTAATTTAGGGGTGAACACGGTGATCAGCTTTATAGGGTTGATAGGAAATGTGAATTAGGGCTCTCAGAGGCCTTTTAATCCATGGTGGCACACAGGTGGTGCCAGTTAATGTTGGTCATGTCTGTATGCCACAGGCCCTTAACGCATGGGGATACAGCTAACATCCTGCCTGCCCTGCAGATCGCGCAGAGCCTGCTCAAGGAGGTCCAGCAGGGAGCCTGCCAGGGTGCTTTGCTCTGTGCCTGGGCCTTGGCCTTGAGGAAGAGGAGCCACGAGAACCATGCCTTCAGCTGTCCTCAGTGCTCCGCCCTCACAGGAGGCTGTGCTGCTTCAGGCCCCTAGCTCACACCCTAGCCCCATAACTCACCCCCCACCCTTAGCAGTCCAGAGGTGGCAGTGACAGGTGGCTCACAGATACACTGCTTGACCTCCCCACTTAGAATCCCACCAGCCTGGCTTCCATGGCCTCCTCCGGCATGCGCAGAGTCCCCACCTTGGCTGGACTGTGGTGCCACCCTCCTAACCTTTCTTCCAACCAAAAGAAAGCCAAACTCTGCAGCCAGGATTTGCCTCCAGGCTGAATTCTAGGACCTGCTTTCTGTGCATCTCAGCAGGGTGAGCTTTAGGGAACCACCCCAGGGTGGTGCTGCTTGTCCAGCAGACACAAATAGTGCCCTGTGGGGCCGTGCTCAGCTCCCAGAAGCAGAGACTCCGTCTAGAAGAAAGTGAAATTATTTAATGTACAAAGGATTTTTCCCATCAGGAAAGATTCCCCTACAGGTTCCTTTAAATAGTGACTCCTCGAGGCAGTTGAGAGTTTTACAGATCATTAACTGCTTGACTGAAAGCCTGCAGGGCAGAGAAACTCAAAACTGAAGTGTTGGGAGCCCCTGCCATTTACAGATCAATCCAAAATGAAGACAAAATGTCATTGAAACTAGAAGTCAATAGGAAAATGTGATTTGATTCAGAAAGACACTCTGATTTACACGTCTTTTGTGAAACATACCAATTGCTTAACAGTGTTCCACCTACCTGCCCATCTTGGACCTCCTGTGTCCCCAGGCTCCAGTCTTGGGGTTCCCCTCTGTGAGCAGCGGCTACAGTCACCCCAGGAAAGGGCGTCATTGGGAAAGTGTTCTCGAGGCCGTGCTGATGCTGAGATACAGCCCATAATGGATGAACTATACAGTAACAATTTGCAGATAAAAATAATAGAAGTTAAAGTGTACTTTACATGATAAAAGAAAGATGAAAGAGGACGAGAGTCTGTTACATATGAGATGGTTACAAAAGTCCTGCTTTGTGAAGTGGGCTCTGTTGAAAAGATTGATGCCACGGGGAGTGACCTTGGCTGGGTGCAGGAGCTGGTGATGTATGTATGAGCAACCCTCTGCTAAATGGACCCAGATTTGTAGCACTAATATACATGGGAGCCCAGAACCAAACTCAGTACGGCAATAAATCAACAGCCACTTTGGGTGTCATTTCTGGTTTATATTCCACTATTGTTCTATCACTTTAATTCATGTCACTATCATCTTTTCATCTGGAACAGTTTTATATAATTTTCCAGTGGAGTTACCTGACAAATCCTATCAAATTAACAAGGTACATTAACAATATTGACTGACTATGGCTTCAGGAGTTGCAGGGCCATAGAACAAAATTTTAGTCTCTCTCTCTCTCTCTCTCTCTCTCACGATGATGGTTTTTTCCTCTCTGAGAAAGGAATGTGGGGCAGGGTTTCTTGCCACATAAGAGATATGCACATTTATTTTGTTCTGCTCGTTTTGACTTTTATAAATGTCAAAATAAGAAGCAGAATGAAGAGGGGGAAGGGCATGCACACACATTCCCAACAGCCATGGCTCGTGTACCTTCTCCTTTCAGAGGACTGTGGAAGTGTGCAGATCTTTAACAGTTAATGACCAAATTGGAGGCAGAAGTGCAACTGGGTAGTTGTAATCTGCTTTAAGTGAAATGTAATGAAATTGGTCTCCTGATACAGTCTCACCCTCCTGAAATCATCTAGACCTGAGAGTCCAGAGTCAATTGGACTTATGACACTATGCTTACTTGAAATATGACGTTCCTGAAATACACCCGATGACACATCCCAGCAATCAATTAGAAAACATACAACCAATTAAAGGAAAAAAAAAAAACTAAAAAAATTTTTAAAACCACAATTGTTCATCTTCCCCAAAGACCACAGGTGATGACCAGGTAACCCCTCACAGGGCTCACATCTGCCCTGAAGACAGCCTCTATCATGTGCCTCTGTACACAGGCTGCTTTCTGCCTTTGTCTACCTTGAATCTGGAATTAATCTACCGATAAAACAGAAATGCACGGAATGTGTAGTAGACTGATCCACCAGGCTTGAGTTTGTGTGCTTTCATATTACTGTGAGACCAGGTTTATTTTGGGGGGAGCCATTAATTGAACTGTTTTATTTATCTGCTTCTTTTGACTCACTAAGTTTTTTGCACATTTGTTCAGAAATTTCTAAATGGATCCATAGGATGAAATATGTTAACCCAGATTAGCTTGTCTGTTACAATGTGTATATTTTATTATTTTAATCATATCGTGTATCTTTCTGCACTTTGACCTTTTCTCTTTTTTTTTTTCTCTGACCCTAACCTTTAAACTATGGCCTAAAAATTAATTACTTTTAGGGTTCCATATGGAGCTCACCCCAAAACACATATTAGTTTTTGTCTCACATCCTGAACAGATTCTTCAGTTTTCAGCAGAAGAGGGAAAATAGCACATCTGGGCTAGACACGTGTCAGGCAAGCAGGTGCTTCTCTGAAATACCTGGAGAGCAGTTGCGGTACATATCCACACCCACCTAGGGTCCTTCCCATGCTGCTGCCTCCATCACACTGGAACATGCCATGTCTTTCATGGCCCTGCAAATAAAACCTGAAGTCCTGTATTTAACATTCTGGCTTTCTGCACTGAGGTCTTTGTTATATAAAGTTCACCCCCAGACCTGAGTTCCTCCCTTAGCAGAAAAGCAGTGACTTCCACAGCCCAAAGCCAGACTTGAACTTGAAAGGTTTTGTGTAACAGACCCTTTGATATTCCTGTGACTTCTCTTAACTATAACTGAATAATTATTTAGTGTCGTGGAAGGGAAGAGAGAGCTTTTTTCCCTATTTTTAGTATATATAATTCAGATAACTGGTAGTGTTGCCATTTAGGCACAAGTGATGCTAATCTTCCATCCCAGATCTTCTTAAGGAAAAAAATAATTGATCAAAACCATTTTTAAATGACTACATTATAGTTTATCTCATTACAGTGTATAGTTGTGTAGTTACCAACATGTGTGTAAATTCTCTGTTGCATTTATGTTATGTCTAAGAATCACATTTCTTACTTTCTTTTCATACAGTTTTGGGTTATCTCCTACAGCGTAGCCAGTCAGCCTGGCAGCTTTCATGTGCCACTTGGATTCTGTCTGTCCTAAAAGACCCTGACATTCCTCAGCCCTAAGAGCAAGCACACGTTCATCTAACTTAGTGTATATAAAGCAGGCCAAATGGGCATATCAAAATCACTTAAGCTTTCACTTTTTGTGGCTTCTTTTTTGTCCTCTCCTTGGCCTTACAGGTATCTCTGGAGACAAAATCGAGATAGACCCCGTTACGAATCAGAAAGCCAGCACTAAGTTTTGGATTAAGCAGAAACCCATCTCAATCGATTCTGACCTGCTCTGTGCCTGTGACCTTGCAGAAGAAAAAAGCCCCAGTGAGTAGTGCCTTTTATTTATGTCTCCTTTCTCTCTTTCCCCTCTCTTCCCCTCTGCGTGCTGGGTGCCAGGAGAATATATTGCCACCGTGTCCTTTTTTCCTTGGGTCTGTTTAATTCATTACCAGAAATTTCTTTTAATCAAACGGGATTGTATTATGGTGCCCAGAGCCTGACATGAGCCCCACTGCGCTCTGTCTTGTTGGCAGTGCAGAGCCTTACTGGCCTTCCCTGGGGGCTGGGGCACTGGGGCAGGTTCCTTTCACTTTGTGCTCCTGTCCCCTTCCCATTTGGGGGACATCACCCATCAGAACTGGGTCTACTCTCCCTCCACAGCAGATCAGGGGAGCTGGGAGATGTCTCGTAGCAGCTGAGGACTGAATTTTGGGCATCCGTCACACCGGAAGCATCAACACCCCCCAGATTATTAGCAGCTGTGCAACCTACCAGCTCATAATTAAACTCCTGCCTGGTCCTACAGAAGAGATCATTGCTGGGTTGGCATTCCTCCACTTAAATTATCAAAGTAGACACAATTTGGGTGTATATTTTGGCATATTATATTTTTGCAGTGAAGTAATTGAATACAGTATCTAGATTATTCAATTAATTACTTTTAGGACTACAGTCCTAGCAAGGGACAGGAAGGACACACAGATCACACTGAAATTTGTCCATGGATAGAAAATTTTAAAATTATATAAGGATTTATTAGTTACCTAGAGGAGAGAAGAATGTAAAAACACCGATTCTCAAATTCCGATACTTGTCAGCATTACCTGTGGAATCTGTTCCAAATTCAGTGACCCAGAGCCCAGCACAGCAGATGCTGACTCAGTGACTTAGCATAAACCAAGCATCCAATTTTTGTTAATCCTGTGTGTCCCAGTGTCCACACAATTTGAGAGCGAGTGTTAGAAGGAATGGCATAGTCAGAAGGGACAGTCAGAAGGGTAAGGGCCAGCAGGTGTTTATAGTGTGGTTCAGGTTTTTGAGGTACTACAGATTGAAGGGAGGTCTGAGGAGCTGGGGGCACACAGGCTGGCCACAGGCCACAGGGCTCACTTGGGTGGCTGTTTAATTTCTCTGTCGACATTCTGGGCTACACATTCTCCTTTCAACTCAGCCTCAAGCTCAGTGAGAAGGGAGAGCATAGGGGGCCTAGGGAAGCAGTGAGGCCACCCCAGCCCTTCCCACCATCCCGTGGTCCCAGCAAGGCTCCAGCTCTGTCGATGGCTCAGCAGAGGCTGGGAGAAAACCGCCACTGCTCTGGCCCACCTATAGGCTGCAGGGCTGCCCCTGCTTTGGGACTTGTCCTCCATCTAAGATGGCTTTGTTTTCGTATCTTCCTTAAGAATTGAGGCTGCCTTGGAAAGCAGCGCTCTGTAACTTCTCCCTGACTCTGAGGAGTGCAAGGTGACTGCGTGCGTGTTGTGCAGAGGGAGCAGCTGGGTGGAGAGGTTAGGGGAGGAACAGAGGCAGGATTCGGGTTTCCCCGCATCCTCACCAGGTGCCTGCTGTGCTGCAAGTCAGGCACTGGGCATGTGGGCGTAACATGCCCTGCCACATGCTGCCGGCCACCTTGTGGGATCAAGAAATAATTATTACACATCTGTGCGCGGGAGGCCACATTTGGAGTGTGAGGGCACAGAGCAGACGTGGGCCCTGCCGTGTCAGCACTGACAACCGCTTAGGAGTCTTTTGTCTTGCTTTCAAGTGTACCAGGTGGTTCGGTATAAAAACTGTGCACGTGGCTCTTACAGAGGTTCTCTTCTCTGTCCCTCTGGCTTCAGATATGTAGAAACTGTGACAGTTTCCTAAATGAAGAGGCTTACCATGCCATACACACTTCCCAAGCCCTGGTCTCTAGCAGTGCTTTCCACATGCTTGGAGCCTAAGGGTTGGAGGACTTGAGGGCCATGTGTGTGTGTGTGTGTGTGTGTGTGTGTGTGTGTGTGTGTGTGTGCACACGCGTGCCCTCATGTGCATGCACATAAGGCCTCTTCTTCAAAGGAACTCTACTTTTCCTATTTTGGGATTCTGTATTTAAGTTCCCAAATAGATGGATTTTGCTGCTGCTTAAAAAAAGAAAAGATTTTTAAGATTTATAGAATAAAATCAGGCTCCAGTGTGGGCCAGTGACTGTGAACTGCTTGCACACTGCATTCTGCTGTTCTGCTGCCCGAAACACACCTTCCACTGAGCCCACCCTCTGACTTCCGGTGAGTGCTCCCCTCAGCCCACCCACTTCTCAGGAGCCAGCTCCAGTACCAGGCCCTCTCAGTTCGCTTTACCCCAGGAGTTTCCACAGAGTCTGTGCACCCTGTATGTCACCTGCTCATGCCCTGCCCTCTCTCCCTCACCCTGTTTCCCTCCTGAACTGACCGCCCCAGCACCCTGTTCACCTTCTGTCCCTCAGTCCCTAGGCTGTGCTCTGGGGGTGGCCTCAGTGAGTGCCTGTTCACTTGAAACTGAACTTAATGAGCCCAGAATTTAGAGGCCACTAGTTACTCAACATAATTTATGTTGTAAAGTGCCCAAACAAAGACATATGAAAATGAATCAGATTGATGCTATGTGTTTTTATGATTTCCAGTATCTTCGCCAAATTAATTCAGTGACTTAATCTAAAAAGTTCATCCTGAGACCATCATCAGACCACAGCATTAATCTGTGGGGCTGCTGCTTTTCTTTTCTTTCTTTTTGTTTAAAGGATTAATGGTAACCCTTTTTATCTTTTGTGTCTGTTGGACCTTAGAAAAAAGTTATTTTAACAGCACTAAAGAAATGAAAGTCTCTATATTTCATAAGTTTAGCCTGTGATTTTTATCAGCATAGTGATGTATGTTTGTAGCTGAGTTTACATCAAAAATTATTCTTGGGGCCTTCTTGAATGAATTATGGCAAAGAGAGAGTCTAGAAGTAGATAAGGTTTTTTGATTTCTGCAATATATTTCCTTTTTCATGTTTTTATCTCTCATAACACAAGTGTCTTGCTTAAGACTGGAACATGTGACCAACTGGAATAATTTAGTTGTGAAAACAAAGCAGATGTGTTATTAAACAGCCTTCTTTACAAAAAGGCATTAAGTGTTGGGAGGATAATGAAGTCATCCCCAGTCTTTCCTGAGACGTGTTTGTCAGAATTTTGAACAGAAAAGAAATGGTTTTGAAACCATTTGAATGTGGCCAGTTCTCAGTGTTTATTGAGAAAGCTGCTGTCAAGCCATTAATGTGGTCGTCATAAGGAACACAAGTCAGGTTTAATTGATGCCATAGCCTGGAAGCGTGTGGATCGCTGATTGGCAGCGGGCTCGCGCGTTACCGCGCCTGCAGTGAAACACGAAATTGCATACATTGTGGACTCTGAGAGGCCCAGACTTCATAACCCGGGCTCCTTTCCCGCCTGCCAGGTTCTCAGGGAAGATTGATTCCACTGTCCCGTGAGTGTTTCAGGACCTGCAACTTTATGACTAACTAGATACATGCCTTTTTAAAAAAAATATTGTATCAATAATTATGAATTCCTTAAAAGAGCTCAGAAAATCTGTGTATTGTAATACCTGAGAGATTAAGAATAATTTGGCTTTCTTTAAAGGAAAAAGTACATTGCCAGTATTGTTCAAATCAGTTTTGTTAGTCTGTTTGTCACTCCTTTGGATATCTCTGGCTATTTTGAAGGACGTCACAGACCTCTTAAAAGAGAAATTAATTTTAATTCCTTTTAACTGACTTAACATGGATAGCATGTGTGCCATGGTTACATTGTGTTAGAGAAATCATTTTTCATTTTTACACAGATATAGACCCAACAGCTTTGGATGCTGTTGGCTATCTTTTTAAAGTCCAGACTCAAATTTGAGGGCTGAAACAAAAGCCAGGGACCTTTCTGTGAGACTTGTACCCATCAGAGACTTGGCAGTGTAAGTACCAGACTCACTAGAGTCAAGTCTGGTCTCATCAGGAGAAGGTTGTGCAGGTTCAGAGTCTTTAAAGGAAGCAGCCTATCATTAAGAAATCAGATTTAAACCTTAATAAAGTAGCTGTCATCTTTAGAGCTGAAAAGAGCTCTGTATCTCAATTAAGTATAGATGATATAAAATCTTAAGGAAGCAACGTAATAGAGGTAACCTGATTACATCCTCTTGCAATAGTGTAATTTAAAGGAAATCTGATTCTGATCATGCTGGTTACGTTGGGGGATTTGTTTTGCTTTGTTTTGTTTTGTTTTGTTTTGTTTTGTTTTGTTTTGTTTTGTTTTGTTGTCCAAAACACTTTGGACAGAAGATAGAAAGTCTTTGGGGTTATAAGTTAACCTCTGCACCCTGCAGACTGTGAAGCCCTAGTGAATAGAACCTACTGGCTATTTGAGATGAGATTCAGTTAAGACTATGAGTTAAATCAGGTGGGCTTATTGGTGACCTCCTGCTTAAATGAATCTTTCTTTTCATAAGTACTTGACAAGATCTGTAAAGTAGTGTATTTAATTTACTAATTAAATTAAAGCTGCTGAATAATGATTTGTCCACATTGATTTAGCTTAAATAGGAAAGATCAGCATTGTTGTGATCTTCAGCCACCTTAATGGCCAAGCCAGTTAGGCACAAAGGCCTCCTGTGCTTTGTGGGTCAGCAGTACATAGGTAAGCCCAGGCTGTAATTGAATTGCCTGCACCGCACCTTGCAGTTGCAGATTTCCTCTGCCTTCCTGTTCCATTGTTGCACTGGGGCTTAAGAGAATGTTAACGTGGTAATAGGCACAGGGCCTTCCCCATTATACGTCTTGCTATCGAGCGGTTCTGCATGACTAGTTAAAGAAGATGGCAAGAAGATTAATGAAAGCCAGGCTAATACAGAAGGGGGTACTTTTGCAAGACTTCTACCGAGGAGATATTAGAGCTGAACCAGAGCTTGGCTTTTTCTTTATCCTGTGACCTTTGAACCTGCCTTACTGTTGAGAGCTGCCAGGGAAGTCGACATTTTGATTGATGTTGGTACACGAGTCAGTCTTTCCCATTGAATTCCACATCTGCACGAAAATAGCTTTTCCAGCAGAATTCATACTGGCTAGAAGTGATAGCCAAATTGATGGCTGAAACGCTTTTATGTAGTTTTCATTTAAGCCTAAAGGTATTTGATACTTTAATTCAGTACCCAGTTTTCATAGATTATATGTATTCACTTATGTGCTCTTAATGGCTTCATCAACTCATAGTGCAAGACAAATATTAAGAATATTCAAAGGTCTGCAAACAGAGCTCCAAGCAGGCTTTATGGGGGAGTAAAAGTAGTCATCAAACAAACCCTTCAGCATCCTTAAAAAAGAAAAATCAGTCTGAGGGCCCAAGAAAACTGACTTTGAGGTTTGTATAAATAAAGCAAAGCTATAGATGGGGAGATCTGAAGTCTCACCTCTGCACCCCGGGTGAGCCCCAGCTCAGAGGCTATCTTGGTCCACCTCAGTTGGGCTCTCTGACCTTGTCCTGGGGACACGAACATCCCATTCTGAAAGGGTTTGTCACAGGCTACCTGTAAGACAGCCCTGTGCAGATAACTAACCTCTTCGTAGGTCCTCACTTATTCTGTTATCCTGCGTGCTGTGTGTGTGTGTGTGTGTGTGTGTGTTATACACATCCCCCCACTACCTCTTCTAACAAAGGAGGGTAGCAGAAAGGCTCACGTTTATTCCTCAAATCAACTCAGTGTGTTGAATCCTGTGACCACCACATTTCTTTTCTCTGTACTTGACAGGGGCAGTTCTAGCAGAGAACACACAAATTCATTCATTCCCCCACACACATACCTCTCTCTCTCTCTCCCTGACATGACAGGCACTCTAGTTTCTGACAGAGGAGATACCCAGGAATTTTGTCATGTTCTTCAGACACTCTCCAGAAAGTGCAAGAGGAGTCAGGATGAGATGGGTGGGTGTGCACGCCACCTTGGAGATGAGGCAGCTCTTTTCTGTGCCAGGGCCCTGTCACCCAGGCCGGGGGAGTCCACCCTCGGACTGTGTTGACTCCCAGGAGGTCTGGGCACGCCAAACATTAGGTAGGCGAGCTGCTGCGCTGGATGTTTATTCTCTGACAAAGACTTATTTCATAAGTTCCAGATCAAATACAGTAAGTACTGCCTGATTACAGAACACAACGGACTCTACCATATTAAATGCCCCAGTTATTGAATTGCCTTTTCATAAGAGTACTCTGGAGCACAATCAGGAGCAGGCAGTGCCTCATCCTTTTAACAGATATGTTTCCTAGCCCTATTAAAAGGGGTCTTCATCTATCCTGTCAAAGGGAGTCTGCTGGGGTTTTTTAGTTTAATTACACTATCCAATTAAAACTCCTTGCTGCATTTGGATGCGCCTCTCCTTGGGCCTGAGTGGATATGACATTTACAAGGCTCGCCTTTCAAGCAGACAATAGTGTGATTGATGAGGTGCACATTCAGTGAAGGAGGCGAGTGCCTGTGGAAGTGCTGCTTAGTGCGTTTTGATTTATTTATCATCTTCCAAAACAAGGGAGCTGCTGGGGAGAAGGGTGGAGGCAACCAGGGGACCACCTCAGTTTTTCCTGGAGTGTGGGAGGGAGACTGGACTTCACCACAGAATAAAGGTGAAGAAGAAGTATAAGCCTAGTGCCAGCTTGCATCATCAAATATCAGCTCCATTCTTAGATTCTCTGACCCAGTTTGGTGTCCACTAACCTCAAGCTGTGATCTGCTGTTAAATAGGTCATCACTGTGTTTGTAGAACAGTTTGTGGGGGCCGGATAGCACTGTCCAGGCCCCTGGTAACTCAGCTGACCTCACATGTGTCCATGGATTGACCTGGTAGCACTGCCTGACACCCAACTCCTGTGCATGCTTTCAGCTGCACCCTCCGCCGCTTCTATCCAAGGGCTACCTTCAGGGCTCATGACCCTTTTTCACCCTGGCTGTTTAAAAGTGCTTCTGGAATTTGGAACTGGCCAAGAGCACGAATGGCTGCTCAGCACAGAGCCGTGGAGGCACAGTGGAGAACTTCTCAAGGTTGTAGTGACGAGGCAGATCCAGCGTCCTGCTCCTAAATCACTGTTGCTATTCATCCTCAGCCTGTGATGGATGGGGCTGGAAGAGTGCTTGTCTCTGTGGGGCCTGGAAGAAGAAGTGTTACTGTGCAGTGGTCTCTGGAAGGGCGCCTGGGGGGTGAGGGCAGGAGGTCCCCCTCAAGCCCCCGGCCGGTGATAACCGTGCACCTGTGCTGCTCGCCGGGGCGTGTTCACACAATACTCAGGGCGTCCGCGCTTGGGAGGAGAATGAACTGGTGTTGGACACTCTCGGAGAATTTTCTTACATTCCTTGTAAAGTTTCTTTGTTTTTTTCCCTAAAACTTATCAAGAAGAAAGAATTTCTCTGTGTTGATTGGAATATTGATATTTGTTAGGATAGAAAACATCTTGAGGATATCAACCTTTTTCCTCCTGGGAGAAACTACCTCCTCAATGTTAAGTTTCCACTTAATTGTTGACTTGAGCTTTATGGACCCATAATAACAAAACAGTTATCTAGGCATAATGAAAAATATGTATATATTTGCGTTTTCCTAGATTTTGATTACCATTTCCTCAAATTTATCCTTTCTTGATTTTCAACATCAGAGGAAACCCTAATTGAGAAGAGGGTAAAAGTAGGGGCTGTTCCCTACTGAAAATCTCTGTGTGAGATTTCTCAGCTGGATAAATGATGGAGAAAATCTGTTTTCCCTTGCCTCCTGCCAAGCTCAAAATTGTATTTTCATAATAAATAAATGGGGCACTTAGATTTTAAGTTAATATCATAGACATGGAAAAAGTAAGCCACACTTTCATTAAAATCAAAATGTGTATTGTTTCTGAGACTTCCATATGCAACTTCCAGATTAGCTTTTCTATCATAAATGACTAGAACACTGGACAAAATATTCTTCAAAACCAGTTTCAGACATTGAAACAGCACAGGGCTGTGCCTCCCTTAAAGAAGAGACGCGAATGTCATGAGACCAGAGCATGGCTGTCGGCCAGGGCTCTCTGGGAAGGGAGAACCCAAAGTGAGTGTCACAGTCTCATGGAGCAGTGGCGGAGAAGTGCGAGGCAGAGGGTGAGGCTGGGGCGGGAAGCACACCACGACAGAGCTGGAAGGGGCTGCGCGTGGCAGAGCACATGTTCAAGCCCAGCCTGGGTAATTTAGCAAGACCTTGTCTCAAAATTATTTTTCATTGTTTTAAATTTTAAAAGGGCTGAGGTTGTAGCTCAGTGTAAAGGCCATCCGGGGCTCAGTCCCCACTGGTGCCTAAAACAACAGCAGCAATAGAAAACCACATGAAGCAGGAAAAACGTGTCCCATAACCAGAAAGAAAAAATTGGTCAATAATAGTAAAGCCAGAAGTGACAGAGATGATAGAATTTGCAGACAGGAATGCTTTAAAATAGATACTAGATATGCTAAAAACTTGAAAGAAGATATCTCAAAAGAAAAGGATATGGAAACTATTAAAAAACCAAATGAAAATTCTAGAACTAAGAAATATAATACCTGAATCAAAACTCACTAATAGAAGCAAATGAAGAAGACTAGGAAAAAAGATTAGCATGTGATTTATCTATTGCCCCATTAAAAATTTCCCCAGAATTTAGTGAGTTAAAGCAACAGTAGCATTTGTTACCTTATAGTGACCATCAAGGACCCAGCACAGCTTCAGTTGGTCTCTGGCTCTGGTCTCACAAAGCTATGGTCCACATATCAGCAGGGGCACAGTCATTCCACAGTGAACTTGAGCTAGGATCTGCTTCCTGGCAGAGTTCAGTTCCTTGTCACGCAGGCCTTCATAGGGAAACTCATAACAGTTGGCTTTATCAAATTAAAATAGAAGGGCTAGGGATTTAGCTCAGTGTCCTAAGCACCTGCCTGGCAAGCACTAGGTCATGAGTTCAATCCCCAGTACCCCAAAAACAAAAACAAGAAGAGTGCTAGCGTGGAATCAGACCTAGGCTTTTTTTTTTTTTTTTGGTACCAGAGATCGAACTCACAACCATGCGCTTGCAAGTCAGGCGCTTATGCCACTGAGCTAAATCCCCAACCCCCTAGGCGTCTCCTTAACCTGGTCTCAGAAGTAACATCCCAGTACCTCTGTATGACTTACTAAAGTAAGGTCCAGCTCCTGAACAAGACAAGAGGTTACACAAGGACATGAAAACCAGGAGCTGGACTCAGAGCCATATTAGAATCTTTTCTGTAATCAGTGAACAAAATAATCCAAACTGTCCAGACTGAAAAAAAATGGATGAGAACAGAGCTGTAGAATAATATCAACTATTCTAACATACATGTAGTTGCAGTCTCAAGATTTGATTTAAAATATTAAGCCACATCCAATCTTAGAAGCCCAATGAAGGCTAAGCAGGATAAATATAAAGAAAACCTCACTGAGCTTCGTCATAATCAAATTGCTAAGAACCAATAATAAAAAAAAAAGATGCCAAAGAAAGAAGATATGCTGCATAGAGAAACCAAGAAAGGAATGATCGCTGACTTCCCATCCAAAACAGTGGGGTCCAGAAGACAATGGTGTAGCATCTCTAATTGCACTAAAAGAAAATTCAGCAGCCGGGCATGATGATGTGCTCGTGTAATCCTTGCACTCAGGAGGCTGAAGCAGGAGGATCGTTGCAAATTCGAGACCAGCCTGGACTACAAAGTGAGCCCAAGGCCAGCCTGAACTCTGTGAGACTCTGTCTCAAACTAGTGAGACTCTGTCTCAAAAAGACCCCCCCCCCAAAAAAAAAAGAAAGAAAATTCATCAACCTAAAGTCTATATTCAGCAAAATGCCTTTCAACACTAAAGATGAAATACAGCTATTTCAGACAATCAAAAGGTCAAAGAATTTGTCACCACTAAACCTTCTCTACAAGAACATTAAAGATTGGGGGAGAAAATACCAGAAGGAAACCCAGATCTACACAAAGAAGCTAAAGGCATGTAAAGTGTTGCTGTGAGCAGCTTTATGGCATGGCGTGAGCCGAGAGAAAAGAAACAAACCAGAGACTTCTTTGAATGGGGATCAGCGATCTGTGACCGAGACCATCTCCACCCTGCGTGCACGTGCTCTGTGAGCTAAGGATGTGCACACTTGTAATTCCAGCCACTGAGGCAGGAGGAGAGTGAGGCTAGCCCGGATAACTTAGCAAGGCCTGTGTACCATTAAATTTTTAAAAGGAGCTGGGAGGCTGGGACAGTAACTCAGTGATGGAGCACTCACCTGCCCCATGCAAGGCCCTGATCTCAGTCCCTCATGCCAGCCCCCCAAAAAGAGGAGAAAAGCTGATTTTGTCTTATAAATCCTTATAAATAAATCCTTGACTTTGCCTTTTGGTCCACAACACATAAAATAGTTTCCTTCTGGCCTCCTATAGGAAAAGTTTGGGTGGAGGTAAAAACCTGAAAAGAAACCTCCCCTGTTGGCAGTGTTCCAGGGGCCTCTGTGTCACTAATTCTTCAGGGATCTCACATTTAACCACATGCACTGTGCGACTCTGAAACTGCTGCTTGATCCTGGTAACTCCTCCAGGAAGCGGGTATTATTCCCAGTTTGTAATCAAGTAAACAGATACTCAAAAAAGTGACACAACTTGTCCAAAGCAACCTGTGAATGGTAACATATTCACTCTGCCTCTGACACCAAGGCCAGCCGTGTCAGTGCTTCCTCAGGAAGACCGTCCCTACCCCACTCCGCTTGTTGTCTTCTCGGCGGAGGTCAGCCATGCTTGTCATCTGGCTTCTCTTCCTAAAGTTTATTAAATGTAGCAAATTGGAAGATGGGAGGAAAATGACTAAAGTGAAGTGAAAGTTGACAAGAGTTGACCAAAAATGAAACAAAAACTACTAGAAAGCACCCAAGGATGCAGAAGGCACAGCAGTGTGGCACACTGTAGAACATCTGAGCCCTCTGCAACCAAGAGAAAACCATGACACTCAGTAGTTCTACAGTTGAACATGGTAAAATAGTAATTTGTCTTCCTGGTACTCTTAATACAGGTGAGAAAGTATGCCATGTGGAGTTTTGATGCTTAAAATTTAAAAGGGCCGTTCTGGGTTGGGTTGGTTAGGTGGTTTGGTCTGATTGTGTGGAAGTTCCCCATACTTTCCATGCCATTAATTCTGGATAGCTGGAGTTTCATTTTGTAGTCATGTGACCTCCCGTAGAAAACTTACAAACTCAAGCTTGTCAGAAACTGAGGCTCCTCCAAAGAGAAAATTTTCAAATATAGAACTTGTTTCTTGCTTTCTAAAAGCTACCTAGCTTTCTAAAGCTAAAGAAGAAACAGTACTTGGGTATTGAAATAATGGGTACTATTTGCTGAAATAACTCAGACATGAATTGAATCATCAAGAGGCCCCCATAAGCTGTTGTTCTTAGTTTATTTCCTTTAGTCCACTGAGTATATTGAATACTTACCTCAAGGAAAGACATTCTGAGTTGCAAGCTGAACTAGCCATTTATTTCATGAGACACCATTTTTACTTGAAAGCAGAATAACTATCAAACTATGGTCATCTAAACTTGAGTCTTTGGCAGACATGTTCTTAAATAAGAAGGAAGTGAACCTATCACTTCAGAGAAAATAAGTGACAGTATTGACACCAGTGATAAAATTGAAGCTTTCAGGTGAAATTAGAATTTTGGAAAACCTGGATCCATCACTGTAAGCTTGGCTTCCAGTTGCTTAAACACCTTTGTAATTGAGTAATGAGACAAGTAGTGCTATGAATGAATGTTACTTTTTTTAATATTGTATAATGAAATATTTCAACATTTAAAAGATCTACATAACTCAGTGAACCAGTATTTTCCAGACTGAATATCAAGCAAGAGGAGAGATCCTTTGTTTTTTGGGGGGTGTTTGTTTGTTAATATCTTTGGTACCGGGGATCGAACTCACGACCTTGCACTTACAAAGCAGGCGCTTATGACACTGAGCTAACTCCCCTGTTTATTTGTTTTTTGTGTTTTTTTTATACCAGGAATCAAACACACAACCTCATACTTACCAGGTAGGCACTGTGCAGCTGAGCTAAATTCCCAGCCCAGAAGATCCATTCAAAGAGTAAGACCAACCAATAGATTTTAATGTAACAGAATGTAAGAGACTCTGAGATTTAGACTTAATAATGCAGCTACTCTTTCAGGAAATCTCCATTCATGGAGTTTGGTGTTGTATCTAAGAAGAATATTAAAATATGTCTCCTGGGCTAGGCAGTGACTCAGTACTTGCATAGCATATGTGGGGCCCTGAGCTCCATCCCCAGCACTGCTGATATAAATAGGGAAGCCTCCTTTTTTGCAAAATCATATCTCTGTGAGGCTGGCTTTTCTTCACATACTTCAGTTAACACAATATATCAGCTAGACATGGTGGTGCATGCCTGTAATCCCAGCAGTAAGGAGGCTAAGGCAGAGGATCAGTGTGAGTTCGAGGCCAGCCTGGGCTACAAAATGCATTCAAGGCCAGCCTGAACTGCACAGTGAAACCATGTCTCAAAAAAAAAAACTACAGTATATCACAACAGATCAATTGTAGAAACAGGTAGATAATCCAGCTGTTTTCTTTTAAGGCAAAAATCAGAAATTTCTAATATACAGAAATAATGCCACTCTTGCTAAACTTTTTGTTTGGAAAGATAAAAGGGTTTTTCTATTTTAGAATGTTATTTATGTTAATTTATGTATTAGGATTCTCTAATAGAAGAGCATCAATAGAAAATGCAGTGGTACCTCAGTTCACGAACTTAATTGTCCCACAATTCTGATCACAAACTGAATTGAGAGAACCAAATCAAACTCAAAGGTTAGGTTCAGTGCTGACCTTATGGGGACATTTGGTTCTCATCCAATTCAGTTTGCAACCAGAACTGTGGAGAGAATCAAGTTTATGAACCAAGACTACTGTATGTTTCCCAGCCAGGCTCAGGCCGGAGAGTCCCCTGTGGCCATCTGTGCACTGCAGAGCGAGAGGATGCAGTAGCCACAGAGCCAAGAAAGTGGAAGCTTCAAAGCAAGGACCAAGTCCGGGACCAAAGCCTTGGCTACTCGCTGGGGTGTCCAGGTGCAGTCTGCGTCGGGAGGCTGGGGACCTGGAGGCTGATACCCAAAGACAGCAGCAGCAAAGCACTGACCTGCTCAGGGAGATGGTGCTCTCCAGAAAGGCAGCTTCCTCTTCTGCTCTCTTCCATCCGGGCTGGTCTGCCCACTTCAGTTTGCTGGCCCTGGCTCGAGTGTCAGCTGCCCATGGACACACCCAGTCTGTGCTCTGCTAATCATTGAGCTTTTTCTTTTTTGTTTTGTTTTTGTTTTGTTTGTGTGCTTGTTCTGAGACAGGGTCTCACTAGTTCAAACTGCTCTTGAATTTATTATACAGCCCAGGCTAGTCTCACTCCTCCTGCCTCAGCCTCTCGAGTGCTAGGATTACAGGCATTCACCACCATGCCCAGCTATCAAGGCATTTTTTAATTATTATAAGGTAGTGTATCATTATCAACTTATAATGGCATTTTTTAATAAATTAACCTTTTTCAGTTTCTCAATTTCATTTTCTAACACAGTGACTTTTGATGGGTATAATCACTATAAGGAAAAGCATGTAAAGGGTTTCTGCTACCAGAAAGTATGAAAACTGCCAGTATGAGGTCTTGAAAATGATCTTAAGATGCTTGGATTTTATTCTGAGAATGACAGGAAAAGAAGCAGTGCAGAGTTTTAAGTCCGCATGTGACGTGTCCCAGTGTGCCTGTAGAAAGTGGCTCGAGTAGTAGATGCGTAGATCTGCAGAAGCTGCCGTCAGAAGTAGAGAACGGAGAGGGTGTGGCAGCTGGCCAGGGCCTGCTGGGGCTACGACATAGCGTAGGAAGAGCTGGAGGCTGAACACGCACGAGGGACTGCTCAGGACCACGTGGCTGGAGGGTGACTCGCTCGGTGGGGAGGCCTCCGGCTGCACTGACAGAACCCGTGCTGTGGGAGACATCGGCAGTGCCAGGCGGAGGCTGGGAGGGCACTCGCAGCGCCTCAGGGAGGTGCCCTCTGGCCCTTGTGCCTTAGAAGCAGTGAGTAAACTCCAGGGGAACAAAGCAGAGGTAGATGAAGACCAAGGATGCAGTGCTGGGGAAGACGGTCACTCAGGGGCAGGATGGACGGGGGTCAAGAAAGTCACAGGGAGCAGATTGGCCAGAGAAGCAGACTTAACCAAGTGACTGTGACTCCATGGAAACTCAGGAAAGCGGCAACTTTAAGGAGAATCAGAAGTGGCTGAGAAGCCTCTCCTAGAGCGTCAACATCGAGGGCATAGTGACCTGAGCAGGAGCGTTTTCAATAAATTAAAGGAAGAAGGGAAATCACATTGCCATGGGAGATTTTATAATTAGAGAGACTTAATTATGTTTATAGGAAAGAGCCAAAGAGTGAGGAGAATGAGTTTGAAAGATGCAGGCAAAAATGTAAGTAGGTCAGAAGCAGCCCTGCTCCAAAGCTCAAGGAGGTCATACAGTGCCCAGGTGTGAGCTCTCCCGTGGTCCTCGAGCCTTGAATCACACTGAACCTTTATAATGCTCTCTGCTGGCAGCTCGGAACTGCTGCTTACAGTGGAGACCCAACTCGAGACCAGACGCCAGCCTGCAGGGAATTGGAGAGAGAATAGCCTTGCCAAAAACAGAGTATGTTCTCAGCCATTTCCCCCAAGAAGCCCGTTGAGAGTTCTCTGCTCTGGCCAGATGGATGGACTAGAAGCCATGCAGACCTTTAAAACATCCATGCCCAGCTGTGTACAGTAGCACATGCCCATAATCCCATCTATTCAGGAGGCTGAGGCAGAAGGATCGAGTTTAAGCCCAGCCTGGGGAGTTTAGGAGACTGTCTCAAAACAAAGAAAAGCATTAGAAAAAGCCTCCATCTCTGAAAAGAACCCAAAGCCTCAGAACTGTTCTTGTCCTTCTTTATAATGCTGTCAGTTTTATAATAACCCAGATGCCCACCAGAGTTGGTGTCAACCGCACCACACATCTACTTGTTGGACCAAAAGGCATCCATTGAAAAAGATGGTTATGCAGACTACATTCCATCAGAGACAGGGCTATGAGAAAACGTTATTAAACAAAACAAAACAAAACAAAACTTGAGTTTTAAGAAACAGCCTGATTATAACAGTGCGAAAACCAAAAAGCGGCCACAGATGCATTGTGCTAGGATGTTGGGATTATGCAGTGGGATGTGGCGGGTTTTTCCTTTGTCGTCTGAACTTCTAGTCATTTGTAAAATCATTTTGTAAATTTTTAATTGAAAAGAGAAAATAAATTCCTTATTGGTCATCTTGGCAAGTGGCTTGAGCAGCCTGGATTCGGACACCCAGCCGAGGCCAGCGAGTCGCCGCGTACCTCATTGCGAGAGCGGCTGCTTGAGGAGGCCGTGCCCGCCCCGGCGCTGGCCCAAGGAACCTGTTTGCTCAGCACAGCCTCTTACTACTGCTAAAATGTAGAATGCAGAAGATAAATTACAGCACAGAATCTCAGACGTCTCCACTTCTGACATTTGTGCCGCTAATTAGTTTCTCCTCGGTTTTACATCCCATCTCCTCTGGTTTACTCTGAAAAAAAGACACATACATGTAAATACATTTTTACATAGCTGGGTTTCCACTGCAGTATTCAGAAGCAGATGTGCAGTTTGTCTTCTCCACATGCCTCACCAGTGCTCAGCTACCATTTCGCCATTATATCTCACTTCATCCCTACAGCATTATAAAAGCAAGTCTGTTGAGAGCAGGCCCAATTAAAAACAGTCATCAAAACAGGAGCGTCTCTCATCTTAGAATGGCAGTTCTGTCATCGCGGTGGAGTTACCACCATTCATGGAGCCCATGCCGTATGCATGGATGAGGTACGTGCACACACACAGGAAGGGACCGGCCGAGACTGCCTCCTTACAGCTGGCAGCTGGGCTCCCGGGGTCAGGGCCTTGCCCAAGCCTGGGCCCGGGTTTCTCCCTCCACTCTGCAGGCTGCTGTCCTAGTTTGCAAGTGCAGTTCAGTAGTCCAGGGAAGGTGATCTGAGCTAACCTGAGTGCTTATAACCTCTCAGCCAACATCTTCGCCTGAAGCTGCTGGTGTTCTCGGAATTTTCAAGGGTAACCGCCACCTGCCACCCTTGTGTGCCCCAGGACAGATGCCCTGGGAGACTGTGCTTAGTCCTCAGCTCCTCCTTATTCCCACCCCCACCCGGGGGAAGCCTCGAGGTGATAACCGAGAGTGGTGCTCTGTTCACTCAGACGCCGGTTTCTTCTTCCCAGGCGTTCCTGGGAAAAATTTACCATGTGCCATAAATTGTTCATGTTTACTGACAGATTTATTTCCAGCATGAGGTCAATTAACTTGTAACACATGAATATATAGGATCTGGGCTGGATGAAACTACACAATTAACTTGTTTCACTTGAATATATATAGGTCTAGGACTGGGCGAAATTATATGAGTGTGAATTCTGATGGAGTTGTCACTCCTTGGAAAAGGCGACCCCAAGTCCTGCCAGTGTTACCGTGTCCATGGGTCTCAAGTCAGTCCGTTTTTCCACATCCTTTCTGCACTGGTCCAGCTCAAAATCTCCAGCCCTCTTCTGGCTGGCAGCTAGTAGTCCTGCCTCAGGGCCCTGGGGACCCAGAAGGAACAGCATAAAACACATGTCACCCACTTATTTCACTGCCGGTGACCTGGCTGCGGGAGAACCCAGTGCTCCCCATCCCTCATGCCCACCCGTTGCCCACTGCAGAGGGACCAGGTCTGTGGGCTCCCACAGACCCAGTTTATTGTGCTTTGTCCTTGCTGATGACCTTCCTCTTTGTACCCCTCCCCTGCTAACTCTTCCCCTTCTCCAAGGTGACCAGGTATCAGCCCTTCCCCTCTTGCTCCTCCTCCACACTGCTGAGGTTCATATCCCTGTCCATAGCACTCACCTGTGCTTCTGGCAGAGCCTAAACTGACAAAATCTGTCCTCTTGGTCACCCAGCAAAACAGCCTGCAGTGAGAGAAAACTCCAGAAAAAAATTCCCTTGGAGAAAAGGGAAAAAACCCTCCCCTCAGAAATGGATCAGCGCTGCGCCCTGTGGCCCAACATGGCAGGAAACCTGGCTGCTGCCCTGGCCCGAGGAAGACAGTCTTTCTCAAGGCTGTCACCAGCAGTCTCCAGGTTGCCAGTTACTGTGACTCTGTGACAGCCCTGCAGGCGGGTCCTCTCTGGGCCCTCAGCAAGGCGCTTTCCTCCTTTTCTCTCTTCGTCCGGGCACTGGAACAAGCACAGGGGACAGGCAAAGGACACAGCCCCCACACACAGCAAAATGGAGCCGAATCTGAGCCCCCCAGCCTTTGAGCAGACCTGGGGTGGTTTCTTTCTTGCCTTTTCACTGTGCTGTCATGCACGGGACAAAATGGGCCTCAGGGCACATGAGAGCATGTCATGTGCTGTGTGTAGATGTGACTGCCTAACATGCAGGGTGCTTTCAGGATGCCTCAGGTTTCAGACAAAACCTACTTCCTACATCTTGAGGGTTTGTTTTGTCAGTGATGAGCGGGAGCAGGTGGCGTAGACCGTGCATGAGATCACTTATCAGAGTGGTCAGTGAACCCCGAAGCTCAGGTCTGCGGGCCTCCCCAAGACCTTCTGGTCTTTCTAGCCCCGGGCCCTGGTGTCTGTGCCTGTCAGTGACCAGGTGTCAGCAGCAAGGCCTCCCGAGGCTGGGGGTGTCTCCATTCGTCCTTCACAGCCCCGTGTCCTTCATAGATGGCTCTGCCTGGTGGCAGCGTGACCAGCAAAGGTGTCTGCATTGTTCTCTCATATGGCTGCGTCACCAGCAAGGCTCCGGAGTTGGGATGGGTCCTGCCCGAGGATGCCTCTGTTCAAGGAAGATTCGCTTCCTCATCAGAAATAAGTAATTCACATGTTAATGGAGTGGTTGCTTCCAGTCAAGAATTCTCACATTTTAGGACCACAATTTAGAAGCAGGTTAAATTTGTCAAGTGACTGAAAGTGAGGTTTTTCAGAAATTATTAGCTAATTTTTTTCAGTGTAGGATTTATAGTCACAATTAGTATATTGTAATAATGTTTCCAGGATAAAATAGCAACTCAACTTTTCTGGTCACAAATGTACAACATATATCAGTTTATTTTTGGAGCTCTGAAAAATTAGCTACTGTAAATAAAGTCCCCAAGAAGATTTCTCCCGGAAAGAGGTGAACTTACAGTAATCTGGGTGATATATTATTAATTAATAACTATGATCAGCCGCTGCTTCAATTAAGAGGACAACGGATGAGGAGCCCTAGTAGTGGAAAGGGCAAGCCGGTTTTCATCTGCAGGCCCCGGGCTCTGTCACGGCGGCCGGGGCGGCCGCTTCTGCACCGAGCCCTGCTGGAGACGCAGCCCAGGCTCAGCAGTCGAGGCAGCTGCCCGTAGAGGGGAGCAGCTTGCGAAGAGCCTCGGGAGAATCTTGGCTGCCGGGGTCTCCTGGCTGCAGTGCACTCGGAGCCTCACGTTCGGCCGAAGGCCCTCAGCCCTGCCTCCCTCACGGTGCAGGCCTGGCAGGTGCTGCTGCTGTCACAGTCCACAGGCGGGAGGGAAGCAGCGCGAGGGTCTGCACCTCAAGTGCAGGCCTGGCTGCCCAGATCCTGAGGAGCCTCACTCAGCAGACAGGTCCTCTCCAGAAGGGCCCCAGGGTGTAGCTGAAGATGCGCCTGGAATGGCACTTGTCACCGAGTACTTGCTGTACTTGTCACCGTACAGGCCAGTGGGCGAGGACATCCCAGGTGGGACCTGTGGTCTAGAGGCAGTGGGGTGACAGGAGGCTGGATCCAGAGGCAGTCTGAGAAACGACAGTGTCACTCGGACAGGGTTGGCAGAGAACAGAAATGAATTTGGATCTGGGTGAGATTTGTATCAGCAGACCAGACCCGCGGGTGCAGGCTGTTTCTCTGGGTGCTGGCACCCCACCCCCATCTCTCCCAGCTGCCCCCAGCGGGAGCCAGGGCTGTGGCAGAGCCTCCTTGAGAGTTTGGCTTCAGACCTCTCCTTCCATAGCTCACATAGTGGACTTTAAGTGCTATTTTTAGAGTAATAATTTGGGGTTAATTGGCCTTTTTCCTTAAAAATACCACCTTTTCCATGTAATTATCCCACAGAAGCAGCTCCGTAAACCTTCCACCATGGCACCCCCCCGAACACACTCCAGGGTGGAATCCGGCCCTGCTGGCCATTTGAGCTTATGTTAGACGTCCGTTTTGCACACAGCCTGTGCTGAGGACTCCAGCAAAGAGCAGCTGCCACCCAGCCTCCACCAGCATCCACTCGAGTCCCAGGAGTGGACATTTTCCCTGCTGAGGACTCACCAGTGCTGCCTCTGTCTCTCTCTCTTCAGGTCATGCAATATTTAAACTCACGTATCTAAGCAATCACGACTATAAACACCTCTACTTTGAATCTGATGCTGCTACCGTCAATGAAATTGTGCTCAAGGTAAGTTCCTCCTTACCCCAGGACAGGGAACGCTGGTGTGGTTGTCTCAGGCTGCTGCTGCGCCTTCCTCTCCAGCACCAGACCGGGCTCCTGCATCCAGGTTTGCAGAGGAGGAGCCGAGCTGCTTGCTGGCGGCCAAGCTGAGCAGCCCCCGGCCCGGGCTATGCAACCTGGGTCCACAGCTCTGCCCCCGCACTGCGGAGCAGGACCCCTCGCTCCCTCTCCTGCCCAGTAGTCCTGGCTCTTCCTGTTCCCCTCTCACGCACCATTCATTATCCTCCAGCCATTGCCAGGAGCTCCTCAAGGCTTCCGGAGTAGACTGGGAGGAAACAATGGTTCCAGAAAACCTTGGTTGTGCTCCAGGCGATTTTCTCGGCCTATTGAAAACATACCCAACTTGAGCTTGGCTTACCAAACCTCAATAAACCTCTTAGCATCATCCATGGGCCAACCAATTGCTTAGGATCACACAGCAGCAGGCCCGTCCCTGTCCCTGAGAGCTCCACCTCTGTCAGGGGGAACAGAATGAAACTATTTTCAGGACATCAATAGCCTCCGAGCTGCTGCCAGGTGTGGAAAGGGCAGGATAACCGGCTGGGAGGGGTGGAGAGATGGAGTGTGTACCTGAATGAGGGGTGACAACAGATGCCCAGTGACCTGAGAAGGGTGGAGGCTGGAACAGCAAGGCCACCCCACACCTCGAAGGACAGGTTGGCGACAGCAGCTCTGCTTGGCGTGGCAGCCACCTAACCCTGCAGGACCTAGACTGCTGTTTTGGGGAACACCAGGTACTGCCCAGCCTGCAACTCAGTGCTCCACACCCACACCACCCCCCTGGCCGAGCAACCCAGCGCTTGCAGAGGCTTCTTCCGTGAGCAGATCGTAGGTAGTGTGATCAGATGGAAAGGCAGAGCTGTTCTGGCTGAGGAGGGGTTGGAACCCGAGATGGCTCCTCTGCCCCTAGTTGGGTGACCCAAGCTAGTCACATGACCTCTCACCACCACCAAAATGCTGCCTGGGTGAAAATCAGCCAAGGTGATAAGTCTCCATAGGGTATATTCATTCTCTGCTCAAGAGAGGAGTCACCAAGTAATAAAAGCAGTAAAAGTGCACAGGACCTGGGTTAAAGGCTTCACCTGCCACACACACACACACACACACACACACACACACACACACGGCATTGAATCCTCACAGCTGTGAGACAGACCTGTGAAACTGTTCCCATTTCATAGGTGAAAATGAGGCTGAGAAGGAAAAAACAAAACAGCGGGAGTGGTGATTCGGCGCCCCTAGCTGTGCAGGTTCTTTGACCCCAAATCTGCCTTTCCTTAAGGAATTGAGTGGGGGTTTCGGCCCAAGGGAACTGCTTTATAGGCATATTTGGAGGCAGAGCCCCTGTGGCTACAAAAGGTCTTCAGAAGTGTTAGGTGCGAATTAAAGGACAACACTGCTGGAGGATAACTTGGGGCCAAAACAGAGTGGCGTGGTCACTGGACAGAAGGTGAGGGTTCACAAACCACCCTGACTCAGCCCCCACGGATCAGGCAAGAGGACAGGGTGCCCACCCAGGAGTGCTGGCCCTAGCACAGGGAGTTACCTGCCCCATCATCACAGAATAGCCACGGGAACTTGTGCCAGGTATTTGGGGAGTAAAGAAATATTCCAATACCCGTCAGGGGCTGGACTTATTTTTATAGCCAGCATTAAAATATTCAAGACTTGAGAAGGATTCTAGTAAAATTATAATCCTGTGTTTGACATCAAAATAATTTTCACAACAGCAGATTGATGACAGAAACACAGGTTTATGACTTCAATATGAGACTCTGGAAGATCAAGTGCAAAGAAATCATTTTACAGGACCAAATGCTCCTTCAGAACAGATGCTCTGCAAAATCCCTAAGGCCCGTCACCTCCCCTGAAATGTCTGTTTTCATATCAAAACATTTGTAGAAATACTGCATCGTGCAGGAGACTCCAGGAGGCGTGCAGCGTGCCCAGGCCTGATTTGCTCGGAGCTAATGATCGTGGTCCTGATAGAAGATTGAATTTCACTTCCCAAGTCTGCTTCTTACAGCACTTTAAATACTGAGCCTCAGCCCTTATCCCCCAGGGCCTGGCCAGTGATGTGCGCCAGCGCCAAGGGACCGAAGCCCAGCCCTGCGTCCAGCAGAGGCCCTTCGGGGCCAGTCTCAGACTTGAGGAACTACGCACTGAAGTTGGAAGGAAGGAATCCGAGCCAGAGGCAGCATCAGACAGCTGTGAGGAGCAGGCTGCCTCCGTCGAGTCGCTTTCTCTCACCTTTTTCCCATATAGAAATACAAATCTCTCCCAATTGCTTAATGTCAGCTACCCATGACATTATCCCATCTTGTCTGGCCACAGCCCTGCAGTGTACACATTATTGTCCCCATTTTATAGATGAGGCAATAGAGGCCCAAGGCTTGGAAAGGGGGAGCCTGGGCTTGAAGTGACCGAGGAGTCCCAGATCTGCCCTCCCATCATGCAGTTGAATCATGCCGTATGTGGTCCCCAACTCTGCAGGCTCAGAGATGAATCTCCCAGGAATCGCCGGGCTCCTCACATCGGGTCCTCCTGGTGATGGAATGACGGAAGCTGTGGCTTTATTGACCATGAAAACTCGCTATATTTTTATGCCTTAAGCTGTAAAATGCATTGAAAGTGAAACACTCTATAGTGCATAAAATTGTGCGAGTTTTAAGCCACAGTGTATTAACCAGCTAATGGCAGACCAAAGGGCGTTTTTATCTTTTGATTATTACATTAATCTTCCATTAAAATTATCTATGTGATTATCACAAAGCCCTGAAGATAATAAATTTGGGAAATAGTTGGCTTGTTAAGGATCATTTTCAAACGCTGCTGTCAAATTGTTTCAGAAGTACACGGAAAACACGAGGTTGGCGGAGTGCAAACACCCTGATCACAGCTTGCTTTTATTAAGAAAGATAAAAACCCCGATTTCCACACACTGACTGCTGCGTTGTCCCAGACTGTCCCCCGGCCCTGTGGTCCTCATGATTTATTGCTCTCAGCTGGTCGCAGTGGCCAAGCGTGTCAGGCCTTCTGTGCCCACACAGCCACCTTCACCGCCTGCTGCCGGTGGTGAGCAGAGCAGAAAGTTTGAGGACAGTGTTGGCACCTCAGCTCTGCATGGCTGCCGCTTCGGCTCATGCTGTCCCCTGGAGATCTGGGCTCCCTGCTTGGGCAGAGCCCCTGCCATGAGCACCACATGGAAGTGTGGATCCACTCACCCAGAGTCACGTTGAGCCATTTGAGGGTGTAGCAGGAAACAGTGCTGTTCACACAAAGCCCAGGTGGTGGGGGGGGCAGCAGGCACCGTGGCACAGGGTGGGAGTGACAGGGGTGGCCCTGTGGCCTCCCCAGGGTGTGTGTGAAAGCAGCAGCAATGGCCTCAGCCTCTGGAGCCTTCTGCTCTCTGTGTCTCCCCTTCCTGCCTGTCAGGAGCCCTGGCTGGCTCACTTGTGAGCATTCAGGAGACGCACAGTGGAGCCTGGTGCGGGGCTGGTGGGCTCTGGACTCCGCCTGTGTGATGGTCCCTTCTCCAGACTCGGATGGTGTTCGGGAGGTCATGAGGCTGGGCTCCGAGGCAGGCAGGGAGCGGGGCCAAGAGGTGCCACCACATTCCAAGCAAGTCCCAACAGCCTCTCGTCATCTGGGACTCCAGCCACGATAGTGCACCCGACCCCATCAGGCAGTAATTGCTGGCGAGTGACAGGTGTGTCCTCTTGCTTTCCAGGTGAACTACATCCTGGAGTCACGAGCAAGCACTGCCCGAGCTGACTACTTCGCTCAGAAACAAAGAAAACTGAACAGACGCACAAGCTTCAGCTTCCAGAAGGAGAAGAAAGCAGGGCAGCAGTGACACTGGCCTCCACCCTCAACCTGTGGTCCAGGCTCAGAGCCCACCCCACATCCTGCAGTGCCCAGGGAGGCCAGGGCCAGGGTGCTTGTGGGGAAGGTGTGCGGGTGGGGCACCTGGCTGGTGTGAGGGGACCTGATGGGACTGCAAGGGCCAGAGCACCCCCAAGGAGCCACAGGCCACCTGGCCACCCTCACTGCCTGACCCTGCCCAAGGATGTACATAGCCACTCCGGACAGTTCTTGCAACTTGATCAAATTTCTTAAAGCAAACAAAGAACAAAAGTGTACATTTCTTTCTTCTTTCTTTCTTTTTAATAAACAGGTGTACTCTTTACCATGGTTGGTATGATGGACCATTCTTTGGGGCGGATTGATTATGTTATTCCCTTTAAAATCTGTTCTCATATTGAACAGGCAGATTGGAAAGGCTATGGTTCGATTTCTCAGAAGAAATGTTTAGGGTTAGTCAATAGTTTTAACTAGGCCATTTGTTCAAATGAGCGCGTTCGCTGCGAGGATCGCGCTGACGGACCTGCCCTGTGTCCAGCCTGTGTTGCCTCCCGCTCCATCCCTTTCTCCATGCCCAGCTCCTCTGGCTTCACAGACAAGGACGGGGTGACAGCTGCTCTTCGGGTCACCCAAGCTGGCCGGCATGGTCTGCCTGGTCTCAGCCACAGTCAGACCCCCACTGGGGTCCCCGGCCTGGGAGCTCAGCCCACTGCCAGCGCATGCCCGATGTGAGCGAGGAGCCCCAGCCCTGACACCACCCTCGGGCCACACAGCTGCCTCTGCAGGCCTCACCGCGGTCCCTCCACGGTGACGCCCTTATCTGCTGTCCCCCGCTGGTGGGGGGGGCAGATGGCTCACTGAGGACCTGCGTTTAAAACATTTTTTAAATCATACAGGAAGAGACGTAAACGGCGTCTCGAAGTCCAGCAAATTTCTTTGCACAGGGATCGTTTTAATGAACTACTCCTTCATTCTGCCCTTTGTTCAGCCAACAGAAAGAAGCTCCCTTTTCTAATGTCTTCCACTCCTGCCCTCCAGAAACAAAAGAAATGCCATTTGTAGCTTGCTATCTGTATTTGAATTTTTAGCAATTTTATATTTAGATACCTTTGAAAAATGTTAATGACTTAATTTGGTCATTAAATCTTGTGGCATATTCAATATTAAAATGATGTTAAAATAAATGTCATGTAAACGCTTTCTTGGCCTACTGCGTTCCTGAGGTCTGCCACGCACGCTGCTAAAGGCCACTCCACAGTGAGGCTCGGGGCCACCCGAGCTGGCAGGTGGTGCTGAGTTAAGGGGTGACACTGATGTCGTCACCTCCTTCAGCTGCATCGGTCATCGCTCGCTGGGGCACAGCACAGTTTGCATCACACATGTCCCGTTTAAGGAGTGGCTTCGGGGGACCACTCTATAACCACCTCTGGGCCAAACACCGAAAGTTTATATTCAGATTCTTTCCTCATCCCGCTCTTCCCACTCCACACCCATATTGGCAAAGCCAGGCCCCGAGCACAGGACCAGCCACCTGACGCCCCCAGCTTTCCAGCCGTCTCCCAGCCTGGCCAGTGGGGACGCTGCCCACAGTGCTGCCAGAAGCTGGGTCTCGCTCTTTGCCGGCTGGGCCTCTGGACCCCGCTGGACCCGCGGGGCTTCCCAAAGTGCACCCCCATGGGGGAGCCTGCCTGTCACTACATTCGTGTCGGCAGCGAGGACTCAGGGCTTGGGTCACCTCACTGGCCCAGGCCACAGCATGAGTGACCAGCACCACAGCCCTGCTCCATGCTCCGCTTTTGCTTCCTAGCCGGACAGTGAAGTTGCTGGATTAGCCGAGCTCTGCTGGCCCTTTAGGGGTGATGCGCACCCCGGATCTTGTGACCCACGTTCCCTCTGGTGCTTCCTGCCCCTGCAGCGTTGAGGTGCTGGGAGGCCCTGATGCCTGTGTACCATACCTCTAGCCACAGGCTGCCCTCCATAGAGCCCTGCTTCCCCTCGCTGGCCACTTCGGTGGTCCACAAGTGACACAAGCCCTGGCTGTGTACATCTGGTGTCCCCTCCCGACCCAGACCTCCCAATACCTCCTGACTGGGCTACTTCCCAGTCTTCTTCCCAGTGTCCGAGGCTGCCCACCCCGTCTTGTCCCTGCAGCCCAGCAGCTGCCCCCTCCTTTCTCTGTCCCCTAGATCAGGGAGGGGCTGGGGAGTGAGTGCATGGGGTGGGAGAGTGGCCCTCAGGCAGGTGCTGCAGGGCCCAGCATGCTGGGGGAGGTGCAGGGCAGGGGCGGAGCAGAGAGGCAGGAGGGGCATCTGGGCACAGGCCAAGGCTCAGGTGTGGGGCCGCGCGTGTAGCAGGGCTTCCTGTCACCCTCCTGCCTGATGGAGTGGAAAAGCTGCAGCTTCCTGGTGGACCTGACAAGCTCCTTCCTCTTGTGGGGTCCAGGACATCTGTGACAGGTGGGTCATTAGGCATTTACAGCCTCAGTTTCCCAAGGAAGCATAGGCCCCACCCCCAGCCTGAGAAGGGATGGGTCCAAGGTGCAGTTTAGATAGATTGGTTACTCTGTATATCTTACCATAAAAAGAAAAGAAAACACCTGGCAGCTACTGGCCCCCAAGTTCCCCTTGGTCTCTGTCCCAGGATCCCCAGTGGCCTCTGTTGCATAGGCCTGTGTATGCACCCCTGGGGCACACACAGCTGGGGCAGGGGACAGGCGAGCTGACACAGCACTGCGGGAAGAGATGTGGGTCCCCCTGCCACTGACATTCACATGGCTACCAGCCAGAATCACTCACACAGTAACACCTACTCCAAGGGGACCAAAGATTGAAAGTCACATAAACTGGGGCATGGTGGCACACGCTTGTGATCACAGCACTCAGGAGGGTGAGCCAGGAGGCTTGCTGGGTGCAAGACCAGCCTGGGCTACACAGTGAAACCCTGTTTTAAAAAACAGGAAAAAAGAAAAAAAAGTCACAGGATTTGGGACACTGTCATAACATCCGCCATCCCAAGATGACACCATGCTTCTCAGTGTCACCATTCATAGGTCACACTGGTGTAGTAGTACTTTGTCTAGGAGTCACTGTGTCCCTCCACATTACCTCAGGCTGGCATTCCCTACCTTAAACCCCCCTGGAGGCAAAAGAGGTCACCACCTTGTGAATTGCTCTTCTGGTGCTCACTGAAAAAACCCATAACCATTCAAATGAAAACCACCCACCCTTGCCAGGGATGGACGATGGTGCACCCTGTAATCCCACCTATCCGAGAGGCTGAGGCAGGAGGATTGCAAATTCCAGGCCAACATGAGCAACTTACAAGACCCTGTGTCAAAAAATAAAAGGTGCTTGGAGTATAGCTCAGTACAAAGGCCCTGGATTTGATCTCTAGTCCAAAAAAAAAAAAAAATACAGAAACAATCTACATTAGCACTCTCTGTTGTTTCACTGGTGCCTGCTCTAGCCCCTTACAAAACTGTTGGCTCATGTTAGTTACTATTTTATTATTCATTCCATTCTCATATTTCCACCTGATCCCACTTTACAGATAAAGAAACTGAGGCAAGGGGAAGCAAAGTCAGCCACCCGAGGCCCTGCAGTGTGGGGGTGGAGGTGTCTGGGAGCCTGTCCTGCCCCCTCCTCCCCCACTGGCCACCCCTGCCTCCCTGGGCCTCGCTGTGGCAGAGCAGGTTTGGCACCCATATCTGCAGCCCCATGAGCCCCCACCAGATGGGAACAACCCGGGGACAGCGAGGGTTCATCTCAGACGCCCGGAGTGTGATTTGTGAGGTCTCCGAGCCCAGTATTCTCGTCAGGGTGATGAGATTATATTTCACATCGCCGTGGCCTGTTCATTACCCATTTAAACTCCTCTGACAGAGGGAAACTCGCATACAGCAGCCCCACCGACCGCCCCACTCTCCTGCCTGATTAGACAAACAGATGCTGAGGTCTGGAATGAAGAAATAATGTGCCCATTCATTCATTTTTCTGACAAGTCACAATAGATTTCGAACTGCCAATGAGTGACCTCCCAGAGGTGCCTGCCGGGCAGCACATGGTCATTTCTGCCCAAGGTCCCCTCCCCTGGGCCTCCCCCAGGCCTTGCCAACTGCCACCCACACTCCACCCACACTGGGCACAGGCTGAGGCTGGAAGGTGCACGGTGGGCTGGGGGAGCAGCCAGGACCCTGTGGGACCACCAGGTGACAGAGGTGATCTGAATTCACGCGGGCCAAGCTACCAGTCCAGTTCTGGCCATGTCTAGCTGCATTGATCCGAGCCTCAGTTTCCCTTGGTGTAAAGTGGCCCTGGGACAGGGCTCTGCCAGTGGTGGGGGCTCCCTGGGACAGCCACTCTGTCAGCTGGGCCCCTCGCCCTGACGTAGACCGGCTGCTCAGTCACAGGGTCACGACTGACAGGCAGAGGTGCAGGGACCTCAGCCCACAGCCTCCCTCTCCCTGGTGAAGGGAGCAGAGATGGGCTGGGGGCGGGGCAGCAGGCCCAGGAGCCCCAGCTCTGCCTACCCCACCGGTGCCTGAGGACCTGCCCTGGGTCCCCTTCTCGTTCACAGGCTTGTGGGGTTCACAGATTCCCTGAGCTGCCATACTGAGGGTCCTGACTGGCAGCAGGCACTGAAAAGACTGAGTTTCCACTTTCCTGTCATTCAAGACCCGAGACTCTGAGTCTGCAGGTGTTGGGTTGCATGTCGCCCTCCACACTGTGCCCTCCTGGCAGCCACGGCCCTGCCTTCTAGCCCGAGGCTATGGATGACTGAGCCAAGGCGTGGATCCCACCTCCCCGTGCTGTGTGACCTAGGACCCAGCACTGAGGCTCTCTGAGCACAAGTGAGGAGAAAATACAGGAAAGTGCACAAGCACCCAGGAAGGAGCAGAGCGGAGGTCTGTCACAGGTCCCGTAGTTCCGTCCCACACACGCTGAGGCCACACTTGTGCCTCCTAGCCCCATCCCCGGCCTGCTCCCCACACTCCTGCCTGTCCCGCTGCTGCCCCATCTGAATGCATTCACTCTGTGAATACGAAAGAAATATTGTAAGGCTAATTCTTTTTAAAATGATAAAATTTGTCTGTATTACCACATGCTAGCCCCAAGCTTCCCGAAAGCTAAAAATATTTTAATGTCATATTTCCATGTAAATTTTAGTTTAGAATTTAATATCCTTTTAACATACTTTAAATTTTTAGCATTGTTCACCAGTATTTTAAGGGTTTATGTGCAATGAAAAAAAATGGCTGGGGGAGGCTGTCAACTAGGAGAGAAGCTTCTAGAAGCAAGGTTACCTCAACTCTCCACAGCCATAGCCACTTGGGCATTGCTCTTCCAGGCAGACGTTGGTGCTCTGAGGAGGGGCAAAGCCTCAGTTGCTTGCAAGGAAATGGCTTTGATTGGTGGCTTCCCTGGGGACCTTAAGGATTCTGCCCGGCCACTCAGGGTCAAGATGGGCACTCTGCCTGGTCAGACCCTCATTCTGCCACTTACTCACAGGTGGCCTTGTCATGCTCATCATCTTGCCTCAAAATGGGGCCAAGGTCAGAGTTCACACAAAGATCCTTCTGGTGAAAGCACAGAAAGCGGAAATCCTGTCATCTCCACAGAAGGGCGGCTTTGAGCACAGACTGGCTGTCGGCAACCATCCCCTTTCTGCGACTGGGACACAACGCCTGACATCACACCTGAAGGGAGGAGCAATGTCTTTTGGCTCCTGTTTTAAGGACACTCAGCCCATCACAGTGGAAGGGCCTGGCAGAGCGAAGCTGCTTAGTTCATGGCAACCAGGAAGCAGAGCAGAGGAAGAGGAGGGGGCGGCCAGGGACCAGACACAAACCCCAAGGCCACGCCTCCACAGCCAGCCAGACAACCCAGCAGTGTGCCCTCCTGGTCCCCCAGGGGCTCCTGACACAGACCAAGTCGACACCCACCCTAACTGCTACCCTGGCCTGCTAAGGGTGTGACACCTGTGACAGCTGGCAGCAAGAGGCAGTGAGTGTCCCAGCAGACTCAACTAAGGCCCCAAGGCGTGGTCCCATTTTCCCTCCAGGAGCAGAAGGAGGCCCAGGCCACAGGCACCATGGGCAGGCCTGGCCTTGCTGACCACTGACCCTACAGTAGCCTGGCTGGACAGCAGGCAACTTGAACCAGGGCTCCCACCCTGCGCATCTCCAGATGGCAGCCTGGTGGGTGGGTCCCCTGGGCTTCCCCACCAGCACACAGGAGGAGGCAGACTGCGAACATGGCCCTGAGGTCTGCTTAGGGCTATTGGCTTCTCCACACAGCCCAGGACAGACAGCTGGAGTCTGCCCAGCTGTGCACAGAGTGGAGAAGCCTCAGCCAGGCCTGAGCCTGCCTGTCCGCACCCAACGGGCCTCGGGTGCCAAGGAGCAGATCGCTGCAGGAGTCACAACCTCTGGTTGGTTCTCGCCCGCACACAGCTCCCTGCTGGGTCAGGCCACAGGCAGCCCAGGGAAGGCCTAAAGCCGGGGGAGGCGAGGCAGGGGCTTCCTCCTGCCCTGGGGTCTGGCGCACTTGGTCCACCATCCCAGCACACTGGCCTGGGCAGCTGAGAGTCTTGAACTCGGGGATCCCTCCACCTGTGAGTGCCCATCTGCAAGCTGTGGCCCAAAATCTGCTGACAGGTGGCGAGGGTCTAGTTCGGGGCTCAGTGCATGGGGAGCTGGTCCTAAAGGACTGGTATAAGGCTGGGTGAAGTCACCCTGTGCAAACCCATTCAGTCATCAACCGGAACAAGAAATTTACAGTGTGGAGGCACAAAGTCCAGTGTGCAAATCACTCTCAGGGCATCATAACAAAACATGGCCAGGGGTCAGGCCAGGGATGGTGCACACCCCTGTAACCCCAGAACTTGGGAGGCTGAGGCTGGAGGATTGCTGTGAGTTTAAAGCCAATCTGAAATATATAGAGAAACCCAGTCTTAAAAAAAAATGCAATGATTACTGACTAGCAGAGGTGAGCTAGGTAGCAAACAGTGTTGGGAACTGCTGCACCCTGGCAGGAGGAGGGACCCAGGGACCAGGTGGGGACCCATGGTAGCCTAGGCTCCGTGGATCAGGCGGTCAGCAACAACCTAAGGGAGGTGAACTCCCCAACCCAGGAGAAACGTAAGCATTCAGCATTCATTCAATAAGCAGCCACTGAGCCTACCCTGTGCTGTGCCCGCAAGGGCCCTGAAGTGCAGAATGACCCTGTCTGCCTGTCCTCCTGGTCCCTGAGCTTCGGCTCACTCTCCAGTGCTCTGCTGACCAGAGCTCTGCACGAGGTAGCTGCTGCAGCTTCTCCCCCTCATGGCCAGCGCTGAGGGCCATCCTGAGGGGACACAGCAACGTGGCTCTCCAGATCCAACTGAAGATGACAAGGTGGTGGTCACCTGCAAAAGACAGGCTCCAAGGCAAGGAGCCAGGGGCTCACCACACGGGAGGACAGCAGATAAGACAGGGGCTCCTCCTTGCCTCCCAGGGCTTGAAAGCCCCTCTGAGGAGCGAGGGCAGTGGCCACATGCACAGAGGGTCCCCATGGTCGCCCCATAAATTGCCCACTCACTGCAGAAACTGCGGCTCCCAGCAGCAGCTCCCCAGGAAAGGAGGCCCCAAGGTCCCTGGGGCCTGGTGGCTAGGAGCCGGCCAGTCACCCCCGCCCTCCAAGCACAGACACCAGCCTCTCAGTGCGCCCCTGACCCAGACAGGGCTTTGTGCTGCCTTGAGACCCACGACGACCCTCAGGCTGATGACCCGTGCTGTCCCATTTCTGGCCCAACCCTCCCAGTGACCTCGACTTTCCTGCAGCCCAGGCCCTCAAGGCTCCAGGCCAGGAGCAGGCCAAGGAGAGGACGAGACTTCTCCCAGATGATTGGCTGGCAGGGGTCACATGACCACCATTGGGCCAATCCTGAGCCTGTGCAGGGCTGGTCCCCAAGGGAAGCCCCTGCTTGGAATGAGTGAGGTCAGGGCCAGGCACCAGGAGGGTGGACAGGCCTGTCCCGCAGCTCCTCTGTGCCAATCGCCATCCCCCCAAAGTGGAGCCATTAGCATCATTCCCCACCCCCACCCCACCCCTGTGACAAAACCTAAAGGAGGAAGGAGCTTCGCCCAGCAAGGGAGGGGCACAGGGGACGCCCCAAGGCTGATTCCAACCTTGAGGACCCCTCCCCTTCCGGGGCCACTTTCCCTGTGCAGGAGGAGGGACAGGAAGGCCTCAGTGGTGTCCAGATGTGAGTCCACATGTAATGATGTGTGCCACGTGTGCACATGCATGTGCCTGCACGTGCATTTATGTGTGTGTGCGCACACATCCGTGTGTGTGCACACCTTTGTATGAGGTTGTATCGCATACACACATATATGCCTCTGTGAGTGTGAATGTGTGTGTACGCGTGTGTATCTGTGTGTATGGCACGCCTGTGTGTTCACAGGTGTTTAAGGTTGCATTGTGTGTGCATGTCTGTGTCTATGCACACGTGTGTGCTCGCGTGTGTGAGGTTGTGCTGCACGCAGTGCTATGCCTCTGTGTCCAAGCATATGAGGTTTGTGTGCATGTGTGCGTGTGCATGTGTATGTGTGCATTTGTGTGTGTGTGTGCATGTCTGTGTGTGAATCTGTGTATGCACATACCTGTATGTGTGTGTGCACGTGAGTTCGTGTGTGAGTTCGTGAGTTCTCCCCAGCCGCCTGGCCTGCCCTACACTCCTGCACCGGCTGCCTGCCCTCTGCTGTCCCCACAGCCGAGCAGCTGGCCATTGTCTTGGCACACGCCACTCTGTCACATCTGATTTGCAACGTTGCGTCTGTGTCTGGCCCATGGGAGCATCCAGTTGGGCTCCTTCAGAGCAAGGCATGCGTGCCAGAGCCCCTGGCTCTTCCGCAGAGCCGGAACCCACAGCCTTGCTGGGCCTGGGCCCCTTGGCTTTGTCCTTCACACAGATGGGTACACAAGGCCGAGCCTGCCGGTGTCCTGAGGTGCATGACAGCCAAAGGCGGAGGCGGGATCTGAACCGACCCCGCCTCCCTGCCGCCCTCCCCCGCCTCACGGCACAGGCCTGACAGGTGTCCCCAGCGCCTGCCTCTGGGACTTGCTCCTCCCGAAGGCCCGCAGACAACAGCCTCCTACCTGCCACACGGTTCCCAGTTCTGGGCTGCCTGGGCGAGGACCTGTGGACTGCGGTGGCTCTGACCGGAGTCAGGAGCCTCCAAGACCGATGTGGGCAAAGGTGTGGCCTTCAGCAGGGGAGCCCAGCCGCTCACCCCACCCCCTCCTCCAGGGAGGCAAGGTGACCTCCCCCGCTGTCTCCTTAACACCCTGGTTGGCACCCAGATCCAAGACCACTGCCACCCCCGCCCCAGCCACCCTCACACGGCTGTGACTCCCAGAGCCACTCTGGGCTGTCACCGGGGCTGCAGCTGGAGCACACACCTGCCTGTCCACAGTGGGGCAGGACAGCGAGACAGGAAACCACCTGGCCTCCTACACCCACCTTCCTGCTGGGCCCTCTCAGAGTGACCTGCAGACTGTCCCCTCCCTGCCCGCTCAGTGCCTGACAAAAAGCACGAGCTCAACAAATTTTTGTTTGGTTTGGCTTTTTGAGACAGGGTCTCATTATGTAGTCCAGGCTGGCCTCAAACACACAGTGATCCTCCTGCCTCAGCCTCCCAAGTGCTGGGGTTACAGGCATGTGCCACCATGCCCAGATCTAATCAAATGATTGTGAATGAACAGGGTGAACGCTGAGGTCCCAGGAGGCTCTGTGGCTATGGGGGACTGGGGTTGTGCAGGCCAAAGGAGCCAAGCGGGTTTCTCTCCTGGCAGCTTCACAGCCTCTCAGCCACGCCCCGTGCTCTAAGCAGCGGGTACCGGTACCTCCCAGGCACCAGACCATGTGCACCCATTCAGAGAACAGGGTGTCGTCAAAGTGAGGGTGGCGATGCCAGGTCAGGAGGTGGCACAAAGTACTGGCAGGGAGTGGGATTCCTCCTGAGGGGAGCAAACAAGCCCCCCACCCCATGCGTGCTGGGGGTACTTCGCCTCTCCTAGCTTCAGTGCTGTGCCCGCCTTCATCCCGCCTGGCTCCCTGGCTCCCACCTGTCTGCTGCCCGGGACACCAGTTCTGTTATGTTTCCACTCACCCAGAGCAGGCCTGGGACAAAATAATGTTTGTTGAATGAATGCATGAATGGTAGGCTGTGCTGGCGAGCCACCCCTGCTTGTCTCCCTCTCTGCCTTCTCCCACATCTGGGTCTGGCTCAAAGCTGAGCAGGGGCCAAGTTCACAAGTGAGGACCCCTCGGGAATAATCAGGCCCCGGTGGAGTTGCCAGAAGGTAAAAGGCGATGCGGGCCAGGGCCTGTCCTGCATGCTATGAACACCATGCCCACCTCCACAGTGCTTGTGACAGCCCAGCCATGAGTGCTGTGACTGCACACAGCACACGCTGGGCAAGGTTATAGCTGTGCCCATTGCGTGCATGAGAGGAGTGAGGCTCAGAGGGCTCTGGGACTCACCCAAGGTCACACAACAACAGAAGGCAGGGCAGAAATCACAACCCCAGTTTCTTCTGGCCCCAGCCCTATGCTCATCAGATGTCATAGCTCTCGTCTGAAGCATAGGGACATTGGGAAGGACATATGTCTGGAGCCATGAAAACCTAGGTTGCAATTCTGGCTCAGTTTCTTCCTCTGTGTGACACTGGGTCAGTCATATCCTTTCCCTGAGCTGCAGTTTCCTCATCTGTGAAATGGGCTCATAATCTCTGCCCTACAGGGCCATGAGAAATCAATGATGGGGTCTACAGCAAAGCCACCCTGAATGTGCCCAGTCTTGTCAGAAATCAATGATGAGAGAGAGATTTCTGAGGCGGAGCCTATAGCAGGTATTCAATAGACAACTGTGAAATAAATTATTAACTTCTATTGGTACAGCCTGGAACACAGAGACACGGGCTTCACCCAGGGCCTCCTTGGAGAGACATGAGGAAAACTGGATGTGGCCAGAGCACCAGGCATCTCCTAGCTCCAGGAGCTCTGCATGGCCACACAAGCTGGATATGTCCACCAAGATGACTGTGACGTCAGTCAAGGCAAGTGCGCTGTCAGTCAAAATGACCTGCACAGAAGCCAAGATGGCTACCTCGACAGTTAAGATGCCGCCATGTGGCCACCACATTGGCCTCCAAAGAAGTGCCCACTGGACAGTAGGTGCCCCATTACAGCTGGATTTAAACCAGAACAAATTAATCATTAAAACTGTGCCCTGACTCCAAATGGCATGATCAAAGCCCAGGACAGCCCAAATTGTCCCAGAACAAGAGGAAACCCACAGCCCACCCTTGTCACCCGGAGCATGCTGGGTATTTCCCCTTTGTCTTTTTCCCTTTGTCTTTTTGTTTTCTGTTAGCAGAACCAAGAAGCAGCCACAAAATCAGTGAAAGCTTCCAAAGTGCTTCTTTCTCCAGAAATCTTTTATAAAAGGTGAAAGATTTACAAGACCTGAAGAGCAAACCAAGCAGGATAATTGTTTTTGGAATGACCCCAATATTTTCACCTCAGCGACCCCGACTGGGCATCTTGCCCCATATTTATGATGCCTGGTTCTCTGCACACTGCCAGGCGACCTTTCCGAGGCCCCTCTGCGAGCCCTCCGCCCCTTATCGGGCCTGTAACTCACCTTGACGTTATCTCTCAGGAGGGTTTTATGCACTTTAATTTAACTCCCCTCATCATTATTTCCCGGACTTCAAGGTTTTCTCTTCCGAGCTGCCCTTCCCGGGACAAGCATAATCTGTTTGCCATCAAGCCCAATAAATATGTTTGTGCGGGAGACTGGAGCCATTTGGGGAGAGGCGCTCAGGCTGGGGAAGCGGCCCTGGCTCTCACCCTTCTCAGGCTTCTGGGCTGGCCTGGGTGTCCTTGAACTTCTGCAAGTGGGGAACCAGAGCCACCACCACCACCACCACCTCGGTCCTCAGGCCAGGTGACCACGTCTAATAATTGAAATGCCAGATGCCCAGATAAACCTGAATTTCAGGTAAACAAAATGGGTTCAGTGTAAATACGGCCCATGCGGTAGACGCTTGAAAAAGCAGTCAATGCTTTTCTGAAGTTCTTGGACATGGCCGTCCGCCCGCTGTGTCTTCCATCCTTTTCCCGCCCTAATTTTTCTCCTCTCTTCCTCCCCCACCCTCTTCTCTTGCAGGACTGAGGATTAAACCCCGGGACTTGCACTGAGCTACACCGCTAGCCCCTTTTGTTAATTCCTTTTCTTTTTTCTGTTCTTTTTTTCTTGAGACAATGTCTCACTAAGTCGCTAAGTTGCCCAGGCTGGGCTCAAACTTGCAATTCTCCTGCCTCAGCCTCCCAGAGTTCTGAGATTACAGGTGTCCACTCCGTGCCCAACCTAATTTTCTCATCCTGTAAGGACATTGTCAGATTAGCTTTGGGCCCACCCCAGTGACCTCGTTTTAACTCAGTGTCCTCTTTAAAGGCTCATCTCTAGACAGTCGCCTTCCCAGACACCAGAGATCAGGACCTCAACACATGAACTAGGGGTTGAATGGAGGGACCAACTCAGCTCATCACAGGGGTGACGCCTCCTTCTGGAAGCCCCAGAGCCCGGGCTTGCAGTGGGGTGACTGTGAAAACAACAACCCCACTGTTTGGCCATGTGGATCCCCACGCGTGTCTCTGAGCAGGCCCATGAGGCATCACAGAGCCCACTCTGACGTCACCACACTGTCCTCTCAGCACACCGCTGTGTGGAGCACAGGGAGGCCCCATGCAACCCTGTCACACAGCCAGTCAGGAGCAGCCCCAGGACCACCAGCAGGTGCCAGGTCCCCACGCCAGGGCTCATCTCCTCTAGCCACACGGTCTGTGCCTCTTGCCCTCTGGAAGCCAGGCAAGCTGCCTCCCTCTTGGCCGAGCGCACCCTCTCGGTGAAAGCCACAATTCACGACAGGGAACCTGAGAGGCCATGGGTCAGGGCTCCCCCGGGCCAGCTGTGCAAGGCGCCTCCACGGGCAAGGTCTTTGCCACCTCCCCTGGCGGGCCTTGCTGTCCCCAGCGTTCTCCGATGAGCAGGTCATAAGCGATGCTGCGGCAGGGCCTGGATGCAAGTCCACGCCCAGCGACTTGCAGCCCTTCCGTGGCAGCTCTGGGCGTCAACTTGCTCTGCTCAAGATATAGGAATTCGGGCAAGGTCTGATAAATGGACCAAGATGCGTGTTCCTCCGACTGCCCAGCGCCCCTCTTCCTGTCCCATGCTGTGTCCTTCTCACCCAAGGCTGCGCTGGGATTGGGGATAGCCGCCCTCCACTCTGTGGCACCTGGCCTGTGCCTGTGGTTATAGCCTAGCCAGTCCCCGAGGTGACAGCCAATATTGTGCCCATTACCACATGACCCAGGGACCGAACAGAGGAGCAGCGAGGAGGGACAACAGCTGCCCCCTAGGGACTTGTGGGAGAGGAGTCCCCAGCCGGGGAGGGCCTGAGGGGGTCTCCCAGCAGGCTCCCCTCCATGGTGCCAGGCCGTCTGGGGATACCCAGGTGCCCAAGAGCCTCACCAAGCCCTTGAGAGACAGCAGGGCCCCAAGGAGCAAAGGTCAGTGGGACCCCAACCAGTGCAGATGAAAAATGCCCAGGCTGGCACCTGCTTCGGCCTGCATTTCCCCGGTGATGAGTGAGGAAGGATCTCAAGCATTTTTCACTCTCATGGTAATAGTGCCAGATGTGGTGGTCCATCCCTGTCATCCCAGCACTCTGGAGGCTGAGGCAAGAGGATCACCTGGAGTTTGAGGCCAACTTGGGTTGCACAGTGAGTTCAAGCCAGTGTGAAGTACACAGTAAGACCCTGTGTCAAAAAAAAAAAAAAGAAAGAAAAGGAAGAGAGAGAGAGAATGTGTGTGTCATGGGTTGGGTGAATTTTAAAGGAAAGCAAGTTATCTTAGCTTGTGACTCTAGAGGCCTGTTACGGTTCCAATCTGAAGTACCCCCCAAAGACGCCTAGACTGAGGGCTTGGTCCTCAGTGTGATGTGTTAACAAGAGACAAGAGACGCTTGAGTCATTCTGGCACTGATGTCATCAGTGGATTAATCCAGTTGACCACTTTGTAGCCAAAGGGGCCATGAGAAGGCGGGGATGGGTCCCCAGCTGCATCTGGTCCCAGCGCCTCCTCTCTGGCTCCCCAATCTCTGCATCCTGGCTGCACCAAGGTGAACAGCTGTCCTCTGCCACACCTGCCCACCTTCTCCATCTCAGAGCCAGACAGCCAAAGACTGAACCCTGTGAAAGCGCGAGCCAGAAGAAACCTCTTCTTCTTCAAGTTGTATGTATCAGGTACTTTGTCACAGCAACGAAAAGCTGACTAATACAAGATCCAAGAAACAGGGGCTGCATCTGATGTTGGCCTTCCAGGCAGCTGAGTCCCAAGGTGGCAAGAGGATGGAAGTACATGTGTCTCTCTAGATGTCTCTCCCTCTTCTTATAAAAGCCACTAATGATACATTCTGGGGAATCCACCCTCATGACCTTCCCTAACCCTAATCCCCCAGAGTCCCACCTCCAAATTTCATAACAAGATTGTTTCCACCCTCTCAATTTCTCACATTGGGGACCAATTTCCAACTCAGGAAACTTTGGGGACAAACTCAAGCTGTACCCAAACATAGCAGATACTCACCCCTTATCAGGTGTCAGATTAAGGATGGTCTGTATGGATTGGGCTACTGTGTTGGGTGTTTCCAGTGACAGAAGGTTTTTAATCGGATGGAATCCTTGGGTGAGGATCTCTGTATGTTTCCTCTTTTAAAGTTTCATTATTAAACCAAGTGTGGTGGCTCTTGCTTGTAATCCCAGCACTCAGGAGGCTGAGGCAGGAGGATTGCTACAAGTTTGAGGCCAGCCTAGACTACAGAGCAAGACCTTGTCTCAAAATAATCAAAGCAACAACAACAACCAAAAAACAAAAAACAGTGAATTATCAAGCACAGAAGTTTGTATTTGCTATTTTGAGCTATACTGACTATTAAGTTAAATGAAATGTGTTCAGTGTTTCAGCATTGACATATGTTTGGGGGGTAATTGGGATAAAGTTTATACTTTAAATCCAAAACATCTTCCTGATGGAACCTGATTCATCCACCCTGTTTGGTTGCCTGTGTTCTTGGCATTGTAGCCAGGACCCTCTGCCAACCCTGCCCGAGTGTTTGCAGAGAGCAGCTCTCGTTGCTTGGCACCTCTTCCAGGCTGGTGCAGCCTCTGTCCCCAGCTGCCCAGAGCCTCCCTTTGCCTGCCCCACCCGCTGACCCAATTCGGGTTCCACAAAGCTCTCCCATCCTCCCCAAGCCTGTGCACAGCCACGCACTGGGCGGTCACCTTCCCTTCTGTGTGGTCTCTGAGCCCAGTCCTGCGCCCACCGAGCCCTGAGCGCCCGACTTGTCTACTTCCTGCCTGCAGCTGAGATCCGAGAGGCAGACGCCAGGTCTGCCCGCTCACCCCATGACCCCAGAGCCTTGGAATGTGGCCCCAGGCATTACTGTGCCTGCAGGGTGGCTGCCATTCCCAGATGCCCCCGCCGTAGTGGGCACCAGCTCGCAGTGACCACACGGTCCCCTGACCATGGACACCGTGTTGTAAACTCACTGCACTGTACACTGGGGAGCCAGGCGCCTCACACTGTGAAAGTTAGACCTCACTCCAAAGTTAGGAGAGGTGGGGCTGGGGATGGAGCTCCGGGGCAGCGCCCATCTGCCAGGCCCTGGGTTCGATCCTCAGTACCATGAGAAAAAAAAAGTGGAGAAATAAAAAGGATTAATATGTCTGAGTCCCGTGAATTCATAGTATTAGATGGTTAAACACAGAAATGAGTGCAGAAGCTGGGAAGTGCATGTCAGGCCATGTTTATGTGACAGTGTGGACCAACGCCAGCCTCCTGGCTGGATATTATAGCACAGGCATGTGAGATACCACTCTGGGAGCGGGTGTGGTAGTACACACCTGTCATCCCAGCACTAAGGAGGCTGAGGCAGGAGGATTGCTGTGAGTTCGAGGCCAGCTGAGCCACCTAGTGAGTTCAAGACTGGCCTCGGTCCTTGAGTCCTGAGATCACAGGTGTGTGCCTTCATACCCAGCAGCTTCCGATATTTTAAAATACTATTCATGCATGTCTTGGTTGCCATACTTGATAATCTAAATGATACAAAAGCAAATGGCATGGAGTCTGCCTGAGTCAGAGAACACGGACAGGATGTGTGCATGACAACTGTCTCTCCCGGCCAGGGCCTGGCCGTCCATCCTCTGTCTACTCAGCACTTAGTCTGGGTCGGGCACAGAGAATTTACCCACCGAATGAATGCACGGATGGGCTGATGAAGGGGCGCACCTGCCTCAACTGGCCTGGCCAGCCGATGGGCCTGTGGATTGGGTGCTGAGTGCCAGCACCCGGTGAGGGCACGGACCTGCTATTCCTCCCCAAGAGGCCTTCGGGCCTGGCTCGGGAGCCTCCTCCTGGGTCCCTGACAATGCTGCCCGCCATGGAGGCCACTGGGAGAGGCCTAGCCGGGCGGCTGCGGGCTCCCACACCTCGCTGCCGGATCGAGACCGTGCGGCTTCCTCGGGGAAATTTATTTCTGGCGCTGGCGCTGGCTCCGGCAGCAGCCCAGCTGGGGGACAGGCTGGCCGCCCTCCACTTGGGGGAGGGAGTTCGGGTTTTTATTTAATCTTCCAATGAGCTGGAACAGTGAGGACGGCATGAACGGACATTAATTCTGAAACAAATTATTAGAGCGCAATCTGGGATTCCGGGAAAGCCATCTACGCCCCCCCACCTCCTCCCGGAGCCATAAAAATCTCTCTCTCCACCGAGCCCCGGCGGGGGCTGCATGGGCCTCCATTCAGGGAGAAGAGAAGGTTCTAGAACAAACCCACACCCAGGGCCCACAGAGCTCGGGCCATCAGCTGCCCTGGGGATGACCCCATGTTTCTGTGGCCTTGCTATCCATATCTGTGTTCAAAGATGTCCTAGGCCAAGATGTCGCCTCTCCCGCCTGGGTTCCTTCCCCACGTGCCCTCCTCCACCGCAGGTACCTGGCCCACCTTGGACCTCGTGGCCCAGGTTACACATATCCAGCCATCTGAAGTGCTGCGTCCACACCCACCTGCAGCACGGCGAACAACTGCCCCGCCAGTTCCTTTGTCATCTCCCCAGCCACCAGTCCAGAACCCGCGTCTCTCTCTCTCTGCATGTGGGCAGCAGCCAAGCCACATGGCCCAGCATGGCCCCTCAGCAGCCAGGGGTCCCTCCTCTCCCCCATGGCACTTAAAATCCTCAGGGACCTCAGAAAACAGTAAGTGCTCTAACAGGAGGAAGCTGAGCGCCAGTTCCCTCCACAGACCCTCTCTGTGCCCAGCCCCTGGTGAGGAGCACAGACCCAAGGTCCAGAGGAGGGGACCCCTGGGACCCCAACGCCTCCTACAGCCCCCTAACTGTGAAGGAGCAGAATCAGCCACAGCAGTGGGCAGCAGGACAGAGGGACACATGACCTAGCACCTAGGTTGGCAGCCCCAGGAAAGAAGCTGGCTGACAGGAACCCCTACCCACCCACCCCTGTGGTCCTGCGCCCTCCCTGCCCAAGCCCCATTCAATCAAATCCCACCTTGCAAGGAAGTAAGGGACAAAGAGGTCCTCCTGCTGCACGGGCAGGATGTGGAGTCTTGGCAGTTGCAATTACGTATTTGAAAATAACATCCAAGCCGGGTGTGATGGCTGACACCTGCAATCCCAGCCACTCGGGAGGCTGAGGCAGGAGGATCTTTGTGAGTTCAAAGCCAGGCTGGCTATAGAGCAGAGACCCTGTCTCGAAACAAAACAAAACAAAACAAAACAAAGAGAGAGAGAGATTAAAAACAACTTCCAACTGCCAGTTTTCTACACCCCAGGTTCCTCTAGGGTTTTAGGACCCTGCATTTCCTTCCTTTCTGGGTCAGAACTCCTGAGAAGGAGCTGGGGACACAGACAGTCCTGTGGGTGACAACAGCCACACCGCAGAGACTCAGTCCTTCCAGGCAGCTTTGAGGGGTGGTAGAAGGGGGCGCCATCTGGGGGCAGTGACGCCAGTTTCCCCAGCGCTGAGCGCGGCTGAGTCAGCATCGCTCCCACGGGGCTGACTCTCCCGGGTGTCCCGCGTCTCCTGGAAGCGGGGACCCCGTGATGGCCCCGGTCCCCGTGATGGCCGAGGGTGTGACCTGCCGGGTGCCCAGCTAGGAGGGAGGAGCCCAGCAGGGCCCGAGCCCCTCACGACTGTGCCCCCGAGGCGAGTCCCGGAGAAGCCGCGTCGCCCGGCGCGCGGGAGCGGGCTCAGCCTGCGGCCCAGCGGCCGGGGGTGCTCACGCCGGGCTTCGGGGTGCGAGGGGCGGCAAAGGGGCCCTGGCTGAGCGGCGGTGCGGGGCACGTAGGTGGAGCCCCGGCGGCCCCAGCGTGGAGTCCGAGCGCCCGGCAGGACCCTGGGCCCCGGGCGGGGCGCGGCGGAGGTGCGGGTCGGAGTTGCCCCCGCTCTCGGCGCGGGGACAAAGACCCCTCCGGGCGGTGCCCACGCGCCCCCGAGGGCGGCCGGGCAGAGCGGCGGGGCCCGCGGAACCGGCTCCGCCACCAGGGCCCGGGCGCGCGGCCGCCTCAGGGCGCAACTGCAGCCTCGTGGCGCCACCTGCGGTCCGCTGCGCGCGGGTGTCGCAGCGGCCTGGCCGCGGCTGGGTGCGTGGTCTCCGCTCTCGGTCCCCTCTTTGGTTCGCTGCCCAGAGAGCCGGCCACCTGCCCCCGCCGTAAGGAAGGACTGTTTCTACACTCACGGGGGAAACTGAGTCCCTCCCCACCCCCAGTCAGGAAGCGGCCAGGACCCTGCCCTGCCCTCCACCATGTGGAACTGGCCCTGCAGAACGGGGTCACCACCCCTATCTCCTCTGTACCTCTCCTGCCCCAGGCCTCCTCCAATGCCCACTCTCCCCAGGCCTCAGCCACCAGTTAACCTGTCCTGAATTCATAGGAAAATCACACTATTAACAAAGCCCCCGGGTTTATTAATTTTGGTTTTGTTTGGTTTCATTTTGTTTTTGACACAGGATGTAGCCCCGGCTGGCCTTCAGCTCAGGACAATCCTCCTGCCTCAGCCTCCCACCAGTCTTAGAACAGAGACCCTCGGGGACCAGTCTTATCCCCACCACCACAGTGGACCCCAGAAACCACGTCCACGCAGACCTCTCCGCTCTGCCTGTCTAGACTGAGACCCCACTCTGTCTCTCTGTTCTCAGCAGGGACACAGCACCCGCTGCGACAGTAGTGGAGCCACAATCACAAGGACGCAGGTGTGAGGCCCATTTCAGATCCCACCCTCAGAGCTGCAAGTGCCGATGCCTCCAGGCTGAGCCTCCCACTTTACAGATGGGCAAACCAAGTCCTTACTCAGGATCACGTGGTCTCAGAACCTTGGGCCCTTCTGAGCTTCCAGAGTAGTGTCCTCACCCTGGAGGACCAGCAGGAGTTCAGCAGGGCTCCCTATCCAAAAGTGGAAGGGACAGTGACAAACCTGGAAATTGGGGATCCCAGAGAAGTGGAGCGGGTCAGTCAGGCAAGGATTCCCAAGAAAGTAACATGGTGGGTTTTGGAGGTTGAGTAGATGTTTGCCAGTGGAAACATACAGGCAAGAATACTTCAAAGGAAGGTGTGGGGACTCGAGGGAACTTGGCTAATTCAGTCTATAACTCAATTCCTAGGTTCAATTCCTGGCCCTGCTGTGCGACCTCCAGCTGGTGACTTCACTTTTCTGAGTCTCTTGTTGCCTCATCTGTAAAATGGGGCCAGCAATGCTCTCCTCATGTGGGGCAGTGGCAGGGAGGACTAAAGATAGAGACCTGGTGTTGAGTGTCACTCTGAGGGCAAAGGGGAGCCATGGAAGGTGTCGGAGCCTCAGGTTTGAAGGTACTCAGCGGGCAGGGATCTGGGCCTCCTTAGGGAAGGACACATAGCAGGGCCAGGAGCTCTGGCCCAGCCTGTCCTCACTAGGTCCCCTCAGTCTGATACCTCTCAGCCTCCGCTGTGTGGGGCTCTGATCCCGAGACTGGATGCTGAACACCCACACACCCAGAGAAGTGAGGCTGCTGCGCCCGCCTCTTCCCTCCTCCTCTCAGGGACACGGTGGCACCGCCATGATGCCTATTGCCCTCTAATTAAAGCCCCTGCCGAGATCGAGGCGTGGCTGTCATTTCCTGGCCTGTGCAGCCAGGAAGAAATCTCAAGGACAGGAGGGAATGGGCGAGGAGGGAGGAGGAGGGAGCTGGTGGAGGCCGGAGCAGGGGTGGGGGTCAGCGGAGACCAGGCAGCCTCACCCCGGTCCTCCTAGATGCCAGGCCCCAGACTCCGGCTGTCACACACAGGGCAGGAGGTCCCCACCCGGGGTGGCCAGCACTGCCCCTGAGCTCACAGCCCTGGGAGGGAGGAGAGAGGGAGCCCGGGCAGGGATGGGGGCGGTGATCCTGACAGAGGCCCGGGGCAGCTGGACCTCGAGCCTGAATGGGAGGTCACCCAGTCTCAGGTGTCATTCTCCCCAAACCTACATGACTCTGATTCTTGAGGCATCTCTGTGAGAACTAGAACTCACCTCTTCTGCCATCTTTGAGAAAACTTGTAGCTGTGGGAGATCTGCCATGTGTAGGGCAGGAACAGTGCTCCTGACACAGCACAGGACACAGCTTGGACAGCCATGCACTGCAGCTCTGTTTGAACCGAGCCTGGAGAGACCCGAGGGCAGGGTGAGGGGCCTCGGCCGAGCAGATGGGTGGAAGCAGATGCTCCCAGGATTCGCCCAGCCCCTGCCCCAGGGAGCTGTGTGGTCACCAGTGTAGCTGGCAAGGATGGCAAAGTAAGAGCAAAAGGACAGCAACCACACATGAGTCACCAGACCCACTGCCCCATAACTGGGGCTCTGGCAGTGACCCCCAAAATGAGTGCCACCATTGGGATATTCTCACTGAGCTATGTCCTCAGCCCTTTTAAAAAATTTTTTGAGACAAGATCTTGCTAATTATCCAGGCTGGGCTCAAACTTGCAATCCCCTTGCCTCAGTCTCCCAAATGGCTGGAATCACAGGCCTCACCAGGTGCCATCACCCAGGTTGATCCTTGCGTTGTTTTCCTGCTGTGTCTTTTTTGTTCTGTTTTGTTTTATGAGCGTGTTTTGCAGCATGAATGACCACATTCACGGGGGACGGGGTCCTGCACGTGCAGCATCGTCATTCCTTTGAATTCATCCCATTTTATGGATGAGAAGATAGAGGCTGGCAGCATGGACGTCACTTACCTTGTGGGCCCTGCCCACCACCCTGTTAGACACCAGGTGGGAGGAGAGGTTCCATGCTGTCCTCCAGAAAGACAGCCCCTGCCCTCAGTGGTCACCTGCTTACTGTCACCTGCCCAGAACGAGGTGTCCTGTCCAGCTCTCATGAAGACCATGTCAAATGTAGGTTTAATGTGGGGTTTTTTGGTACAAGGAGAGGCACAGCTGGGCAGGACAGGTGATGCTCCATGGGCCCTGGAGGACAAAGGCAGCAAAGCTGGGCACAGCACCCAGGCCCCACCTCACTCACATTTGTGCGTCAGTGGCTTTGAGCACCAGGGTGCAGCGACAACTACAGACTGGGACTCTTGTGGGACCCCAGGGCTCTTTGGGGGGTGGGGACACCAGAGGCACAACTTCCAGAGTGACCACTTGGATGTAACAGAAAGGCAAGGCCACCGCCAAGATGCCTAGCTGGGAAGGACAGGCAAGGTGTCCAAGCCTAGCACAGCAGCCCAAGGGGCCACCAGAGTTCCCAGCAGGCAGCTCGAGAGCACTCAGAGCACAGCTGGCTTGGCTGTCTTTTAAAATAACTTTTCTTTCTAAATAGGAAAGTGATTATTAATACATTGGCTGGGCATAGTGGAGCACATCTGTCATCTCAGCACTCTGGGAGGCTGAGGCAGGAGGATTCCAAGGGAGAGCCCAACCTGGGCAACTTAGCAATTTAGTGAAACACTGTTTAAAAATTTTTTTTAATTAAATTTTTAAAAGGTCCAGGGATTTAGCTTAGTGCAAAGGGTTTGATCTCCAGTACTTCAAAAAAGCTGAACAAAACAAAAAGCAAGACTGAAATCCAGGACTACGAGCACAGCTCCCGAGCTGCCTGAGTCCAGGATTCTCCGGGCCCAGCTTTTCACCCACACAGTGGGACACTAACAGTCCCTCCGAGGGCATCTCTAGGGTGGAATGCAGTAGTGCCCACGCCACTCAGCGTCTGAGCAGAAAACAGTGTGCTGTTTTATTTTATTCTTATTTTTGTGGTTTGTTTATGTGTCACCTCACGAGGTCACTGCCTTTGTGCTGAGTACACAACGTGCCCTGGAAACTGTTTAAACGTGGGCCAGGTGGGTGGCACACACCAGTCACCCCAGCTCTCTCAGAGTCTGAGGCAGGAGGGTCACAAGTTCAAGCCGAGCCTGGCAACTTGTGACTGTGTGAGACCCTGCCACGAAATTAGAAACTGGGCCGGGAAGCAGCTTGGTGGGCAGGCTCTGGGTTCCACCTCCAGGACAACCAATAAAAAAGGAAATTAATATAGTTCAGGGGACTCCTGGGATATCCAAGGGGACAAGGCCAGGAAAGGCTGGGGCCCCTGCTGGTGGTCCGCTGTCCCCTGCTGTCCCCAGGGTCAGCTCCCTCTGCCGAGGTGGAAGGGGCTCTGAAGCCTCGGATTCACAACTGAGTTTGCATCCCAGCCCTTTCCCACGCTCCAGGTGAAGGCATCTGATTGGCCCAGATTGGATACCAGTGCCTGCTCTGATCCAGTCAGATATGTCCAAGGGGGTGGAGTCATGAAGATAGCACACCCCTTGGGTGGGGAGAGCAGCCCAGGGGTTTGCGAGCTAGACAGAAGCTGGGAAGGTGCCTATGCCGCCGTTACTGCTTGAACTGTAGCGATCTTTGACGTCTTTTCTCGCGTTTCTCTATACACATCTATTTTCCTTGTATTTTCAAAATCATGCTATTTAAGTAGGTTTCACTCTGCTTTTACCAGAACTCATTCTATCTTATTTTCTCATCTCATTGAAAGATTTAAATTCAGTGTCCTTGGTTTTATTTTTGTATTTACTTATTTGGTTGCTAATTTATTTATTTATATATACTCTATATGGTCTAGGCTGGCCTTGAACTCATTTATGTAGCCCAGGCTGGCCTCGAGCTCATATGAAGCCTCCTGCATCAGTCCCCCAGAATTAAAGGGATGTACCATCACACTAGACTCCTGGTTTTATTTTTAATATCATAAAATGAGGCACAGAAGCACAGCAGTGCCAAAAGGTAACTTTATTTTGCTTTGTGCACATTTATTTGATTATAATGTGAGTAACTGATTAACTGATTCATTCTTATTCCCCACTCCAGTAATGCATAATGTAGACCCATAGAGATAAAGGCTGGGCTTAACTAGTGGGCTTGGCCTCGACCGGGACAAAAAGAGTTTATTTCACACATGAAGGCAAAGCAGGCTGAGGGCTTTGATGAAGAAGATGACATTTCTTCCCAATTCTTATAAGACTTTTCAAAATATAAAAAAGTTGAAAGAACTGTACAACGAACACAGCTATAACCTCTGCCTAGCGTCAACAGTGAGTCACTGTGTGTGGAGACACACGCCTGTAATCCCAGCAGGATCAGGAGGCTGAGGCAGGAGGATCACCATGAATTGGAGGCCAGCCTGGGCTACACAATGAATTCAAGGCCAGTCTGAACTATGCAGTGAGACCCTGTCTCAAAAATAAACAAAATCGAACAACTCGATTGTTTTCTTTCTTCCTCTCTCTCGCCACACATTTTTAATTTTTAATTATTTGAAATTAAGCAGAAAACCTCACAACCTTTCACCCCCAAACTTATTTCAGTGCTCTAAGAATAAGGCTGTTATTATTAACCGCAACACCATTATTATAACCAAAGGTAACCATGGTTCCATGGTTCCATTACATACATCTGAGGGCCTCAGTCACACAGGGGGATGGCCGGGTGCCACAGATAGGCAGTTTCGAGCAATAAATGACAGATGTTAAAGACCCCAACTTAGCACCCAGCCACCCCAGCGTCTGCGCCCCAGTCCCCCCAACCCCCTGCCCCCCACCCCTTTTAAGAACTGTCCTATTGGTCAGTGACAAATTTGCAGCCCAGGCTCCCAGCTGCCCACGCAGCCTCAGGAGCAGACACTGAAGCGAGAGGGAAACTGCCGGGAACAAAAGGCAGAGTCACAAGGCACCGAACTCGGCCTTGCCAGCCTCCTGGTTGCAGCGCCAGGGAGGGGATCTGTGCCAGCCACCGCCGCTCAGCCACGACGGCAGCAGAGCCGGGCTCCTGGCCGGGGTCCCTCCACTTACCAGGGCAAGAGTGGGATTTTTTTTTAATTGTTTTCAAAACAGATTTCATGTGGTCCCAAAATGAGACCATGATTGTAAATTAAAGTGTAATTAGCCTTTACGCTTTTATATTCATTAACTCTTCTCTGTTAATGATGCTAGGCTGGAGCAGAAACCCTGCATTATGAAACCACATCCAGGAAATAAAATAGTGATTTAGATAATGGCCACAATGTATTGCTACTTACACATAATTAAACAAATGCTCCATTTAAACTTGGAAACATGACTGAATGTTGATTAACCCTCACCCAGCGATTCTGCTCAGGCCTGAGGACCAGAGGCTCCAGCGCTGGTCCGAGACGAAGCCACCGTCTACCAGCCGCAGCCCCAGCATCACCTGTGACAGGCAGGTGTGGTCCCCAGGTGGGGGCACAGAGCGACCCAAGACAGCGGCCTCACCTCAGCGGGCAAAGGCTCCCAGACACAAGAGGACCAAGTCTGCCCCTGCTGCCACCACCTCGTGCAGACGGGAAGCTAAGTGGGCTGCAGGGCCAAGGGACAGACTGGAAATGGGGCCTCAGTGGGGACAGTTTCAGCCTGGGCTGGTGACAAAACTGAAGACCGATGGAGTGACCATTGTGTGATAGCGGGCTCATACCGCACATTGCTAAGTTGTGCATTTAAAGTGGTAAAGTTTCTGTTATGTATATTTTACTACAGTTTTGGTTTGTTGGTTTGTTTGTTTGTTTGGTCTGGGACTCACAATGTAGCCCAAGATGACCTGAAACTCGTGGAGATCATCCTGCCTCAGCCTCCCCAGTGCTGGGTGGCAGGCATGCACCACCAAGTACCATAATTTTAAATTTCTGTAAAACGTTAAAAAAAAAAGAAAGAAAGAAAGCTGCTTCCACTACAACAACTGGGAACTCAACTTTCCCACAGAATCCACTGTCTCAATCCAGCACTGAGCTTAATAAAAACCCAGGTGCGGTAGCACACACCTGTAATTCCAGTACTCAAGAGGCTGAGGCAGAAGGATCTCTGCAAATCTGAGGTCAGCCTGGGCTACACAGTGAGTTTAAGGCTAGCTTGAACTGCGTAGCAAGACCCTGTCTCAAAAAAGAAAAAATCAGAGTTTCACGGAAATAGTATAATATTTTTTTAAATTGTAATGAAGAATTATTTAAAAGTATATAATTCAGATACACACTGAATAAAAGAAGAAGTTCTGGAACCCACTCAATAACTTTCTGTTTGTCTCTCAACATGTATGGTTTCCAAATAACACATCACCTTGGGCTAAGCCCCCCAGAAACTGACTCAGCGATAAGAACCAGGGTGCAGGAGTTGATCCGGGAGGCAATCTCAGGGAAAACCAGGAGGGGCACGGGGAAGGAGCGAGGAAACAAGAAGTAAAGAGAGCGTGATTGTCTGGTCAGTTATTTTTGCTGTGTAACAAGCAACCCCCCAAAACAAGTTGCCAAAAGCAATAATAATTCTTTGCTTCCTCTCATGATTTCTACAGCTCAGGAATGAAAGCAGCAAGGAAGGGTTCTGTGCTGCACAGTGTCAGGCCCCGACCGGAAAACCCACAAGTCAGAGCCGGCGCATCCAAAGGCCACTCACATACAGGCCGGCAGCTGGTGCAGGCCACCATTGGGTGCCTGTCTGTGCTGACAGCTGAAACACACAGGTGGCCTCTCCAAGTGGCCTGCAGGACACATTCTTGGGAGAGGCTGTAGCTGCCAGAGGGTGCTCTCAGGCAGAGAGGGACACTGGCACTGTGTCACCAGGGGAGGCTGGAGGGGCCGTGAGGGATGGTGACACTTTCTCATGTGAAAACTGATCACTGGTGGCCATCGACTTACATGGATTCCAATTCACTGCCCAGTGTCCCCTGTGGGGCCCCTGTTAGGAAGGGACAAGAAATGATGTCCAAAAGGAAATGAGCCACAGCCAGCCACACAGCCAGTGCTCTCTGAAGGGGTCACACCAGCTGGACAGAGTCAGACAGGGGCCTTGGGGTGCAGACTCCACCTCAGCCCAGGCCATGCGAGAGAGCGCTGCCTCTGGGTGTCTCACCCTCACACACACCAGGTTGTTACAGTAGCAGCAAACTTCTGTGTGTTTCACCCATTACACCTGGGGCCTGTTTGTTACACAGCTCAGTCTACGTTCATACGCATGAATAGCACTGGACTGAGCCATCTGAAACTGACTTTTTGCCAGCCAGTCAAACATGGTCAGACATTGAGCCAAGTGTGGCAGTGCACACCTTTAACCTCAGCATTCGGGAGGCTGAGGCACAGTGATCTCAGATTTGAGGCCAGCCTGAATATCATATTGAAACTGTATCTTTAAAAAAAAAAAAAAAAAGCAACAACAACAACAAAAAACAATCTCTCTTGAGCTTTGACTGTCCCTGTCACACTCCCCATCCTGTTGCTAGTTATTCAGGCAGCTTCCAAACCCCCATGACACCATGGGCACATGCTTGTGCACATCTTGGTGCCGTGGCCGTTATCTCCACGGGTAAACTTGTAGTCGGGAGAAGCATGCACATGGCTTTCCGTTCTTGTTTTTCCAGTAGTGGAGACAGAACCCAGGGCCTACACACTGAGTTATCTTCTCAGCCCTTTGCTATTGCTTTTGTTTTGAGACAGGATCTCACTAGGTCACTAAATTGCTCAGGCTGGACTCAAACTTGCAATCTTCCTGCCTCAGCCTCCCAGAGTGCTGGAGTTACAATATGGGCCACCATGCCAGGCTGTGTATAGCCTTTGATGGACATTGCCATATCATTCTCAGAGAGCCTCAAGAGGCAGGGCCCAGTGATGCTGTGTCCTTGTCTGCCTGGACATGAGGTAGGAGCCTGCTTATGGTGACAGTGAGTACTACTGTGATTTCACACAGGGCCTGTCCCTAACACTGTCCCCAGAATGGGCCACAGAAATCCTTCACTGTGGGCTAAACAGACCACCCACCCTAGGAGTCAGTATCTAGAAATCAAACCCCAATCATCCCACAGCCTGTGGTGATGACAAAGAAAAACCCTACCACCTCATGGACAACCAGGCCCATGCTTGGGCATCTGCAGCAGCCATGCCCTCTGCTTTAGGCTCTGTGTGACACTGTCATGAAACACCCGAGACTAGATCTTTTATAAAGGAAAAAACTTAGTCCTCACTGTCCCAGAGGCTAGGAGAGCTGCAGGTTCCGTGCCCAGGAAGGCTGCTCTCTGCTTCCAAGCCGGCAGAAGGGGACAGAAGGGACAAATGCTGTGTCCTCAGATGTCGGGGGCGCTGGGAGACCTGAGCAGCTCTCTGATGTCTTTTATTTCAGTGCTGGGCATGGAACCCGGGACCCTACACATACCAGGCGGGTGCCCTATCAGAGTGACAGCCAGCCCCAGTCCTTTTTATTTTATTTATTGATTTTGTTTGGGTGCAGAAATTCATGCAAATGGATGACATGTTTAATCATTTGTAACTTGGAGACAGGGTCTCACCGCATAGCCCAGGCTGGGTTTGAACCTGGGCTCCTCCTGCCTCAGCTTCCCTGAGTGCTGGGATTATAAGTGTGCACCACCACATCCAGTTTTAATCCTCTTTTTCGAGGGCACTAATCTCACTCAGGGAGGCAGCGCTCTCCTGACTTAATCCTTCTCCCACAAGGCCTTTCCTCCACCCCATCACCATGGAGATTTTTAAGTTCCCACATTTGAATTTCAGGGGACACAAACACCGGAGCCACCGCAGCCCCTCCGGAGCACAACAGTGCACACTCCCACCGCCCCAGCCGCCTCACCCACCTGGGCCTCCATTCATTCACTCATTCATTCACTCGCTGTGCACAAACTGAGTCCCACTCTGTCCCAGCTGGCGCCAGGGCCTGCTCAGCCCAAGCTACTCTGCATGGGCAGCAGCGGGTGGGCAGGGGCCACCCTGGGACGCCCTTGGCGGCATCAGCCTGGGTGAGCCTTGAAGCCAGTTTCCCTTCCTGTGCGGACCCTGCAGGTACCCTTCTGAAACTGGAAGTGAAACAGTGACCTCTGCCTTCTGGGGTCACAAAGTCAGACTTGGAGACCACACAGTAGGTGGCCCTGGAACGTGACCTGTTCTCTGCCTCCAGTGGTGCCCCAGGCCACTTACACAACCTCTGTCCAGAGCCCTGAAGGTCCCAGACCCTCCCCTGTGGCGATGTCTGGTTTCCTGGGGTCCTGGGGAGGAGCCTCCCGTGACCCCTGTGCACCCATGGACCTTCCCCCCTCCCCCCTCACTCTTCCCCGCAGCCATGCCTGGTGCAGTGCACACCCCAAACCTGCGGCCCATATCCCTGCTGTGGCCACACGCACTCGATGCCCCTCACTGCCCAGTTTCCAGCTTGGGAAAATCTTCCCAATCAGATCCTGAAGGAGGCCGGTGGACCTAGGGGCTTGGGGACAGGGACACTGGGGTGCTGGTGGCCATGCCATGCAATAGCAAAATGGATACCCTGGAGTCAAGACCTGCAGGTGCTCTGGGTGACCATAGAGCTGTGGCATAGCCGGCGGTGGTGTGGAAGGCTGAGGCAGGAAGATCATGAGTCTGACTTAGTGAGACTCTGTCTCAAAATAATAATAATAATAATAATAATAATAAGGCATAGAAGAATCCTCACCAAAATGTGAGAGAGATGGGAAGGCTGGAGCAGTTTATCATTTCAAGACCTGCTCACCCATGCTCTCCTAGGTTCCCTGTTTGGGAGAAGGGAATGTAATTAATTAATTAATTGATTCATCAATCAATCATGGTGACTTCAAGAACAAAAGAAGTGAGCAGCCTAATAAAATCTTGATTTGTAAAAACAGAAAAACTCTGGGCTGGGTGATACATGCCTGTGATCCCAGCTACTTGGGAGGCTGAGGCAGTAGGATTCTCTGAAGCCACAAGTTCAAGACTTGCCAGAGCAACACAACAAGATCCCTGTGTCAAAAACAAATGAAACAGGTAAATGAAGTTCCAGGTCTGGCAGACAGAAGCTGGAGCTGGAGCAGCATAACAGCCCCCGCCAATCCCCAGGCGAGCAGCGCGCACCTGTAGAGGTCCCTATAAACGCGAGGGGAAGGACCCCACCCCAAATAGCCAAAAGCAGGAATCTTCTTCCTGTTGGCCTCCCAGGGGCCAAGGACACAGCCCAGAGCAATCAAGCCTATGACAGCAAATCGCCAGCCATTCCACCGGTTCTGGGATTACAGCTCTGAGCTGACACCAACCCCAGGAGCCTCGAAATGCTGCTGAGGTCCCCTCAGAGTCCAGGCTCCTAGAGGCACCATGGACACAGGCTGGGTGACAAACCACAACGCTTTTCTTATGTCCTGTTATTTTGGAGTTAAGAGATCAGGCAGGGCTCGGTAAGAGATCCCCTGTCCCTGCAGTGCCTCTGAGTGGCACCCAGATGGTGACAGGCTGTCTGAGGGTGCCCACAGCATCCCACTAGCTCTGCACCATGGCAGGGGCAGCTGCTACTCGGCAGTGAAGCAGGGATGCATGAGACAGCAGGTGGCACGCAAGGTGGCAGGTGTGTCACCTGGTACAGACGGGCCACAGAAACCACATAGCATCGCTTCTGTCACATGCTCTTTATTGGCCTCCCAGACACAGCAGGAGCAGGGAGCATGGGCCACCTCCTGATGGGACAGATGTCAGGAATCACAGCCCCATGCTCAGGACTCGCAGGCCATGAGGACTCTTGCTCAGGTGCCCTCCCATGGCCGGTGGGCCTCTGATCACAGCTAAGGTCACTGTCCCAGGACCGGGTCCCGTGGTTGGAATGAATGTTGGGTTAGCCTGTTTTCTGCCACTATCACAAAACGCCTGAGGCTGCCGGGTGTGACAATGGTACAACACTGCCCAGTGCACAAGGCCTCGGGCTCCAGGCCCAGCACCAGAAACAAGCAAACACACACACACACACACACACATACACACACACACACACACACGCAAGGCTGGGCATAATTCCACCTCACCCAGAGGCCATCATCAAGAAATCAGAGAACAACAAATGTGGGCAAGGAAGCTTCCACGTTGTTGGTGGGAACACACACTATTACAACCATCATGGAGATCAGCATGGAGATGCCTGCAAAACTAGCCCTAGAAATCCCATTCCCCTCCTAGGTCTCTTCCCAAAAGAGTTAAATCATCTTCAGGGCTCCATGTATACCCGTGTTTCCAGCAGCACAACTCACAAAAGCTGACCTTGGAAGCAGCCTGTATTATCCATCAGCAGATGAATGGATGAAGCAAAGGTGGTCTTTACACATGATGGAGTACTAGTCTGTCACAAAGCAGGATAAAGTTGTTGTGAAAACAAGACAAATTAAGTGAAATAAATTAGAAATGCAAGCTGAAGTAGCACATGGTTTCTCTCATATGAGAGACCCAAATTATAGGGAGGAAATAGCACCAAAATAAAAGACAGATAATTGAGAGTAGGAAGAGAAATCTTAACTCAGATGTGAAGGAGACCAAGAGGAAAAGGGATGAAAAAGAATGGTGTGTTATGTCCATGTACCAACTCCGCACACAGAATGTAAACATTACGTACTACAAATGTATACTAATAAAAACTGAAAAAAAAATTTCTGGCAGTTTTCAAAATTTTATTGGTACAATTTAGATATACATAATGATCACATTCATCATAGGGAATTTGCACCTGTGCATGATATATCTCGCTGCTTCTTTTTTTCCTCTCATTCCTCTCCCTTCAATCCCTCTTCCTCTTATTTACAAAAGCTTTGTTTCCATTTTGAAATAATAATTTAAAACAAAGAAATGAGAAAAGTACTTGAGTGTGTTATTCAACATAAAAAAAATACACATTAGTGTGCAAACACTGTAAGAATGTAAATTTTAAACTGCACATGGTGGCTCACGCCTATAATCCCAGCACTCGCGAGGCTGAGGCAGGAGGATTGTTGTGAGTTCAAAACCAGCCTAGGCTACAAAGTGAGCTCAAGGGCAGCCTGAACGGCATAATGAGACTCTGTCTCAAAAAGACAAAAAAGAAAAAAAGAATGTAAGTTTTTAAAAATCACAGTTGGGGAATGAACATGAAAAAGGAGCTCTGGAGGTTTTCAGGCATGGTACCACATCTGCCCAGCCCTGGTGACAGCTGGCTGGCCAGGTCACAACCTTGCAGGCAGCAAGGGGTGGAGACAACTGGAGAGATCATAGGGCCAGACAGGAAGCTGGAGACTCCTAGCTGGCTTGCTCTGGAGGGAACTGATCAGGTCCTGTGAGACCTATCTTACTTACCCTTCTGTGGGCGGAGCCCATGACCCGACCACGCCCACCAAGCCCCACATTTTAAAGGCACCACCTCTTACCAGCACCGCACCTGACTAAGCTTCAGTGTACAACTCTCTCTGCCTCTCTCTGTCTCCTTTTCTCTGTATCTCTGTCTCTGTCTGTCTGTCTCTCTCTCTGCTACTCTCTGCCTCTCTGTTTCTGTCTCTCTCTATGTCTTTCTCCCTGTCTCTCTGCCTCTCTCTTTCCTGATTTTTTAGGAGACAGGTTCTCACTGGCCCTGAATTCACTGTGTAGCCCAGGCTGCCCTGAAACTCACACCAGTCCTCCTACCTCAGCCTCCTGAGTGCTAGGCTCACCAGCAGGTGCCACTGCACCAACACACCCAACACTCTCGTTTTTTAATCCTTTATTTTTATGCACTTGTTTTTTTTGTTTATTGAGATGATATCTCTCTACATGGCCCAGGCTGGCCTCAAACTCACTACATAGCCTAGGCAGGCCTTGAACTGATAACACTCCTGCCTCAGCCTCCTCCAATCTCTCCCATGAACCCCTTATCCTCTAGCACTCTTGGCAACTGTGGATGAGCTCTGATGGGTACAGGAGACCCTGGAGCAAGGGCTTGGCACTGAGGAGGTGCTATGTGTGTTTTCCCTGAGATAAGAGCCACTGTGAGGGGACAGGTATGGGTCCTGGGCCATGGAGCCCTAGGGCAGGCCCCATTGCATGAGGAAGTAATACACAAAGGCTTCTGAAATTTCCCACCATAAAGAAACCCAATGCTTGAAGAAACAAATGTGTTTAACCTGATTTAAACATTACATGAGGTGCATTCATCTACTGAAACATCACATGGCATTCCATGGATATGGACAGTTATTTTTTTGTGTATCTGTTAAAAAAAATAAGAGGGCAAAGGTGTAGTCCAGTGGTGGAGCCTTTCCTAGTTTGCACAAGGCCCAGCATCACAGAAAATAAATTCAAACAAACAGTGACCACAGGGATTCCCAGCCAACACTGAGGAGGACAGGAGGAGCTGCCCTGGCCAGCACAGGGCCTGGGGCAGGTAGACAGTGCTACCTCAGGAGGATGCTGGTGTGCAGGGAGGGGCAGAGGGGACAGCTCCCCTCCAAACTTGAGGACATGCAGCCCGTGACACTGCAGTAGGGTGCAGGGCAGGGCTGTCATCCCTCTGAACAGATGAGGACAGCCAGGTGCTAAGGGCAAGGGACTGTCCAGGTGCCACAGGCACTCAGGGATGGAGGATCCAGGACTTCCGGTCACTTTGAACTCCAGTGAAGGAGGGAAGGTGAATTAGTGTTAGCGCGGCTTCCCAGGGCTGCAGTAAGCAGGTCCCAACAGAGTGGCTTCATCAGTGGAAATGTATTGTCTTGCAGCCCTGGGTGTCTGCAGTCTGAGATCCAAGGGTGGGCAGGGTGGGTTCCCTTTTTTGCAAGTTGCAAAAGGGAGTCTGATCCAGGGCCCTGACCAGATCTCGGGGGTTTGGTGGCACTATGGTATTTTTGAGTGTTATGGCTTAGATATAAGAGGCTCCCCAAAGTCTCATGGGTTTCAGAGACAGGGCTTTTGGAAAGATCATGGGGAACTATCCTCACCTGTGGATTCATCTGTGGCTGGGTATGTGGTTACCTGGTGGAGGTAGGTCACAAGGGGCATGAACTAGAGGGGTGCATTCCTGTCCCTGGCTCCTCCTTTATCTCTCTACTTCCAAGTGGCCATGAAATGAGCAACTGTCCTCGGCTCTGGCCTTCTGCCATGCCATTTCTGCCTTGGAGCCATGGACTGAAACCTTTGAAACCATGAGCCAAAATAAACCTCTCCTCCTTATTTTGTGGGTGTCTGGTATTGTCTATGAGTGACATCCCTGTCCTGACCCCAACTTGCCCTGCACAATTCAGTGGTTAATCCATAGCAGGTCAGTTCCAGGGGGCTCAAGATACAAGCCTGACTGTCCCCTGGAGCCAGGTCTAGGCAAAGTGGGTGGGCAACAGTGGGCAAGGTGGCCTGCTATGTCCACCCATCTTTTTCATGCCAGAGGCCTGCTGTGGGCTACTCACACAGGGTCTCACCCAATCTTCCTGTTTTGTAGAAAAATAAATAAATCATGTATTTTTTATTTTATTTTATTGAAACAGGGTCTTGCTCTGTAGTCCAGGCCAGCCTCAAACTCACTAGGTAGCCCAAGCTGACCTTGAACTCCCAGTACTCTTCCTGCCTCAGCCTCCTCAATGATAGGATTGCAGGCATGTGCCAGCATGCCAGGCACAATTCCCATTTTATAAATCAAGACCCAACGGCCGGGGATTTAGCTCAGCGGCATAAGCGCCTGCCTTGTAAGTGCGTGGTCGTGAATTTGATCTATGGTACCAAAAAAATAAAAATTTAAAAAATAAATCAAGACCCGAGGAGAAAACTTACCTGGCCACACTGTCACAGCTAAGTGATAGAGCCAGAATTCAAAGCCTAAAGCCCTTCTTGCCTCCAGCTCACAGCTGCACCGGAAAATAGTGATTCCCCGTGGTTTAGGGCGCAGGGGCTCCAATGAGATCCACCAGGATGCCCATGTGTCCCACAGCGGCAGGACCAACACCTCTGCTGTCTGCTACCTGCACCTCATGGAGCCTGCATTGGAGCTACTGGGTAAAAGCACAAGATCAGACTCCTGGCTTCTAGAAAAGTGGACACTTAGGAAAACTGCAACTGTTCTGAGCTGGGGGTCACAGGGCACCCAACCAGCCTCGGAGGAGAGCTGGGCCAGTGGCACAGACGCTGGACACCATCCGAACAGAGGAGGATCAGCTGCTAGGGCTTGAATCGCGCTCCCAACCACATTAAAATCTGAACCCCCAACACCAGGGTCAGTAGGTGGAACCTGATAAGGGGGGGATTGGGTCGTGAGGGTGCCGCCTGATTAATTCTAGTCTCTTAAAACCAGGTTCCTATTGCGAGGGAATCTCTTATAAAATAATGCATTTGTTCCTCTTTTGGGGGGTCTCTCTCTCTCTCTCAAGGGTCTGGCGGGAGAGAGCTGTTCACATCACGCGGGGCCAGAGGGCGGGCAGGGAGCAGAGAGTGAAGAGGCGCCAGGAAGGGAGGTGAACTTTGCCAGGCCCCGCCCCCAGCGACAGCCTCCAGCAGGCCCCGCCTCCTCCGCAGGCCCCGCCTCCCAGCAGGCCCCGACTCCTAACCAAGTGCCAGCTTTAAAACCCCCCAAACCCAATCACCTTCTAGATTTGTGAGACTGGGGTGGGGGCATTTTAGGTCTAAACCATGACATGGTGAACCTGGTGCTTCCAAGTGGGCTGAGCACAGGCAAAGGCCCGAGGACGCCCCCTGCAGTCGCTGGGAGCGCATGGAACCGAGTGTCACGCAGCTGGGCGCTGAGAGCCCGGGGACTGCTGGAGACACCCTGTGCCTGTCCAATGAAAGCCCGCTCCACCTGGGGCAAGGGCAGAAATACATCCTGTCTGGCACCATTGAGCCCTGCTCCGGCCTGAAACTGAAGGTGAAGGCCCGGCATCGTGGTGCACCCTGTAATCCCAGTACTCTGGGAAGCTGAGGCAGGAGGAAGGCAAGATGGAGCCCAGCCCCTGCGATTTGGCAGTTTAGCTTATGGCAGGAGGGAGTCCCTTACAAAGTTAAAAAGGTAGCCCAGGGCAAATGCCCTGGGTTCCATCGCCAGCACCATTTTAAAAAACAAAACTGAAGCTGAGCCAGAACACTGGAGAATGTCACTCTACCCCCACCAAAAAATAAAATAAAATCTTTGAAGGGCTGAATGGCGAATTCATGTGGTCTGCTGCAGGGGAAGGGAGAGGAAAAGAGGTGCAAACCTGGGGAAAATTCACTGGCGATTCAGGCTCCACGGCAAACACAGTAACACTAGAGAACTGGCAGGCAACCCGACTTAAAAAGGGAAAAAGAAGTTTAGTAAATCACTCCATCACAAAAGCTATACGTATAGCAAATTCGGGCATGGAAAGGTGCTCCCTGTCATTAGCCAAGAAAGGCAGTGCTAGAGGACCGAGTGGAACCAAAACAACCGAACCAAACCCAACTCAAGGCCCAACTGTGTTAGCTCAGTTCTCCTTAGGAGGTCCAGCAAAGGAGGAAGATCCATCCCCAGGGAAGAACTCGTTGTCCAGGGTCGCTGCCATCTGACATGCCTCAGTCTCCCCAACATGCATGAGATGTCCAGCTTTCAACCAGAAATCACAAGACATGAAAAGAGAAAAACAAACAGGAAAACCAACAGTCCCAGACCCATTCAACAATGCCACCATCACCCTGATACCCAAACAGGACAAGGACATGACAAAGAGAAAACTATAGACCTTCATGACCATAGATGCAAAGAGCCTCAGAAATATGTTAATGAATTCAGAAACTGAATTCAACAAGGTATTTGAAAGATCATACAGAATGATCAAGCTGGTCTCATTCCGAGGATACAAAGATGATTCAAAAGGTGTAAATCAATAAATGTAACACACGACAGCAATAGAGCCAAGGGTAAGAATCACAGGTGATGCAGGAAGAAAAAGCATCTGACGGCATCCCATGTCCCTTCATGATAAAAGCTCTGAAAAAACTAAGTGTCAAAGAATCATCCTCAATATAGTAAAGACTATATATGACAAATCTCACTCCATGTCACCCTGAATGGGGCAAACTGAAAGTGTTCCCTCTAAGACCAGGAACAAGGAACGGTGCTCACTCTCACCACTCCTGTTCAGCACAAAACTTTGAAATTTCAGCTAGAAATTTCAAGAGAAAGATAAAACGTTGGAAATAGGAAAGGAAGACGCCAAATTATCCATATGAAATGATCATATACTTAGAAGACTAAAGGTCTCCACCAAAAGTAGCCTGATAAATTCAGCTAAATGGCAGGATAGAAAATCAACATCAAAAAAAAAATCACTAGCTTTTCAGCTGAGCATGGTTTCACATGCCTGTAATCCTGACACTCAGAAGGCTGAGGCAGGAGGGTTGCAACAAGTTTGAGGCCAACCTGAGCTACCCAGTGAGTTCAAGACCAGCCTGAACCACGTAATGAGACTGTCTCAAAAACAAACAAAAATAAAAGTCAGTAGCTTTTCTGTACCCCAATAGTGAGCTACCTGAGAAAGAAAGCAAGAAAACAATTACACCCACAACAGCTTCAAAAAATAAAACAAAATGAAATAACTAGGAATCCAAATAAACCAAGGAAGTAGAAGATTCTTACAATGAAAATTTTAGAACACTGAAGAAAGACACTGAAGAAGACATTAGATGATGGAAAGACCTCTCATGTTCATGGATTGGCAAGTTAATATTATATTTAATATAGGTAAATGTAGTTATATCCTGGGTATGGTGGCACATGATTGTAATCCTAGCACTGGAGAGGATGAGGCAGAAGAATTCCTACAAGTTTGAGGCCAGCCTGGGATATGTAATGAGTTAAAAAAAAAATGGCCGTATTACCAAAAACCATCTAGACCATCAGCAAAATCTCCAGCAAAATTCCAATGATATTCTTCATGGAACTATAAAAAAAAAATCCTAAAATGCACATGGAAACATAAAACCCAGCATAGCCATCATGATACACATCAAGACAAAGCAAAGCTGAAGGTACTGCAATGTCTGATTTTAAACTATACTACAAAGCCATAGTAACTAAACAGCATGGAGCTGGTACAAAAAGACACACAGGCCAAGGGACTAAAACAGAGAACACCACACGCCCATACAACTGCAGGCGTCTGATTCTTGACAAAGTGTCAAAACAGACACTGGAGAAAAGACATCCTCCTTAACAGATGGCACAGGAAAAATGACATCCCTATGTAGAAGACTGAAGCTAAGCCCTTATCTCTCACCCAACACAAAAATCAATTCAACTTGGAGCACAGACCTAGATATAATTGAGGTTAGGGAAACACTTGAAGCCTTAGGCACAGGCAAAGATTCCTGCATGGGCTCCACAGCACAGGAAATAATATCAAGAATCAACAAATGGGATGATCTCAAGTTAAAAAGTTTCTACACAGCCAGGGAAATGACAGAATGAAGACAGCCTACAGAATGGGAGAAAAATCTTTACCAGCCATTTTTCCTGCAGAGGATTGATGCCTATTTTTTATTGGGGGGGGAGTATTGGGTGGATTCCTTTTCCTCCTGATAGGAAGAAAGCTACTGCTCAACTACTGTAGCACCTTGATTTATATACTGGGAAAGATGATGTTGATTTCAGCCCCTCTACCCAGCATCCCATTGCTTGGCAGGCCTGGGCCCCTTGCTTTCTTGGTGCTGGAACAACTTGTTTACATAGCTTGTTTTGGTCTCTCTGTTTTTTCTGGGCTGGTCTTGCTTTGGCCGCACGCATGTGATCAATCTCCAGCTTCAATGGCTCCCAACAATCTTTCAGTTGGGTGTGAATGTTCAAGCCTGTAAGACAGTATTGGGGAGGCTGAGGCAGGAGAATTGCCATGAGTGAGTTTAAGGCCAGCCTTGGACCGCTCTCAGCTAGATAACTGCCATTTCTCTCACTCCCACAACTACTTCCTTAGGAATAGAAGCAGGGAATCCCAGGATTGATGTTTAGAATAAAGAAAGAACTCAAAAACAATGTTAAAAATTTCTATACCCCAATCAATGAATGTACAAAAAAACTGAAGAGACAGATCTCATAAGATCTCATAAGGTACACACTTATCATTATTTTTCTTGTTGCTGAGACAAAGTATCTGACATCCAAAGGTAAAAGAGGAAGGGCTTATTTAGCTCAGACCTTGTAGAGGTTTTAGTTTGTAATCAGCTGGCTCCAAGGCTGAGTGGCCTCGCAGAGTACAGCTACTCATGGTGGGAATACAGCAAAACCAACAAGGGAAAATGTAAGAGGGGAGAGAAACCTCTTTCTGTCCCTTATATGATATCCAATCTACCAGCATTAGGGAGATGCCAATCCAATCAGTGGACTGATCCTCCAATCACCCAGCCTTAATCCCAGCACTGTACCACTAATCAATCACACACTCTAGATTCACCCATCTCCAAAAAAGCCCCATCACCGCAGGAGGACTTGAGGGGGACGTCTAGATATAAACTATAACATGATCCCAACACACTGGGAGGCTGAGGCAGGAGGATTGCAAGTTTGAACCCAGTTTGGGGAATTCAGCAATTTAGTGAGACCCTAATTTAGTGAGGTCAAAATAAAAAAAAGGCTGAGGGTGTAGCTCAGGGCCAACGCCCCAGGTTTGATTCCTATTCCTAGTACTGTTTTTAAAAAATGTATGAAGCTGGGAGGGAGACATCAGACAAAACAGAAGGGAAGAAGGGCAGGGGAGAAGGACAAGATTCCTATGATCATATGATCAAAATACCTTATATTGTAAAATACTTGTAATTTCACAAAATGTGTTAAATCTTATACAAAAACAGTGTATTCAAAATAAGAGTCTATGACTCAAAATCCAAAAAATAACTGGGCATGGTGGAACACGCCTATAATCCCAGCACTCAGGAGGCTGAGGCAGGAGGGTCCCTGCAAATTCGAGGCCAGTTGGGGCTACACAGTGAAGTCAAGCCCAGCCTGAACTACATAGGGAGACTCTGTCTCAAAAAGAAAAGAAAAGAACCCCCCAAAATAGATATACTATGTGCATGCATGAAAATACCACACTAAATCCAATATTTTGTAAAATTAATAGGCACTAATAAAAAGAGAGAGAAAGCAATGATTAGAACCAGACTCAAAGGTAGGCCAGAAGCTGGGCCTATAGGTGGTGCAATGTAGAATTTTTCAGCTCTGTGATACTGGGAAAGATAAGCACTTAGTGGAAATCACACGTCAAAATCTGCATTTTGATCTTTCGCAGGGTGACAGATACATGGTAGGACCACGATGGCAATCGTATCTCCCAGTCAGGCGATCTCAGGGACAAATCACGGGGCCTCTGTGGGTTCAGGCAAACAGCAGGGACCCTGGAGGGGACCATGTGGCTGAGCTCGAGTGCTCCATGGGCTCCGTGAATTCAGCGCATTTTCAATTTAAAAGTTTTTCAATTTTACAGTGGTTCTGTCAGGAGGTAACTCCAGCGTAAGTCAAGGAGCACTCGTATTAGTGCTTAAATTCACGAGTGCTTTTTCTCAGAAACAATCATTGCTTTTATTTGGAAATAAAAATAAAAACTACGCATAGTATTACCGTATTACTGACAAATATGAAACGAGTACCTGTGAGTAGTTACAAGGAATTGTTTTTGAGGAAAAGGACACAGGAAGGAGGTAGGAAAAGGCCAAGAAGCAGCCAGCTTTCATCAGGAGTTTTTAGGACTATTTGACTTTTTAAAAAGGGCAGGGGGGAGGGCTCAGCAGTACCTGGCAAGCGTGAGGTCATGGGTTTGATCCCTGGTGCAAAAACAAAAACAAAAACAAAAACAAAAACACACCTATGGTGGTACATGGCTCTCAGCACTTGGGAGGCTGAGCAGTCCGAGCACTGTGAGTTTGAGGCCAGCCTGGACTACACAGCAAGAGCCTGCCACAAAAAAAAAAAAAAAAAAAGAAAGAAAAAAAAATTGTGCTTAACATTACTTTGAAGAGGAAATTTTTTTAAAAAATTAAATGCAATATCCAGGCATGGTGGTGCACACCTGTAATCCCAGCATTTCGTAGGCCAAGGCAGGAGGATCACTGTGAGATCAGGGCCAGCTTGGGCTGCATAGAGAGACCCTGTCTCAAAAAACAAAACAAAAACAGCGTGGAGCTGATTGGTCTCAGGAAGTCTTTGTACTTCTGCTAATCTGTGGTTCTACAATTGCTATGGAAATTGGGACAGTGGAGCCACCGAATGTGGACCCCACTTCACAGTGACAACCCGTGTCACCATTGAGAACCCCATCCCAAATTCAGCCAGCTGTATGTACCCTCCTTTTTAAAAAATATTTATTTATTTATTTAGTCTTTTTTGAGACAGGGTCTCTCTATGCAGTTCAGGCTGGCATTGGGCTCACTCTGTAGCCCAGGCTAATCTCGAATTTGCAACGATCCTTCTGCCTCAGCCTCCCAAGTGCTGGGATTACAGGAGTGCACCACCACGCCCTGCTGCATTGCCCTTTACCTAGCATTGCCGTTAGTATTTTGACTACACGGACACATTTCAGAAGGTCTCCTGGGTTAAACCGTACCCCAGAGACATTATGAAGTACAAGCCCCTAGGACTCTGAAAATAGAGTTTGAAAACGCTGTCGTGTTGAAACCAGGTCATTGGGGTGAGCCCTGATGCTGTCTCACTGGTTATGGTTTAAAACTAAAATGCCCCCCAAGACCTCGTGTTGAAAAGGTGATTGGACTACAGGACCCAGCTGGCTGCCCTTGGGGGCGGGGTCTGGTGGGAGGAGACAGTCGTGGGGGCGTGGCCTGGGGTTTACCACCCTCCCTAGCAACTTCCTTCTCTGGCTGCTTCGTGCTGCTGGCCAGGCTGTGAGCCGCACTGCTGTGCCTTGTCCCTGTGCCACGCGCCCTACCTTGGAGCCAGCCAATCATGGGCTGAAATGTGAACCAGAAGATGTTGCGCTGCTGCGTATTGTGTCTCAGTGACTAAGCCAGCTGGTGTCTAAGAAGAGCAAGAGACACAAGGGAGCCATTTGATGATGGAGCCAGAGACTGGAGGAGCAATACAGCCAACAGCCTGGGAGCGCCAAGGATTGGCAGCGGCCACCAGCAGCCAAGTGGCAAAGTAGGATTCCATCCAGGGCAGGGGGTGGCCTCCTGGATGCTGAACCTCTGGTCTGCAGAACCGAGAAAGAAGACAACTATTGTGATGCTTTGTTACAGCCACCTCAGAAAACTGAGGACAGAGGACCTCAAAAAGCAGCGTCCCTTACCATAAACCTAGGCCAGCACTGTTCCAGCGGGTGGCAGGGCCAGGACACCATCTAGCTCCCTCCTGCCTCCAACTGCGATGTCCGCTGTTTTGCTCTGGGGACACTCAGTCAGCTTCCTGCCTCCCAGGTGGGGCCTGATCCCCAGACCCTGAGGAATAGGGGCCCCCGCCATGCGCTTTGCCTTTCAGTCAATCAGCTTTTTTTATTTTTTTAGGTACATATTTGTTGTACATCCCCTCCCCCTTCACTAACTGCACTGAAAATGGAACTTTAAAATAATCAGATTTTCTTCTTTCAGAGAGAAGTAACTCCTCCCAACTTTTCCTGTTGAGCACATAATCAACACCTGCGCCCCTCCCCAGCCCTAAGCAAAAGCCACCAGCCTGGGAGCTGCGTGTCCTTTGTAGGAAGAGAAGGAGGCAGAAGGTGGTCGGGAGGGGCGAAGCCGGCATGGAGCTCTGCGCCCACTCTCTGTGCTCTCTGCCTCGGTTTCTGGCTGTAAACGACCCTTGGCCACCTGCACACAGGATAAGGTGATTTGAGGGAAATAGGCCCCTCCTCCTCAGAGCTTGCTTCAGAATAAATCCTTTTTATCAAAATAAACAGCTCCTTTGACTTGGTCAGCAGGGAGCGAGCAAACGTGAGTGGCTGGCAGCATGAGTGTCCCCATGCTGCCCTAACTCCCACTCCAGCCCAAGGGGCCCCTGGCCCAAAGCCCTGGACTCTTTGTCAAATGAGTTCATCTGTCTGGAAGGCAGGTTCCTAGAGTGCTCCACGCTGAGAATGTTCTAGAAGGGACTTGGGTCAATAGGAAAGCACGGCATAAGGTCAAGTGTGTGCATGTGTTGTATGCATGTGTGAGTGGTTGCATGCATGTGTGTCAGTGTACACACATGCTTTTGATTGAGATAGCTCTGCAAATGGGACCAGGCCCACCCCCAGATGGCTTTCCATCCCCAAACCTTGCACCCAAGAAGAATTTTCCTTGAGCACCTCCCACCTCCCCGTTTCCCCACAGTCACATTGGATCACAGCAATCCCAGGCCACTCCTCCAATGGGAAGGACTTTTCCAGCCCGGTGCCCACCAGCTCGTGACCAGCTTCCAGGTAGAGTAAAGGATTAAACGGAAGGCGCAATAAGAAGTGAAACAATTAGAATTTCTGCCTCATTATCATGGTAATCTTATCAGTCGGATAATGAGGTATTAATGGAGATTTAATGTGCATCTCATAACAGAATCCCTTGGAGAAAACACACAGGGAAATTGCTGTAAATCCACTTAATGATGGAGAAGTCCCAAAACACCATATTCCAAAGGATGAAAAATGCAGGATGCAAATGAGAAAGAATCAAGGTCAATAACACCGCGGAGACGGGCCTAATGGCAGATTTGGAGATATATGTAATAAAAATTGCATGTTGCTTTTAAACCTCACCCTCTGTTGTTTTCAAATGTGGATTCCCAGTAATGAAACACGGAAGTGCAGCCAGAATGATTTGTATGTTTTAGAAACCATAGGGGGCATAAAAAACATCTCAAAACTCATCAGGCCTCCCGCAGAGAGCCAAGGGAAATGGGGTGTTTTACCGAGAGGCCTGCGGGGGTGGGCAGAGCAAGAGCCCCGGTTGGCACCGGTGAAGGGAAACAGCCTATTGAGTTTAAGGTCATTTGGGAAACACTAGCAGGAGGGAGGAAGGTGCGGTCACTTCAGCTCTTTCATGTCCCACTGGCCAGCCAGCTTGGGAGGATGAGGGAGGCCACCATAAAAGCTTCAGCTGAGAGACTCCTACCCCAGCCAGGCGCTGCTGAAATACCCAACACACATTATCTCATTTAATTCCATCAGCAGCACTGGAAAGCTATAAAAACCTCCATTTGCCAGATAAGAAACTAAAGCTGGAGAGGAAGTTGCCTCAGGTTGAACCTTGGCCTGACCCTCTCTGCTGCTCTCAGTTGGACCCCGTGCAGTCTCCTCTCTCTGACTCTCTGGGAGCCACACGAAGGGAAATTTAAGCTAACAGCTCACTCTCTGGCCAGGGACCCTTGGCAGATACAGGGGAGCCTCTAACCAAAAAGGCAGGCAAGGGGAACAGAAACTTCAGGTCGAGCTGCGGATCACAGGGTCCGCAACAGCCAGGCCTGCAACCACACCGGGGACGAAGGACAGGAGCCCTGAGCTCCTGCCAAGGCCACTGAGTCACACTTCCCCCTAAACAGTCGGGCTGGTCAGAAGGTGCCAAGTAAACAGGTGAAAGTACTCATCCTGTGACGCAAGCGAAGGCATTATTACATAAAGGGGAAGATGCTAAGCAAATGTCGGTTGTTTATCCTTCTAATTTATTGATGAAGATAAATAACCCTGGGGTCTCCCAGATGTCTCCAAAGACTGAAAGTAAAGTGAGTTTTATTTTTGGTTTATCTGAGGAAGCTTGGGTAGGGGGTGCCTAACTGTCCTGCTTTGCCTGGGACTGGATGGAGAATTTTAGTCCTGAATGATGCCACATCCAGGGAAGCCCTTCTGTTGTGGCCTAACAAAGACAATTGGTCACCCTGTCCAAGAGCAGAGGCAAACAGCCCCTGGTATCGAGTTCTGCTCGGGGAGAGCAACAGATAAGCTCTTTCTGGTCACAAGCTGTCTGCGGGGGGTGGCACTGGGTCCTCTGCCTTAATGATAGGGTAGATTCTGGAATAGCCACTCAACACCCAACACCTATTCCTCGAAGGAATTCTGACAGGCAAGGGACCATGTGCCCACTTTGCAGATGAAGAAACTGAGGTCCAGGCTGCAGATGGGAATGGCTCCAAATTGTGAACAGCCTGTGTACTGCAGAAGGGCTGAAGAAGGTGACAACACTGTGCCTGAGGACAGCATAGTCCCTCCAAGAAGGGGTCAGCCTGATTCAGAAAAAAAGGTGGGATTCAGCCAAGATGGTTGGAGCCTTGCAGCTGTGTTTTGTTTAATCACAGACTGCAAATTGAATGACGTTAAGACAGTGTTGTCTCTTTGAATTTCCCCCAGGCCCTGTTTAATGAATAAATAGGCATGATTTGTAATTAGCTTATCCATTGTGTGGCTGCTTGTAGAGCACCTGAAGTGAGTTAAGCATGCCCCCTGCCATCTCCTCGACAATATTAATTTGCTCGGCAAACCTTCCTTCCTGGTCCACGGCACATGTGACCACACAATCCCATATTGCACTGCAGTGAACATATTGAGAAAAATTTGGATTTTTTGGTCTGGAAAGATGAAGACACAGTGTCCTCATCAGCCCTGCCTCCCAGCATGGGATTTAGACCTCTGAGTTCAGTTTGTTTTCATCAGCAAACAATAGATAACCGGCAGAAGAGCCACTCTCCCAGTTTCCCCCTCAAGTAGCCATTCAAAACCCCACAGCCAGGGCTCAGGGGAGGCATCATTAATGCCTCTTCCAGGAGTCCTAGGCGAGCCAGGGATCTTCACCCATTTGGGCCACCTGTTTCCTGCAAGCTGTTTTCGGTGGCTGCCGGATCCCTGCGGTGGCTGCCATTGGAGTTCACAAATTCCTGCCAAGCTACTGGGCATCCTGTATCATTTATCCTGTAATCGGGGCTGCTGATCAGTTTTGCCCAGTTTCTGTCCTAGGTGGCTGCTGCTAACATTTTGAATCCCAGGATTTCTCTGCCTAGGGGTCCCTCGGGGGTGCCAGGGAGAGATAGTTGTCTCAACTGCCCCCACAGTTTCCAGCAAGAGGGTCACCATTCATCTTCGTCATAGGCTTAATCTGCACACAGAGAGCAGGTGGCTGCCCCCCTGGGACCCTCCACCCAGTCACCTGGAGGCTTCCTCTCACCTCCACAGCTGTATTTATTATCCTCCTGCCCTGGGCTTTCTCCGGCATCTGCCTGGGATCCCCAGCAAGCAGGCCTCTCTCAGGTGCCTGCCAGCGGAACAAAGGAGGAACTGAAGGTCACCTACCTCTTTCCTGTGCAATGTGGTGACTCCGTCTACCTTTACGGGACCTTAACACTAGAAGCGGACTTGGGCCATGTGTGGGACAGTGGGTCTTCCCTCTTCCACAGACTAACCTCCAGTCTGAGCTGCAGATAACCGCTGGGTAACAGGTGCCATGCTGGGCACTGTGGGTGCCATGGGTGCCCAGAGCTGGTCTCAAGGGACTCACATGCAGAATGAAAAGTGCACACCAGGATGGGGACCATAAGGAGCTGCCATAGGCAGCAACATCTACAGTGTGCATGGCCTCGTCGCCTCCCTGGCTTCTATGATCCGCCATGGGACTGGGAGGCTTATTCTGCCTCCCAGAGAGGCTGGGCTTGGTTTTACATGCCTGCAATCCCAGCACTCAGGAGGCTGTGGCAGGAGGGTTAGCACGAATCTGAGGCCAGCCTGGGCTGCACAGTGGGTCCAGAACCAACCTAAACTGTATAGCAAGAACCTGTCTCAAAACAAACAATAAAGCAAAACAAAAAGGCAGACAGGATCTCCTAGGAGCTAAACATAGAGACTTGGGAAATCTTAAGATCTGGATATGAATCCTGACTGCCATTTATATTCTGTGCAGCTGTGAATAAGCCATGTCACCTGAGTCTCCGCTTCCTCAGTGCTCAGTAATGCCGCCATACAGGTGAGGGCTCTGGCAGTGACGTTTGGAAAGGTACCAGTGCTGCGCCCAGCAAGTGACAGTTGTCTCAGAGCTCATCGGGATCATGAGAATCCACATGCCCTCGGCAGCCCCTCCTTGGAGAGGGGATGAAGGGCTCCCATGGGTCAGAGGACTGGGATCCCAAAGGACCTGGACTGGTGGCACTGGCTGTGTGGCAGGGCTGTCAGGAAAGCATTCTTTACTGGGAATAGTCACTGCCACAGTGCAGGATGGGCCGAAAAACCTAGTGTTTTGTGGGTTTAACTCAAGGGACTGGCACAAATTCTGGGCTCTGTCCAGAGCTGTCCTAGGAAACAGGTCGGTGCCAGGTCACAAAGCGCCCAGGAGCCGATTCCGTATCCATGAGCATCCCACCTCCCGGGCTCCTGAGGGCTCCTTCTGCTGCCAGCCACAGACTTTGCAGTCCATGGTCTTACCTGTCCTTAACCACAAGATGTCACTCAAGGAACAGCAAAGCAAGGTCCTGGGAAGAAGCTGGCGGGTCGGAGCCCAGTACAGCCCAGGGAATGCCAAGTTCTAGGAGATCACCTGCAAAAGGCTGGCAGTGGTAGCAGCCACAAGTTCACATCCCAGGGCTTCCAGCAGAACAGGGCATCACAGCCCCCACAGGACTCAATTAATAGTAAGTGGCGGTGAGAATCCCTGCTTCCTGGCCATCCCTGAGGTACCCAGTGTATGTGGGTGGACCCAGAAGACTGCTGTAAAACATCCTCTGCCCCACTCTAGGCCTCAGGCTCCCTCCTGTGTGGACAGATTTTGGAAGGAGAGGACAGTGGTCTGCGAGCAAGGAGGGGCTCCTGCAAACATCTATCTGGGGACACCTGCCTTTTGGTGACACAAGAGAACACAGGCAGTAAAGGAGAAGAGGCAAGAGGTCTTGCTGAGGTGGGAGGAAGGGGTCAGCCCAGAGGAGTGGGTGGTCAGAGGAGTGGGTGGTGACTCATCCAAGGGGCTGGGGTGGAGCTGAAGGGGAGGGAGGCACTTGCTGAAAAGATGGGCTGGAAGCCAAACAGAAAAGAGATTTTAGGCAGAATCTGATCAGACTTGATTTTGTAAACTGCCCCCCCACCCCGAGGAATTGAATTCGGGACTTTGTGCTTGCCAGGCAGGCACTGTGCTACTGAGCTATATACCCAACACTTTGCTTTTTTTTACATTTTAAATTAAATTTTTTTTTAAAATTATTTGAACCCAGGGGTGCTGTACCACTGAGCTACATCCTCAGCCTTTTTATTTTTTGAGACAGGTCTCACCCAATTGCTCCGGCTGGCCTTGAACTTGCAGTCCTCCTGCTTCAGCCTTCATAGTAACTGGGATTACAGGTGGGCAGCTGTCATGCGTAGCCAGACTTCTACCTTTTACTTATTTAGGTTTTGGAGACCGAGTCTCGCTATGTAGTTAGGTGAGCTGTCCCAGGTTGTGCCTCTGCCAAGGCACACCAGCACACCGGGCCTAGATACCGCCTGGCCAGCAGGACCAGGCGCACCTGTGTGCAGCAGCTCCAGGAGGGGCTGGCACGAGGCCTGGAAACCTGGCAGGTGGCAGTTGTGGCAACAGCAGTGGACAAGATAGTGCAGCAACAAAGGCAAGGGATGTATTAGGAGCCTGGGGAGGTTTGGGTGACAGACTGGGCAGCAAAGGAGGGAGGCCAGGAAGCAGGATGAGTGAGCACTCAGGGCCACCTAAGGGTTTAAACAGCCAAACCCAGAAGGGCGTAAATATCAGGAATCATTCCAGGCAGTCAGGACTTGGGATGTGGAGGAATGGGAGTTTAAACCCACAGCAGTCTTTAAAGTGGGTTCTGCATGTGGGGGTAGCTTAGTGGTAAAGCACTTGCCCTAAGTTCCACACCTAGCACTACAAAAAATTAAAACTAGGTTCTTCTCAGGCATGATACATGCTTTGTAATCCCAGTGTTCCAGGAGGCTGAGGCAGGAAGATCACAAGATCGAGCCCAGCCTAGGTTACTTAATTACAGCCTGCCTTTAAATAGACAAATAGACGTAGCTCAGTGTGAAGGTCCTGTGATCAATCCCCAGTACTGCAAAGAGAGGGAAAAGGGGGGTTCATGGGATGACTTCACTGTACACACGTTATCCTGCCTTTCATGGCAGTCTGGGTCACAGCCAGTGGGGTGACTCTTAGGATGGGTGCCTTTCCAGGACCTCTGCTGTCTTGTCACCTTCTAAATGCCAAGTCTGAAAGCTGTATGCCAGCCACAGCCCTCAGTGAAACACTAGTACAAGGGGAAGGGAGAAACAGTCAAGATTTTATTTACAAAACTAGAGGCTGCAAGGGACTGCTGAGGTACAGAACCCTCATCAGGAAACGCCTTTCTGGGGTTGCTGCTTAGCTCTGGCTACTGGCAGAGCTTACACAGAACTGTTCCTGCCAGCCGTGGTGGTGCACACCTGTGGTCCTGGCACTCAGAAGGCTGAGGCAGGAGGTGTGCCTCAAGTTAGAGGCCAGCCTGGGCTACACAGCAAGACCCTACCCCCAAAAAACAAAAACAACAAAACAAAAAAGATTTAAAATGGGCCAGAGGGAGGCAAATAAATTCACAGGGCCAAGTAGGAGAGAAGTTCACAGCCAACTGTGCTTTCTGCTAGGGCAGGCCTTGGCTACACTGGAGGAGACACCATGGTGCTACTTCACGTGGGACACCGGTCATGAGCGGACACAAAACATTTTCAAAACTTAAGAGGAAAATGAGACAAAAAAGGAGGCAATGGGCCAGGGATATAGCTCAGCAGCACAGCACCCGCCTGGCGAGCACAAGGTCATGAGTTCAACCAAAAAAAGAGGAGGTAGAAATTTGGGTATCATTAAACATCATCATGCTCTGAATATGCTTAGCAATTTGAGATTAGGGAGACTGCATTGTAGACTTAAGCATATAAAAAAGAGCAATCATTTTTGGTTTGTTTTCTTGACATAGGACTATGTGGTTAAGCTGGCCTTGAACTCAGGTGTTTCTCCTGCCTCAGTGTCCTGAGTGCTGGGGTAACCAAGTATGCAGCACACCCAGGCTGAGAAAGAGCTGTGCTTCACCACTAAATTGGACTGGTGGTTGGGCAGTTCTCCTTTGGAAGGGCTCTCCCCCACTCATATCCATTCTCTGGGTGGGATGTGGAGCCAAGTGTTTGATTCTTCAGTGGATTCCAAATTTTAGGGAGCATGTGTCAGATGGGGCCTTACTAAGAATGCGGATTCCTAGAATGTTCTGCAGGTATCAGTTCAGTGGCCACAAGCATGTGGTCTATGAATGCCCCCAGGTGGCAAGGTTCAATCTTTGTTCCATACAAGCTCTCCTGAGATTCTCAGACTCTGCTGGAGCTGCCTGGGGGACTTAAAGACTCCTGGTGCCAGCCCCTACAGATGCTCTATATACCCACAAGAATGCCAGGAGAGGGCCAGGGATACGCTCAGTGGCACAGTGCCTGCCTGGCAAGTGCAAGGTCCCAAGTTCAATTCCCAGTACACACAAAAAAAAAATGCCAGGAGATTCTCAATATGGAAGGCAGGAGCAAAGATGGCTTCTTCTTAAAAATCATGATGGGTTTTCATGTTGATATCTACAACAGTCAGTGACTTGGACCTGAGAGCTTTTCCCATTTGAGCATAAAATGCAGATGTTTTCAGGATTCCTACAACCAGAGATTTCCAGCCAACATGGTTGTTTGGTTAATATTTTCAAGTCCATGGACTGTGTTCCCTGCAGATGGAATGGGTTCCTGTGCAACAAATAACAGAAGTTCAAACGCTTTCTTCCCTGGATGTCCCATCTTCAGGTAGGGGTCATGTCTACCACCACAATGGGCTGCAGACCTGGTTTCCTGTACCCAGATCCTCACCCAGGGCACAGCAGCACTGTAGAGGACAGAGGTAAGCACTTTCTTGGGGAAGCCACAGAGCCACCTACTGGACAGGGCCTTGGATGGGCACAAACTCAACAGGAACCCAAGAGACATGGGCAAGGTGGCAAGAAAAGCTGAATTCTTTCAATTCTAAGCAAATCACAGCCCTTGTTCTAATACTGAACAAAATGAATGAAAATCAAGCTGTAAGCCAGCTTTTAAATGCTTCCTTCTGAATCAAGGATGGGCACTGTCACCTGTGAGAGAAGCCTACAGAGGGGCCAGGTACCTTCCTCCACTCGAAGATCTGTGAAGGCTCCGTGGACACTGCGAATAGAGGGCAGCATTTCAGTGTCCACAACTGAGGCTGATGAGCAGCCACCAAATACAGAGGTCAGACAGGACGTGCATTTAGACAGTAGTTGCTCACCACCTTGTTAGTGACAGTGGGTCATTCCAGTTCCTTCCTGTACCATATGGGCAAGCGTCCTCAGATGTCCAGATAAAAAAGACAAGTGAATTTGTGAAGGCAAATTTGCAGATGCTTCTTGATACAAAGCTGATGATGGAAACAGTCCAGTGAATGACACCGCTCTCCCTTTCAATCAGTTTTACGTAACAATGCCATACGCGGCAGTCACACTGGAGACAGGACAGGTTCCCACTCACATACAAAGGGCACAAGCTCACTGACTGTGGCTGAAAGTGTTGGCGGTTCTGAGAAGAAGCAATACAAAGCTTTTTAATACAGGAAAGCACAGGATGATGAGGTCAGGAACTACCTCGGCAGACCAGTGCGGGAGGCACAAGGCCCACCCCGGCCTTGCTCCCTGGTGAGCCAGCCCTCTCTCTGCCGCGCCCCCCCTCACGGCACACATTGCCCCCCAGGATTCTGCAGCTCTGCCACAGACTCTACATTCATTTCTCCATGTTCTTGCGAGTACTAGAGCCAGTCCTGACACTGCTTCTTAGTGACCTACACTGCACATACATTAAGTCACTACTGGCAAAGCTCTCAAACATTTTGGCAAAGTATCTCAAGGATCTCTTCACTGTTAGTCCACTTCAAAAAGACTCTGCACCCCCACACACCATGTTACACCAATTCCACTTAGATTCAGCCCACTAGACCTAAAGGAACCAGACAGAGGAGAAACGTACCTCTCTTGAAAGAAAGCAAAGGCGTGATCCATCGTGCAGCCTGACTGGTGTGTTCCTGCCCTCTCCTCATTCCCCGCCACTCCAGATGAAGACATTTCAGACCTCACGCCCCTACAACACCAGGGCTGACTTTCCCTTGGCCCAAACTGGAACCCCACAGCCAGCAAGGGGAAGGCACTACCTGGGTTGGCATAGCTGGGTTCAGGTTCATGTGGCAAGAACACAGCTCATCATGTGAGTCATATTTTTGTTCTCTTGTTTATGCACTCTGGGGACATGGATTTGTGATATCCACTAAAAACAGACTTTGAGACACAACAGGTAAAGAAAAACCATGCGTTATATCTATCTTCAAGGTCCCCAAAAGTCTAACTCTCTTCCTACAGCAATTTAACTTTCTGTATGAAGAGGCTCCCTAATCGGGTCTTTATAGAGAAAAGGGAGAACAAAGGAGTTACTGTGGATTTTACCAAGGTGGAAAGAGAAAAAAAAAATTTTTTTTTTTTGAGGCAGGGTTTCACTATATAATTTAGGCTGTTCTTGAACTTACTATGTAGCCCAAGCTGATCCCAAATTCACAGGCAAGCCTCCTGCCTCAGCCTCCCAAGTGCTGGAATTACAGGTATGCACCACCATGCCCGGTTCATGTTAACCAATTTTATTAAAAAATAATTGTATAAGGAAACATAATCTTTAATTTGTGTTTCTTTGCTTGCAGAAGAGTATTAATAAAAAGATTTTTCTTTTTCTTTAGAGAAGTTCTACAAGAACTTCATGAATTCTATAAGATTTCAGTGAGATGAGCCACTGTCTCCCCACCCCATGGCCATTAACTCTGTAAATTCTATGTCATAACTCTTGGCTACTGAAGGTTTCCTGAGGGCGATTTTGCACTTTTGCATTCATATAAAACAAGTACTGGAAGGAAGTATAGTTATGACACATTTGAAGAACACCTATTTCTCTTTCCTAAAAAATAACATCCTGTCACATCTTGTCTCGCATACTATAGAGTGACCACCTTCCTAAATCCAGAAGCCAAGACCTAAAGAAATCCTCATGTGAGGTTGGACCCTGAAGTCCTCCTCACTCCTGACAGGGTTTTTGGAGAGAAACTTGGCTTCGTTGAGATACCCACTGTGGTCCTCTGCCAGCTCCCAAGTCAAGAAGTGTCACCAAGGCCAGACACCACCTCACCATGGGCTCAGGCAATGCAGAGCCCCATTTCCTGCCTCCAGGGTACCCCACAGCCCAAATTCACCTCCTCCTCTTCACAGAAAAGAACCCTGGCACGGTGTCCACATCTTCATATTTATTTCCACAGTAATGACAGGGAATATATTAGCTACCATTGAAAAGAACAAAGTCTCTCACTGATTGATGACTCAAGTCCTGTAACAATGAATTCCAACTGTTAACAGTTTTTGAATCAAATGCTGAAGTGAATGGACTCCCTTCCAAGTCTCAGAAGTCACGTTACAGTTTGTCCCGCAATGTGTTTACGATGGGATCTGACTTCTAACACCCAGGCTGCTGACAGTTGACAGCCTATGACACACATGACTCTGTACAAGGATCTCTTGACCTAACATTCAAAGGGACATTTTGTAGCACTAGTTTAGCTCTTATCTCTCCCAAACAGGCAGAAACCACATCCCATACTCCTACCCAACTTATTATTTTGGCATTTTAAAATAAATGAACGAGAAGAGGTGGGGGCATGAACAAAACCCACCTCCTTCCAGCATGAGGAGACACAGAGGAGAGGCAGCAGGGAGGGGAGCAGACAGCCTCTGTGTGCATCTGCTCAAGGCTGGTTGTACCAGCTCCCTTACAAAACGCCATCAGCAACAAGGACTCAAAGTATGAGGCAGTTGATATAAAAGAAGCTACCCATTTAAGAAACATACAAAGTGAAACCAGTTGGTGGTGGCCTCGGACAGGACTTGTGTTTGGAGCTCTGGTGCATCCGGGTCAGCTGGCCCATGCCAAAGCCCATTCCTGATTAGTTATCAATACACAATGCAAACCCAACTGCTGAAACATACTTGTTTTTCAGAAGAGGGAAATAAAGGCACAGAAACCTGCCAAAATACATTTTTTTCCCATAAGAATAATATGGTTGATTAAAATAGTTTATCACTAGTAAAACTTGTATCACTAGAGCAGACAATACAAATTAGTTTTAAAAAATGACATTCACTGAATTCCTGGTCTATGCATTCAATGTGAATAATCATCAAAAACAGGTTACAATGAAAGGTTTTAAGGAGCTCTTCTGGGGTTTCTACGGTAACCTCAGTATTTCCGATGAGAGGTACCGATGAGAGGTGAAGTACTAGATGTCGACTGTTCCTTGTATTGTAACGCATGGAAGTCAGAGTCCACCTTCACGTGCAGGGTCACCACAGCCACCAAGAGATACACCTGTGTGACTCATCAGGGTCTCTATACCTAGGCAGTGCAATAAACTATCTCCCACTTTAATAAATATTTCTCTATGGTTTTTGTATTTTGCTTTTAAGCTCAGCTTAAATTTTGTCAAGGAAACCATTTCACAAGAGGGTATATCACAACCTACTATCAGCAATATTCCTCATTTATTAGAATCTGAAGAGGTCCATATTACATCAAATATAAATATATATTATATTTACATTTCCTTCTTAGCTTTTCAACTTAGGTGAGTGTATTTATAGATAATGCCACAAATGCACCATTATTATGATCCTCAGTGCAGCAGATATTTTCCTTCCATTAGATGCATATAAGATAAGACAGCATCTTAAAAGAGGTGTACTCTTCTTCTTCTTCTTCTTCTTTTTTTTTTTTTTTTAAAAAAAGAAGAAAATGGGATATCCATGAATGGAAATCTAGGAATTTTCTAAGAGATCCTGTTCTGGTTTCTGATATTTCAAAATACCTGAAAAATGTGGTCCCTTTTTGAAGTGCTATTCTCTACTTGGGGACAAGAAAATAAAATATGCAACTAAGAAAAGAATAGAGCCCAAAGAAAAGAGAACCTGCTTGTTAGCTCATTAATCTGCTTAGTAAAGATTTGTTTTTAAAAGGTTTGAATACTGTACATTATTATACAAAAACACTCTTCAGCCTTTGAAGCAGCTGTTCCATTTTCTTAAGAGATCTGTTTGCCTGTTAACAGTCTGCTGCCGTGGTGCCCTGGTCTCGGTCACTTCCGGTCATCGAGGGTCTTAATGAATTCCACTGCTGCTGTGAACTGTGTCCACCAGTAGGACTCTTCTCCGGACAGACAGCTGGCGTAGAAACTGCTGATGTACTGCACAGTGGACAGCAAACAGGGTGGGTTTGCCTAGAGAAGTGAGAAGTAAAAGAGTGGACTGCTCAGATGCGGGGCTCTGCCTCAATGGCCGTACGAGGTGCTCTGCTGTGGGATACCAGTATTTTGAAAAGAAAGCTCTGACTTGCTTTTGGAAGTAACCTCTAAGTAACAGTTACTCTGAGCAGCAACAGTGTATTAGAAAGACAGCTGAGTCCTAGCTGAACTATCCAGAACCCTTCACCCTGGCAAGTCACCTAACCCTACTGATCTCTAAGAAGGCTGAACCAGTCCCCATACTCTAATTCAACATTCCAGGACTCCAGAAGCTCAGGCAAGAAAATAAATGCTGTAGGCAAAGTGAGTTATGTCTGGTTGGTAAATCCAAGTAGAATCAACCAAACAAGGTAAGGCATCCTGTGTGGCAAGAGGCAAAACAGAATATCTCCTTGAGATTGTTTGTTTGTTTTATTTTGTTTTTCACTTTCTTATGTGGAAAGAAAAGTTACAGGTTGTTAGATGTTTAGGTAAGGCCTTTTCTTTAAAATTATATTAACCCAGCTCAGGTCACATGCAGAAGAGAGAGAAATGGTTGATGTGCTGAGTTCTGAGCTGACAACTGAAAAATATCACCAGCACTAAGAATTAGTGGGCGTGATGGCAGATGCCTTTAATCGCAGTTACGCAGAAAGCTGAGGCAGGAAGATGCTGCTCAACGGTAGAGTGATTCCCCCACATGCATGAGGCTCTGGTTCAAACCCCAGCCCTACATGGGGGAAGAAGAGGGAAAAAAAGGGGAAATCAACCAACTGTACTTTTAGGTATCAATGGCTGATGTGCGCTGGCTGGAATACACAAGTGAGGAGCTATGTGTGTGAATGGTGAAAATAAACTGTCTAAATGATAAAGCTTAAGTTTTGAAGGTCAAAGAAAACTGGGTGTGGTGGTGCTTGCCTGTAATCCCAGCACTGGGGAGGCTGAGGTAGGAGGATCACTATAAGTGCAAGTTTAAGACCAGCCTGGTCAACATAGTGAGTTCAAGGCTGGCCTGAACTACGTAGAGAGAGACCTTGTCTAAAAAACAAAAACAAAACAAAAACCCACAACAACAAGGCATAGTCATGTCCTAACAGCCAAGTTTTGGTAGTGCATGCCTATAATCTCAGCACTGGGGAGGCAGAGGTAAGAGGATCATCTCAAGTTTAAGAAACCCTGGGCTAAATAAGCAAGCTCAAGTGCATCCTAGACTACACAGTGAGACCCTGTCTCAAAAAACCAAATAATGTCCAAATAATAATGTACAATTCAAAATAAGAAGCTAAATGAAGGACGAGATGGTCTACCTAACAGATAATACAAAGAATTCCATGTGAAATACAAAGCATAACCTGAGACACCACCCTCATTTACTCACAGAGACTGTGTCCCAAAGGCTGACGCAGGACACGAGTCACCGCTTTAAGAGTTGACAGTGTTGTCCAAGCACTGGTTCTCCCACCCTTTCTTTTAAAAACTCTGACTTCTGGATGTAACAAATCTTATCATTAGACATTTTGAGTGATATGGAGGTTGAGACTTGGAAGAGAGCCCAGGTCTCTAATACCACATGAAGCCTGTACTGCTCTTCTCAGGCTGCCACACAACCTCCCTAACCAACCAGAGCAAGGGGCCCACCTTTATCAACACGAACACCAACACAGGGACAAAGTCGTCTGCTCCGGGGACGGAATCCTCATTGGCCAGGCTCAGGAGGTTCATAATGGTGGAGCACATTCTCAGGATGCACTGCACTTTGTCCCGAGGAGTTTTGTAAGCACTAATGGTCCTGATCTCGGATTGTGCAGATGGCCAAGGTGCCTCTCGAAGATAAACCTAAGGGAGACCGCATACAACATGTAGATCCCAGACGCAACAGCACTGGCACCAGGAATGAGACTGCAGCAACCTCCTGCCAGGAGGCAGGGCCAGGTGACTACTTGTACATTTTTTCAGTAAAGCCATATTGTAGCCCCTTACCCATCCACCCAAGGTTATAGGGTCTCCTTAAGCTTTTGCAGGATCTGCTTTGCTGGAACAGACACTCTACTTGGACACTGAGTTGTTCTGGGGCAGGGCTCTCTCTCCTCTAGTGAGGTCCATTTCCATGACAGGGAATTTGAACCTCTGAAGTACCTTGGGGGACGTGACAGACAGACAAACACCTATACAAACGATATTCTGTGTTCTGTGGCATTTGAGTTCCTTGACAAAGTGGTAACATGCACAACACTGCTTTAGTTAACACCACTCATGCCACAGAAACTTGCAGTACCTCTGGTATCTGAAGAGCTCTGTGGTTTGCAGTCACTACTTTTGACAATCTTTGGATATGTTCATGAAGAACCCTGAAAATTCCCCAAAATACAGATGTAAATACACATTTCAAAACATAAGGTGCAATACATATAATGGCTTTTTTCAAAACACTAAAATATTTCAGACTGGTTTTCAGATATGGATTACAATTTCAGCTGAGACTCTCTTAACCCTAAGTACTCTTGTCTTAGACACTGTCTCAAAAAACAGAGCTGGGGATGTAATTTCGAGTACTTTATCATCCCTCCTCATATTTAAGATCTACTTTGAAATGCTGAGTGGAGTGAGGGGGTGCAGGGGTGGAAGAAAAGTCCTCCTCTCTTGGACTAAAAAAGCATTCTAAGGCAGACAGGAGGGGGAGGGGAAGGGAGGGGCTGGGCAAGAGGGCATGAGTGGAGGGGGAGGGAGGGGAGATGTGTGTTCTTGCCAGACACTGTGCTTGCTCCACCCTCTGTAAAGTCTACAGAAATGTTGTGGAGGGAGTAGAAGTAACTGGATTTGAAGCTGCTCTCTACGGTAAACTCGGCTTCAATGTGCACACCTCTCCTTTTTTTTCTCTGAAGTATGGGGTAGCCTAAGTACGGGGCTACCTGCAACATTCATGTGGTCTAACACAAAAGTACTCACTGGTCACGAAGTATGTCCCCATCCTGGTTGGGGTAGAAAGCAAGCTTGAAAATCCGATTCATTACACTTCGTTCAATGGCCAGCTGAGCATCCTGCAGCTGTTCTTCACTGGCATTTTGCCATATGACATCCTGGGCCATTGCACCATAAAGAAACTGCAGGAAATCTTCTACCTGAGCAGTTTTATCATCAGCTGCTGTGAGTTTCTGAAAGTCTCCAATGCAAAATAATAATCTTTAAAATACACCATATGACTAATCTTAAAATCTTAAAAAATATACTACTGAAATGATCTAAAATCACTTTGTATAAAATCTTACATAAATGGATACATATAATCACATACCCATATGAATGAACAGTTTCACTTATTCTTGATCTGAAAGTATTAAATGGAAAACTCCAGAAACGCACCCTTTGTAAGTTTCAAATTGTATGGATTCTGAGTAGCACCAAGAAGCCTTGCTTGGCCCAGCCCAGGATGGGAACCACCTGAGTTATCAATGTAGCAAAGCAGTCTGTATCATTCAGTCTCAGGCATTCTCTTGGGGTCTTGGAACATGTCCCTCATGGAAAAGAGGGACCAGTGGAGAGGTACAACTTTAACCACTAGTGAGACAGACAACAGGACCTTAAAGTGTGATTTATTTTAGGAGACTATGCAGCCAAATCATTAAAATCTGACAAAGTAAGAAATCTGTGGGCTAGGAACATAGCTCAGTGGTGTAGCACCTGCCAAACACGAGTTTGATTCCCAGTGCTGCACTACCCTCCCCCAAACAAAGGAGGGATTGTGCAGATGCAAAAATTTACCAGTTTCCCCTGATTTTAAAAATTAAATATTCAGAGGAACCCAAGCCCTCTGTGAGCCAGCAGATGTCACACCACCCGGAAGAGAACCAGGAACCTAAGACACACACACACACACACACACACACACACACACACACACACACACCCATGAGCCAGCAAAAGTCATGCCAGCCAGTGGAGAACCAGGAACCCAAGCCGTGTCCATCCCCATCCCGGTTGTGAGCCAGCAGAAGTTGTGCCAGCAGGGGGAAAACCCAGAGCCTTGTCCTGTCTCATCTCTGACCCCTGCACCCTGTGAGCCAGCTGGCACATGGACCAGGAGAGATGAAGAGTTCCCCCACCTCACCCCACTCTCCAGTCCAGGTAACCAACCAGCTGATTTGAAGAACACTGGCTGAGAAGACAGCAACTGAAGTAAAGAAACAATTTAACATTTTTATTGTTTGACTGACTTTGTTGGGCCTAAAGCCAGTAGTCTGAGCAACTATTTAGAAGATAACAAAAGGCATCATGGTAACCATTGTTAATTTCCTATTATGTTTGGAAGTTCTGTATCATTTTCACTGTTTTGTCTTGATTTTATTCTGTTTTGCTTTGCTTGATTTTTATTATGTCTGATGGTATGGGCAGCTATCTTGAAGATAATAAGATACATTATGGTAGCCATTGTTGATTTGCTACTATCTTGTTTTGAAGTCCTGTATCACTTTTATTGTCTTGTTTTAATTGGCTTCATTCTGTTACTTTGTTTAGTTTTATTCTCTTTAAAATAAAGGAAAAAAAAATTAGATATTTAGCCGTGTGAATGGCTGTAATCCCAGCATGCAGGAAGCTGAGGCAGGAGGATCACAGTGAGTTTGAGGCCAGGCTGGGCTACATAATGATCTCAAGCAAGCTTGAACTACTCAGTGAGACCCTGTCTCAAAAAACAAACAAACCCCCCCAAACAAAAACAAAAAAATACTACTCAATCTGAAAAAAAAATGCAATTTGCAGATTTGACATCAAAATGTAATTATTAAGAATCCATAAAAGAGGGGGATAAATATGATGATAAATTGAAATCCCCCAAAATATTAAAAATTAGAAGGAAAGGTGAAGGAAAGGGGGTTACAGGGTAAAAGGATTAAAGCACATTACATGTATGTACAGATCTGCCTAAATGAAACCCATTAATCTGTAAAACTAATACGCATTACTTAAAAAGGTATATATTTTTAAAAATACAAGATTTTTTTAAATTGTAAAAGTGTTTTGGACACTTCTTTTCACATCAGTAAAACAAAATTCTGGGGGGAGGTAACCAGAAGTCGAACTCAGGACCTCATGCTTGCTAGGCAGGCACTGTGCTGTTGAGCTATATTCCCAATATTTCACTCCTAAAAGTCAATTAAAGTCAATTTTACTCCTAAGAGAATCCATTAAAGAACTGAGCATTTGGGAGTTTTTTTTTAATGCAAATGAGTATTAATACAAACTAGCAAAACTGAACAAAATATTGCATTCTTCCCAATAATATATGGTTGAAGACAGGCTTCATGAAAAGGTAGTTACCTTGAATGAATTCCCTGATCTTCTTTTCTTTGCTCTCAAGCAGTAACCTCACACAGACAGTGGTAAAATATCGATTGGCCACCTCTTTGTCACGCAAAACCCTTTGCAAAAGCCTTTCCAGGTGAGCCTGTGTGGTCTGCAGCCCTTGTCGACAGCGAGTGAGATATGCAATATAGGGGGCTCGTTTCCTAAAAGAAAAAATACCTTGCAGGATGAGACATGTAAAGTACACTCTTTTTGTGATGATCCTGAGTCCTGATTTATTAAAAAAAAAAAAAAATGACTTTCACTGAGTTTGGTTTTGTGAATTGGTGTGTCAGGCTGCAGTCAAGTGTCTTGGTGACTGTTTATGCTCCCAGCTCAAGAAACAGAATTCTGTGCACGTCAGTGATCAAAGTAGCTACTTGGCCAAACACTTGGTTACCCAACTCAGTCACTGTCACTAAGCCCCTTCACACCCTTAGCCCACTTTATACTGAAGCAGTCTCCACACTGGTAGGATCTCATACTTAGTGGGAACTGACTGCTACAAAAGACTAAAAAAACCAACAAAACACAGTGCTATACACAGGGCCATTATACACCCCTCACTGATTACTTGCTTACAGTATAAAGGTTAGATCAATCATTCTCAAAGCAGCTGTGCTGCCTGGGATCTCAGTTACTACTTCCCATAACCATGAGCAAGGTGGTGGCAGCCAAAAATGGGTAACAAGTCCTAGGGCTACACCTGCTTCTCTGATCCAGACAACTATACTTTCCTAACATGCCTACAAAATCACAAGTGATAACACACTTATTCCAGCCTCACAGTAAAAACAACCTCTCCTCTTCCTGCATAAAGTTGAAGTAAACTATATTTGTCTATTAGTGAGAGTGGCTCACTTGTAACTAAATTTCTAGAATGTGTTCCTTAGAAATCTACATTCAGGTAAACACAGCTACATATTTTGTAGTATGATTCATTTCTATGAAAAGGACCAAAAGGAAACACTGCAGCTGGAAGTCAGGTCCACAAGCTGAACAGGCTGAGTGTATTATTACCTGTAGTCCTCAGCGATGGATGCCAGCAGTTTCCTACAAGTCCTGTTATCAAATCGGCACACGCAGCGCATTGTTTCTTGAAGTTGAGCCATTAAATTCTTATCTTGTAAATTAATTGCTTCAGCTATTTGAACTTTTAAGAAGCATACAATTTCATTGTCTAAACAAACAAATAAAAATTCTGTTACTATCGAAAATTTCTGTGACCTTAAGCTGTGTGCAACCTGTGAGCAAAGGGGATATTTTAATGGAGATGCTATTATACCACATATCATCAGGATTAAGCAGCACCGCCAATTCCAGTTAGTGAGCACTTTAATCAATCATTGTTACTCAAAATGCTCATTCTCACTCAAAAAATCACCATGGGGTTTAGTTCAAGTGGCCCAAGTGCCTGCCTGGCAAGTGCAAGGTCATGAGCTCCATCCCTGGTACCAAAATAAAGAAAATCACTATGCAACACTAGCATAAATAAATCAAACTGATTCAGCTGGACATAGTGGCACATGCCTATAATCCCAGCTACTCAGAAAGGATTTCAAATTGGAGCCCAGCCCAGGAATTTAGCAGGACCTGGTCTCAAAACAAAAAAACCCAGGCAGATGCAGTGGCACATATCTGTAATCCTACCACTCAGAAGGCTGAGGCAGGAGAACTGCCATGAGATCAAGGCCAGTCTGGGCTACAAAATGAGTTCAAGGTCTGGTTGAACCACATAGCAAGACAAAAACAGTGGAGGGCTATATACAGTTTAGTGGTAAAGTACCTAACATGTGTAATGCCCTGGGTTCAATCCCTAATACCAGTGCATGTCTGTAATCCCAGCACTCAGAAGGCTGAGGCAGGAGGATCAGTGCAAACTCGAGGCCAACCTGGGCTACAAAGTAATTTCAAGGCCATCCTGAACTACATAGCAAAACCCTGTTTGGAAAACACAGAAAAAAAATAAAATCCGTAATATCAAAAGAGAGACAGTTCAATCATGGAATTTCTGTGCAGCAGAACAGCTAAATACTAGCAGTTTTACATGGTTTAAGCTGCAAGTACAAACAAAAAACTAAACTATCTGTAGGACCTACCTTCTGGGTCTGTATGGTCTGGTAATCCATTCCTTGTTGAATGAGTCAGTACTGGGAAGGCAACAGAATCCGCAGAGCAAAGAGCAAGTCTCAGTTTCTTTTTTGCATCTCTGAAAAGTAAATAAATATGTTAATTTTTTAAATTCAGAAATGGTCACGTGTGTGTATGGTGCTGGGGATCAAACCAAAGGTCCCATGTATGGTAAGCATTTATGAATATTTAAGATATAGATTAATATGCTACCTCACAACTCAAATGTTTCAGATGGTCATTTAAAAGAAGACAATTTGTTTTTGTTTTTGTTTTTTTGGTGCCGGGGATTGAACTCACGACCTTGCACTTGCCAAGCAGGCACTTATGCCACTGAGCTAAACCTCCGGCCAAGAAGACAACTTTTAATGTACTGACACCTCACTCAACATGCTTCTAACTACACAGAGAGCAAGGTTATAAAAGTGCTCTGAAGCAAGGAACCCCTCTTCCACTTTTTTTTTTTTTTTAATCTTTTTGAGAGAGGGTCTCGCTATGCAGTGCAGCCTGGGGAATCTCACTTTGTAGCCCAGGCTGGTCCTTGAACTCACAAGATCCTCCTGCCTCAACCTGGAATTACAGGTGTGTGCTACCACACCCAGCTAAGGAACTGTTCTTTACAGCTGCCATATGGAGTCCTTTCTGACTACCCATCATGTGCTGAGATCTCCAAAAGGAATGGAAGAGAACAAGGACAGAACATATGCCACGGTTAGAAGGGACACAGAAGTCATCTGTGCACTCAGCACCTAAGCTGAGAACATCTTACACTGTATCTCTTGAGAAATGCTGTTCCTACCATAAGTCAAACTTTTCCTTGCCAAGATGCTCTATTTATTGCTCTACCACTTAGAAGTATTTCACGTTGAGCTGAAACTGGATTCCTTTTAACTTCCAACTGCCGAAGCACCTACTCCCACGTGGTAGCAAAGCTTTCCTGAGGTAGGGGCCACCCTCCACAGGAATGCAACCTGTGGTCTTTTGGTCCTGTGGGCAAATGGGGCAAAATGTCCAAATTGGCCTTCAAAAGAAAGGAAAATGAGCAGCTTCAAGAAAAGCCAGACAGTATGCCGCCTCCATAGGCTATCACCTGTCCACCTCATGGTGAGCTCTCTTACTGGATTTCTTTCAGTAAAATGAGTAATTTAGTAATCAAACTGATGAAATATAATATTCACTAAACTTCAAAAATCTTATGATATACATAACAGCAAAGCCACTTGATTAATTTAGGAAACTAAAATGTGGCTAAAGGCCAGGGATTTAGCTCAGTGGCACAAGCACCTGCCTGGCAAGCACAAGGTCGTGGGTTCGATCCCTGGTAACCCCCACCCAAAGTGGCTGAAAATATAATTCTGTTGGCTACTCTTCCCTAATTTTACTGTAGAGAGAAAGAGTTTCAAAATATTTCTAATAAAATGATATGCTATTATAGTTTGCTTTGAAATAACTAGAGGACATCAATATGGATCTGGATAATGGGGACATTGTTAAAGACTTTTTTTTGTAACAGGGATTGAACTCATGACCTAGAGCTTGCCAGGCAGTTGCTTATCATCATTAGACTCTTTAACCCGAGCCTTAAAGCACGTGCTCCTTGTCTGGGAAGCAGAGGTTCCTTGTCAAACACAGGCAACATTTCCTAATCCCGAAGTCATTTTCTTTTTCATGCCCTGACAGAAAGTAACGTCCATCCAACAGAAGAGAGAGGATGACAAAAACAGGGCTCCTGGAGGTAGTGCACAGAATTTAGATCTAAACATCTTTATGGTGGCTCAGGTAGAGTGCTTGCCTCGCATCTTTATGGTGGCTCAGTGGTAGAGTGCTTGCCTAGCATGCACAAGGCCCTGAGTTCAATCCCCAGTACCATAAAAACAATAACAAAAACAAACAGTTGAATAAGAATTTAGATCTAAATATCTTTATGGTTAAATGAAACACTGGAAATAGGAGGAAAGTAACACCACACAGGAATAGCTTGGCCTGAACAATGTAGTGGTCCCAGCTAATATATCAGACATGGTTTCTTTGTTCCCTTATATTCTTTGGGTATGGTTATAGTGTTTGTAAGCTTGCAGGTGAAGACCTGCAGATAACTGGTACTGAATAGAGGACCCTTAGTTTTTTCTGTGGCAGCTTGCAACTTTTGTAACATGTTGATTGGGTTGAATAAAAACAAAGTATAGTAATAACCAATCTCTTTTTCCTGGATGAGCAAGCACATGATTAAATATTGATGTCGGCATCCTTGAACATACCCTAATCAATGATGTTTGCCTACTACTTCTCTCTGAAATGATGCAGTGTTTTGATTGTGGTCTGGAACTCTGAAGCACTACTACTTGACATCTCCCTTCTTCAGTGGAGCTCTTACCTTTCAAACATGACAGATTTGATAAAATACTAGTCAGGCTGGCTCTTACTTGCCTTGCCTACTTGCCATATTCATATCAATTCTTTTGTTTTTTCCTGTTTCTCATTTTTAACCCCAGGTTTTTTGTTTTTTGGTATCAGAGATCAGACTCACAACCTGGCACCGCTGAGCTAAATCCCCAGCCTCTAACCCCAGGTTTTTAAAAAATAGATTTTAGCTAATGTTCATAAAGAATGAGTACCTAAACTACACCATTAAAGAAAGGAAAATCTATCTAAGAAAATGCGTGTCTTTCTAGAGCTATGTCATACCATTCTTTGGCCCCTCTGCTGGAGAAGTAGAACGAAGTCTGAAGTAAGGCCTTGTTAGTTACACCCATTACTACTGCAAGTGCCTCTGCAAATGTAAAATGTTTTGGTCCTGCTTTGTGATATGTAACAGTGACTGTGCTTTATCAGAGCTGTTTTCAATGTTACTCTAGAATGTTTTCTTTCCAGATGATGATTAAGAAAAAAATGGTGCCAGGTACCACAACAGTAACAGAACTTTGCTGTCTTCTTGGTAGTTTTCTTTTTTTTCCTTTTTTTTAAAAATGGAGTGTGCTGGATGTTTATAATTTTGTTCAGATGACTGGAAAACCTGGAAAAGCTGTTACTGTTATTGATGCCCAACATACTGCTATTATCCATTTATATATAAAACCTGAAATTTTCGAAACTTTAAGTGTGCTGTGAACTTTGGAAAAAAGTTATCCCAGTTTACCTTGTTAAGTTGGCATTGTACAGAAATCAACAGCTATATTGGTCTAGAAACGATAAACTTAATTTATTTTTTTCCATTTGTACAGAGGTAACACATTGTGTTAAATATGTATGGTCTCATCTACATGGATTTGATTACAGAAACTAATGTTCTCTAATATTATATATAATAATGGGGGGAAAAAAGAGGACTCCTGGAGGTTTACTGGGACAGGAGATGACTGAGTCGCTCTGTGCTGATCCCAGTGCAGGATGGTTCCTAACCACCTGTGTCCTCCCCAGCTGTGTCTCACACCAGCTGGTGGCTTTGCATAGCAGGGGCACTGCAACTTGTTTCAGTTAAGTCAATTATGTGACTCCTGTCAGCAAATGAGGTTTTTAATTAATGCCTTTGATAAATGATATCCACAAGTGAAGCAAGTATTCCTAGTAAACAGCATTTTGTTATCTGTATGTTTTATGTACTTATTAAGTGACTTAGTTAACTGTGACTGCATTGGTGATAAAAAGTTCAAATTCAAAAGTTCTGTGAAAGAAATACCTGTAAGAGAAAGCTGAATCCTGAGGATGGGCTGCTTGGCTCGCAGAGTCTGGGAGATCATCAGCCGAGATGTTCTGCAGCGTTTCATCCCGAGGAGAATCGTGTGCACTTTCACCATCACCCAGGACCTCTGAACAAAACCCATCCCCCAAGAAAATGATAACCAGGTTAGCTTGGAATATTCTGGTACTCAGCACAACTCAACCACACGTTAGCACTGTTTTGCAATAAGAGTTCTTTGGGGGGAAAATATAGAGAAAGAAAAAAACTTCAAATATTTAACTAAGTTGTCCATAGCAATGACAATGTATCAAGAGAGCAGATGCTGAGAACAGTTTTCTTGTTACTGCTACCCTAACCTCAAACAGTGAAAATGTGAATAAAGTTAATATTCCATCATGAGAATCACTGAACCACAGAACTGAAAGAGACCTCAAAAATCACTTTGCACAATCTTGTCATTTTATAGATATAGATTCCTGCGCAGTCAGAAAAATCTCTTGATCTAAATCCTGTGGTGAGCCAGGCGTGGTGGCTCAGGCCTGTAATCCCAGCACTCGGGAGGCTGAGGCAGGAGAATAGCAAGTTCGAGACCAACCTGGGCTACAAAGAGAGCTCAAGGCGAGCCTGAACTGTATAGTGAGACTCTGTCTCAAAAAGACAATAAATAAATAAATAAATAAATAAATAAATAAATAAATAAATAAATCCTGTGATGTCCACAGCCACAGCACCCTGAAGGCTCCCGATCTTATCTAAATCCCATGGATGCCCAATGGCACAGGCGGACCAAGCACTTGAGTCTCCTGATTCTCCTCACCTTAGCCCTCCCACCTCACTGATGAATGAACCTCACAAAGTCAGCAGAGGCCAGGTCTACGGTTCTCACAGCCATTACATTTTTAATTAAGAAAAGGCAATACACACGTGCACAATCAAAAGAAACAAAAAGTTCCTAAAGTAATAGATACTGTGTTTATATGGAAAAGTGCCCTTATTCTTAGAAGACAATTTCAAATGCTTCAAGAAATAATAGAAAATGTGGCAAAATGTTAATAACTGGTAAGTCTACACTGACTGTATACAAACTTTCACTGTATTATTAACTCTGTGTTGAAAGCTCCTCTCCTTTTCTCTCATTCCCCTTTTAGCCAACTCATGTTATATGTTTGCTGAAGACTTACAGAACATGCTCTGGTACACACACGTATAAGTGTATCCAGCACACTACTAATGTTTTTATGCACTTCTATTTCCCTTTAGGTAACTTTGAGGACTGAACCATAATTTTCTGGTAGCTATTCCACTATAAGGCAAACAGAATCCTTTAAAAGTAAGTACCAAGCCAAGCGTGGTGGCTCATGCCTGTAATGCTAGCACTGCACTTGGGAGGCTGAGGCAGGAGGATTGCCAGGAGTTTGAGGCCAGCCTGAGGGTAGCCTATTCTACCCTACACAGTGGGTTCAAATGCCAGCCTGAACAACATAGCAAGACCCTATCTGAAAAAAACCAAAATCAAACAAAACCAAACACTAAGTAGCAAACAGATAACCTGTCCTAGGAGTCTCCTGCTTCAGTTATGTTCACAGTGTATAACTAGATAAAATTATAATTCTGAGGACAGAAGTGCACAATTCCTGCTGGTGCACCCCAGACTCATGAGATGACAACTCTACAGCACCAGAACACCTTGGTGTGCCCAAGACTTAGAGAGAGAGATATCAATTTAATCTAATGTGGTTACAAAATCTGTCATTTTGAAATAATATACTTATTCTCCTAGCTATTCTTTCTTTTTTAAAGACTACTTAAAGTTAGATTACCTTTATCACTATAATAAAAAAATTACTATTCAAATCTTAATATGATGATCACCTGCACTTTCGTAGTTCGCTATTGCTCCTTCACTGGGGCTGGTCCTTTTAATGGCATTCCGGTATTTGTCCAGAATATCCTCAGCGACCTGAGCTTGTGCACTGAGCCTAGGACTGGGATCATCTGCGGGGAAAGAAAAGAGAGACTCAGCTCCCTGGCTGTGCGCCAAACCTGATGTTAGCATGACACCAGTAGCATAATCCCGAAGGCAGATTAGGAGGTGAGACTGAGAAGAGCACATATCTCAATGTTAAGAGGCACCATGCAACTGCCTACTCATCCCGCGTCTAGGTCTGCAAGTTCTGCCAAAGCAGGAAATTAGGAGTTGCTCCAACTTCTCATCATCACCAGAATTTTGCGTAACAGTGTCAAAGTCCCGTGCAGACGGAATGGATGACGTGCTTCTAAAGGCTAACACTCAAGTTACTGTTATTAGCAATTCATGCCACCCACACTTCCAACATTGTATTTTTATATGCAGACTTCATTGAATCCGACATCTCCATGCTGAAGGAGAAAAAAGAACTATTCAAACTTAGAGTCAAGCCTTTTTAATTAAAAAAATGCCTTTCTTCATTCTTTCTTCATGAATCACCCTCATTTGAAAGCTGCAGATACTCACTCTGTCTCACTAGACCTCACCATGACAGTGCATCTGCCAGGACAGAGTGCATGCAAGGGCCAAAAGGTCAGAAGCACTCCTCGAGAATTGAGGCTTCTGGGGAGGTGCTGGAATAGGAGCTGGGGTGCACAGAGAAAAGGCTACCACAACCACAGTGCAGCTCTGTTTACTGATAGGACAGTCATTCCACCAACAGAATCAGCACATCAAAAATGTTATCCTGGCCAGGAACGCTTGCCTGCAATCTCAGTACTCAGAAGGCTGAGGCAGGGGGGTTGCTGTGATTTCCAGCCCAGCCTGGGCTACATAGTGAGTTCAAGGTCAGCCTGGACTTTATAGAAAGACCCTGTCTCAAAAAAAATAAAAAATAAAAAGTTATCTTGGCGTCTAAAATAGTAATCATTAACTGAGCTGTCAAAGCAGAGAAATGCAATACATTTACAAGACAAAATAATTGCCCAGGGAAGCACAAACTTCTGGCATAGAACTACAAAGAGCTTCTGGCAATGAGTCTACATCCAGAAGAATCCTGTTTTTTAAAACACACTAAAATCCCATCAGAATTTATTGAGCATCTACCACATGCCAGGAACTGTCAGAGCACCTTACATGGACTATCTCAATCATCAAACAACCTCATAGATACTATTAAGCAGCACTTTACAGCAGAGCAAATCAAAGCACAGAGAAATAAAGCAGCATGTTCCCACGCTCTTCTTTTGTTTTCATGAAACAGGTATTTGGCATTCATGTCTCTATAAAATCATATTTACACCAGGAGAAGCTTTCAAAGTAATTTAAGATTTTTGTTAAAACAGTATTTGAATTAATGATAAGAGATTCCTAATATAAACTGATCTTTTTCTGACTGTTAATGGATAAAAACATTCATCATTATAGAATCTTGTTTTGGAGGGGAAGTACTTTTGTGATTTTAGATTCTGAGTGCTAATGAGGACTCTAAAAGAGGGACAATATAATCTGGCTAAATATGGTGAACCATAACACTGTGCACTAACAATTTCAATTGACATCATTCTTAATTTATCCCAGAAAAATAATTAAAACAAAAAAATGCCTAATCTACAAAACTGTGAACACTATTTCATAGGAAAAAAATGGGAAACAATTTGAAAATCCAATAGTAAGTTTACCCTGTAGTAGAACCAGATTATAGGCAATAAAAATGATTTAAAAGCCAACTATGCCTAGTAGAAGTTGGGAGAGGTTTATAAAATGACACAAGGTAATAGAAAAATACAAACTACTAGGTGTGGTGACGCACACTTGTAATCCCAGTTACTTGGGAAACTGAGGTAAGCAGATTGCAATTTTGAGGCCAGTCTAGACAACAAGAACCTGTCTCAAAATAAAATTTAAAAAAGGCTGGGCGTGTATACCTCAGTGGTATAATGATTACCTAGCATGCGAAAGGCCCTTGGTTTAATCCCCAGTATCACTCAAAAACAAAAACAAACAAAATAAAACAAAAAAACTTTAAAAAAGAGCCAGGTGTGGTGGCTCACGCCTATAATCCCAGCACTTGGGAGGCTGAGGCAGGAGGATTGTTGTGAGTCCAAGACCAGTCTGGGATACAAAGTGAGCTCAAGACCAGCCTAAACTGCATAGCGAGACTCTGTCTCAAAAAAGACAAGACAAAAAAAAAAAAGAATATGAAGTTGTACACATCATCTAATTCAGTTATGAAATTGCCACCATGTACAAATATGGGAAAAGACTAAGAGAAAACATGAAAAACACAATAGTTGGGGTGGTAGGATTATGGCCAGACTATTAGAATATGTCCTTTCATAACATTTTAGAGTGATTTAGTGATAACTTTCAGTGATTATTAATTAGAACACAGAATATATTTTTGTACCAGTAGAAAAGCTTAATTGCTTGAACCATACCCAAAGAAAATTGCTTTATGAAATAAATTGTTCAACTTCTACTCTCAGCTTCAAAAATCAAAAACATACTGCCCAAAGACTCAATAATTTATCATTTCTCCAAAGTTGTTAATTTTAAGTACAAAGTTATTTTACCCAGAGTAATTCAATTTCTATATGCTGATGCTCATCTAACAGGAGGAATGAGAAACATGGAAAGGAACATAAATAGCTTGCTAAAGACACAATGTCTTTCCATCTCTTCCCCCCAGACTGGAAAGTCCTGACAAATGGAGGTCACTGTGATTTGAATTAATACTGACCACACTTAGCGCAGTGCCTGTGTGAGAAGGTCAACAAGTATTGGCTGACTGAGTATCAATGCTAAGGCTAGGCTGCTCTTAGCACAAGTGCAGCCTTATCCGTATCTCTGCTGCTTAAAATCCTTTACTCCAGGGATATCAAACAGAGCAGGGATGTATGTGCTGGAACATGGAGATACACCTAAATACAAACAGCTAGGCCAGAATATGGAGATATATCTAAACATATACAGCTAGATGTTAGAAATATGCATAAAAATAGGATGCTACCTTCTTTGAGAAGGATATTCATTGGAAATGTATCCCGTTTTTAATTAAAAACATTTATTTTAACCTAATAGGATACTTTTAAAATCAAAATATGAAGAAAAGAACTGAGAAGCAAACTTCCCTCTAGTTGCACTACAGCATCTAGGCATCAATACACAGCTATTAAAAGTTGGGTTATTAACACTATCTCTCAAATTTCTTTCCTTTACGGTACCTATTCATAATGTGGCAAGCGCAGACTCAACTCCTAAGATAAAAACCTACTCCCTGACTGTATTTTCCTTGGGTCAGGCAGCAATGTTACAATGGTTCAAGCTGTAAGAAATTAGTAAAGTCTATTTTATTACAATGATTGGCATTTATGACATTGTTTGAACACTTTATCATGGAAAAAAATTAAAATGATCACGTAAAATGATTTCACTGTGGTTCTGAATAAACTATAGATGAAAATAAATTTAGAATTCTGTGGTCAGTGTTAGAGAAAACTGTTCAATCAATGATCCAAAGCTATGGCATGCACAGCACTAAAACCATCACCACGCTCCTCCACAGGCACTGTGGCACCAGCCCACTGGACCGAGCTGCAGAGTTTGCCTAAAGGCTCAGGATCAGGGCCTCACCATCAACGGAAGTTATGACAATGAGGATGACGATGGTAGTGACAGTCAGCAGGAAGAGCATACTGAGAATCACTGTGGCCACCAACTGGAAGCCACAGGGCTATGAAGAACATACTCCCCACTGTACACACACAGACACACTCTTCTAAAAAGGCAACACTTATGGTACCCAAGAAAAAGTGTTATGAAATGTGTGCTCTGGGAATGAAGGAGCCAGGAAGTCCATGGGTCTACAAACCTGTGAGTGTTGAGAATCTGTCAGGCCCCAGATCATCTTTGTCTTTTTCTTGTTTTTCTTTCTTTCTAAATGGTATAGGAGCTGGAAATTAAATAAAGTCAGTAGTGTGATATATAACATACTGCACTACTCGGAAGTTAAATGGTGTGCCAACATTTTTAAGTGAAAGAAGGCCGAAAAATTTAAAAGCTAAGAAATCCCAGGTGTTGATTGATAATTGTTTTTAAAATAGCATTGAAAGATTCTTAAAGAAACTTTCGCAGTCTGCCCTGCAGGCATCTGCCATAGGAAAAATTATTTAACAGGGATTCACTGGGACCAAATCATAACCACTGCCTCATCTCAAAAGTAGCTCATTCAAAACTCCTGCCTCAAAGATCAAGAATTTGAGGCCAGTCTGGTCTAAGTGGCAAGACCCTGTTTCAATACCAAAACCCAGAAAGTCCTGCCTCATTCTCTTCTTTCTATCACATAGGCTTGAGTACGGCAGGAAAGCAGCTCTCCTCAGTACCTGAGTGCCGCAGCACTGTGGAAGGCCTGTAGAAGAGCTTCCTAGCTTTGGGATGATCTCTCCCCTCAAAAAGAGAGGCTTTCATCAACTCAAATGATACCAGGCTATTCACCAAAACAGCAAGCAATTTTGTACAACTACCTGCCAAAATAAACATTCACTAATACTTAGGGTGTAAACATGTACAATGAACATAGACATAAAAAGTTTAAGTTTATTCCACGAATGATGAATTTTCAATGCTAAATTACCAACAGCATCCCCTTTTCCTACAATAATTAATAACAATGCATGTGTCAAAAGTATGTTTAACTTGAATGGTGTACGATACTTAAAAGACAGTGATTAACATGACAACTTCCGGTTTTGAACTGCTATTACTTCCCGCAAAGAACAAGAACATTTCTAAAGTTCTGCCTTAGCATTCTTCAGAGTGAAACCATTTTCTATACTCTGAAAACAGTAGAAACAAAAGCCAGAAGTCTCACAAAGGAGCTGAGATATTGGCTCCTTGAAAGAGATTGTGGAGCTTTGTTGTTTTTTGCTAAGATGACATTCCAAAATTTTATAGAATTACCTTTAGGCATGGCTGAAACAAAACGTTTTCTCCACCAAGGTCTGTTCCTGTCTGATTTCTCATCATCGCTATCTTTGCGATCTTCAGTCTGTAGAAAAAGTTTAATGCTTTATTTGGAGTTGAGAAGCAAGATAAATTATATGAAAAGGATTTCATTAAGTCTGTGAAACACAAACACCAGTCCTATTTGCCTTCAAGCAACTGCTCTGATGACTATGCAAGCAAATTCTGGAATAGAAGAGTATACCTTTCAAGCAATAGAGTATATCTCATTACTGTTAGTAAACCAAAAACGCACATAAACAAAACATGGGATAAATACAGTGCAAATAAATTCTAGAGTAGTAAATATAGTAGTAATAGTATTCACAATAAAATGGTGTGTTTACTGTGCGCCAAGTGCTGAGCATAAAGATATATATATATATAAATATATATATATATATTTATATTTCATTTGATCTGCACAGTAGCCTTAGGAGCTAGGTCTTATTGTTAAGCTCTTTTCATAAATAAGAAATACCAGGTTAATTGAAGTTATCTCCCCAACTTCCCCAAACAATACAGCCTAAATGTGGCACAGCTGAGATTCAAACCCAGACCTAGCTGACAGCAACAGTTTTGAATACAATTATAGTATTCAGTTATTATCAATTTCATTATGTCAAAGAGAGAAGACAGTAACACCTTTTCTTAATCTATCAAGTTGAAAGCTCTTAAATTTAACTTTTTCAATCTATATGACTGGGATTAAAAATACCTTCTCTAGGAACACTCATGCAAAAGGGACAACAGACCCCAAGTGGAGGCCTCTGTGCCAGTGAGTTAGCAATTGGGCTGGGGAATTCATTATACACAGGCCAACTCATTGGGTGATTACATGTGTGAAGAACACTTGCAGCAAGGTTCTCACTGATGGAGGAAGGAGTCAGAAGTATGGAAAGGGGAAAAGACAAAACAAACTCTTGTTTCTAGACTGGAACTGAACACATCAGGGTGAGCTCATGGTTCTCTCTAGCCATAGAGGAAAAAAAACACTGAAATGTATATACACCCAAACATGCACATACTCCTGAACTCTGTCCACTGAGAGGTCCCAAGAACAACAACATACCTACAGCAATGAGCACTGATTCAACTCAGTATCTTTTCTTTATTTTTGCGGGCAGAGGGTTGCCAGGAATCAAACTCACGACCTTACGCTTACCAGGCAGGAACCATGCCACTGAGCTGTATCCCCAGGCCTCATTTCAATTTCTAAAAGCTACTGTTCACTAAAATGAACCAGGGCTCCTTGGAGAAATGACAGATTCTAGGACTAGAGGAGACAAAGTGTGATATAAGCTTGTAACATCTTGTTTCAAGAAGCAGAGAAATATTCAAAGAAGCACAGACGCATGTCTAGAGAACCGAGAAGCCAGCTTGTGGGGCTCCTGCTGGCCAGATCAGAGACAACTAAGCTTCAAATCAAACTAGAGTAACAAACCCATGGACTTACTGACTAGATAAATTAGTAACTTACTAAGTAGGTAAACTAGATAAAATAGAATTACTAACTAGATAAATTTTAAAATTTGAGAAAGAACAGGAAAGTTATACATTTTCAAAATATCTACCTTACATTAATACGTGTTAATAAAAATACTTGGTTTTTTGGGGGCAGGGGAGAGTACTGGGAATTGAACTCATGACCTTAAGTTTGCTAGGCAGGTGCCTATGTTGCCGAGCTATATCCCTGGCCCCCTAAAAAAATGCTTGTTAACAAAAGGAAAGAGTAATTTTCCAGTGGTGGAGCCTAGAAGATACCACATTCATCAAATGAACATCACAATAATGAGACAAATTAAAGCTGCATGGTATCTGGTAGAATTCAATGAAAAGAATACAGCGTCATATTAGTAAAAATTTCCACCAAAAGCAAATAACCGAAGTCTAATCACAGGAAAATAACAAACCCAAACTGAAGAATATATTCTAAAGTGTTAAGGTTATAAAAGTCAAGGGAAACTGAGGAACGGTTCTGTAATGAGAGACTAAAAAGACATGACATCTGAAAACATGTGAGATTCTGTATGGGGTTCTTTCACCAGAAACCGAACTGTTACAGACAACTGTACAACATGAGCAGGGCAAAAATCAGAAGGTACTTATGTATCACACTCCTTTCCTGATTCTGATGGTTTTCCAAAGAATGCTGGGAGAATATATTGGCTTATAAAAAACTCATACTAAAGTTTTCAGAGCTGAGGGAGACAACATCAGTCTAGCATCTTATTCTCAAATGAATGAAAACTTTTTCTATTATACTTCCAACTTTCCGGGTAACTTTATGACTTCTTCAAAATAAAAAAATACCTCCTCTATCCATCTCAGAGGTATAGATAATGTGAGTTTTAAATGCAGATACAGTTGTGTGTACTGGCCTAAATCGGTAAACTCATTACTCAGGGAGCAGTAGGATTGCAAGTTTGAATCCAGCCTGGGCAACTTAGTGACTTGCCAACAACCATCTTAAAAAAAAAATTTTTTTTAAAGGGCTGCAGCTACTGCTCAGTACAAAGGCACTAAATTCAATTTCCAGTGCTGGGAGAGGGGATGTCAGTTAAATAAAAAAATTGCTTGAAGTTGTTTTTGTTTGTTTTTAAAGAGACAGGGTCTCACTATGTAGTCTAGGCTGGCCTCGAACTGGCAGCAATCCTCCTGTCTCAGCATCCCTAGTGTTAGGATTACAGGTAAGTGCCACCATGCCCAGCTACCTGGAGGTAAATTTTTAAAAGTGTCACACAGCTGGGCATGGTGGCACATACCTGTAATTCCAACACTCAGGAGGCTGAGGGAGGAGAATTGCTGCCAGTTCAAGGCCAGCCTGGGCTACATAGTGAGTCAAGACTAGCCTGAACTACATAATGAGACTCCACATTAAAAAAAAAAAAAAAAAGTATCATATATATGCAAAAGAGAATTATGATAAAGCAAAAGTTTCCTAATGGTTATAGTGGTAGACAACTAGACTGACAGATCACCTTCAATCAGGATTATAGTCCATCATTAACACTGGATTTATATAGTGCATGTTCATTTCTGACATCCAGAGAACCTGGCACACAGAACACCGAGCAAATTCTACATGGCCTGGGTCCCATACCTCTCCTCTTGATGAGTCTTTGCTAGGGGATGAAGATGATGAGTGAGGTGCAGCCACCAAAGAAGTAGCACCAATGGCTGCAGCCGGAGGGAGTTCTCGCTCTTCAGTCCCTGGACGTCTGTTCCAGCTGGGGTCACTCATGGGTCGCCGGACAGAAGATACTATATCAGAGCTCCTGCTGCGAACCAGTCTCTCAGGGTAAGAATGCCTTTGCTTGAATGCTTCGATTTCAGCTGGAGTTAAAATGTGGGAACCAAAGTTGGGCAATCTGGCCTCGTTTCCTCCCACTGCTCCTTCTAGGATTGGAGGGTCTGGAGGTGGATGTGATGGCCTGGCATAGTGAACCTTTGGCCTCACTACTGCAGAAGCCCCTGCAACACATAAAGCTTTGTAGCCAAACACCATTTCACAAATGCATTAAGAAAAGAGCTGGTTTCCCTCTTCTGTTTCACTAGTTTACCTTCATGTGAAGACAATGGATCAAACATGGCGAGCAGAGACTCTGACTGAGAAGGAGGGGAAGTCAGCTGATGGGCACCTAGAACAGTAGGGCAAGCTGTGAGACTAAGCCAGAATTTAGCCAGAGTGCACGCAGGGCAGGGGCAGTGGCAAGGGTCATCTAAAGTTTGTCAACTGTGTTATTTCACATTTTTATATTCACATATGGATTTTCCTTATATTTAAGGGGGCTAGCATGCATATATTCTCTGCGTGTGTGTGTGTGTGGGGGGGTGCTGGGGATCAAATTCAAGGCCTCACACATGTGAGTCAAAGTGGAACTATGTCCCAGGCACTGAACTATGTCCCGGGCCACATGTACTTATTATTCTCATGGCCAAATGCCATATGGTTAACGCAGAGACCACAGACCCACTGAGTCTCAAAATTCTGATCACAGAACTCTTTTATACCCTTAAAAATTACTGATGTAAAAGCTTTTGGTCATCTATTGATAATGATGATATTAGAAATTAAAACTGAAAAAGCAGCTTAAATATTAATTCACTTACATAGAACCATAAATGGTAATAACCTTTTTAGAAGAGAAGTAACTTTATTTTCCAAAACTAAAAATAACACAAACAGCAGCCCTGTTTAACATTTGTGAATTCTTTCATACATGCTTAGAGACACAGTCAGATTCTCACATCTGCTTCTGCGCTCCATATGTTGGTTGCAGTATATTGTTCTGGTTGCAGTGCATAAAGAAAACCTGGCCAGGTGTGGTGGCACACACCTGTAATCTCAGCACTCAGGAGGTTCAGGCAGGAGGATCACCGTGAGTTTGAGGCCAGCCAAGGTTACATATGAGACCATCTCAAAAAAAAAAAAAAAAAAAGAAAGAAAGAAAAGAAGCTCCTATTTGTGAAGACTTGGTAATTATCAAAAAATAATTATCCTTAATTTTCTGCAGTGACTTAGTATACCATCCCATGCTGGGAGTGCAGAACCGCACCAAGCACTGTGCAAGGTCCTGGGTTTGATCCTCAGCACTCAAGAAAAGAAAATATCATCCTTTTCCAACTGCGTAACTATGTAAGACACAGTTCAAGACCAGCCTGAACTACACAGAGAGACTCTGTCTCAAAAAGTGGGTGTGAATATATTTCAAAGCCATTCTTATTTCCTCTTCTTACCATGAGTTATCTCATCCATATCTGGACTAGTAACAGAATCTTTGCCCCCAAAATCAGAGCTGCACTCAGATCTCAAGTCTTCAATTTTATTGGGAATATCCTCAGAGGTCGCACTTATGCCTTTAAAAAATAGAAAAAAATAAACAGCAAGAACAAAATAACTACACAAAAAGTATATTAATTTTAGAGAAATATAAACATTTTCAAATTTTATACATTCCACATGTGCCTATGTGTGAGCTGTTTAGTAACATATCCTTTATCATACTGCTGCTCAAATATATAAGGGATGATCAAATATATGGCAAATGTTTAAAAAATGTTTATTACAGTAAAACATACTGTAAAACCTAAATATTTAGGTTTTTAAACATTTATTACAGTAAAACATACATTGTCATTAATTCCCCTCAAAAATACTCCCCCGTTTCAGATACACCTATCCCATCATTCTTGCCATTTTGTAAAGCAGTCCCCAAAGTCCTCTTTCCTCAGTGTCATTACAGTGATCAAAAATGCAGTAAATGGGGCTACCAAATGCTACCAAGAAAAAGGCAGGTTCATAAAAACATGGGGATCCTCATTCACCCTCTTCACTGGATCTGGCACTCTGCAAGTTCTGGCTCTTTCTCAAAATCCAAACGACCAAGCCTGCTCCTACTGTCACAAAATTGGTTCTCAAATTGTCAGGTAAAATGGGGCTGGAGGTAGGAGGGTTACTGTGAGTTCGAGGCCAGTATGGGCTATATACTGAGTTTAGCGCTGGCCTGAATGACAAAGCAAGACCCTGTCCAATAAAAAAATAAAATAAAACAACTGGGTGTGGTGGTGCACCTCTGTAACCCCAGCACTCAGGAGGCTGAAGCAGGAGGATTACCATGAGTTTAAGGCCAACCTGGGCTACACAATAAGTTCAAGGCCAGCCTGAATTACAGAGCAAGACTCTTTCTCAAACAAAACAAAAAATGGAACTGGGCCAGCAGAGCACTGAGAAAAGCCCAAGTGCTCTCTGTCTACATGTGCCACCAGTGCTTACCTTTGAGGCACTGTCTCGGGGCAGATGTACAAGGAATGTCAGGTTGCACATCGTGTTGTGAGTGGCACCTACTGCAAGACTGAGCACCAGCAGGCCAGTAAAACCAACACAGTATGCAAGAAAATTGCCAGAATGTGTAGCTATACAAAGAGCCCAAAACTTGTCAATACTGCCGCACAACTGTTTTGCCAGTAAGTGCCAGCACTGCACAAATCCAGAGCCATATGGACCACCACATTCTTGTGAACAGTGCAAAGAGCAGTGTACCTTTGACAGGAAAGGTGACAGAAAAAAGGTAGACAGGAACAGCTGTACCTGCCATGCATACTTTCTTAGCAACGTGTCTTCAGAAGACCAAAGAGCAGAGGAAGCACTTAAGCAGCTATTCTTGTGCCAGGCTCCAGAAGGAGAAGGAGCAGGACAACCATTTTAACAGCCAGAAAAGACTTTCTACATAATCAATTCAAATGAAATTCCAAAGAAAAAAATCCAAGTGTGAGTCAATCATAGCTAGCTGAGACAGCTTTTCCCCACATCTGGCAGTGGACTCTCCAAGCAATGACTACTTGTCATCACTGCCCAAAGGAAGACAGTGACAGCTACTCTGAAGATGGTGCATCAAAGGATCAATGATGCCAGAGAAAGACAAGATTAAAAAGCAGAAGGCTGATTTTCAGTACTAGGAATCTCAAGGGTGGGCCAAGAAAAGAAAACCCATGAAGTCACAGAACAAGCACAGGCCCCAAACCAAGAATCCTAACATTTTATTTCTTAAAAATAATGATACTGTTTCACCATAAAATTGAGTAGCTAACTTTTATAATACCTTTTGGGTTTTTTGTCTGTTTATAATAATGGACATTTTAAAATGCAGGGTTATGGTTTGCACAGACCTTGACAAATATGTGTTAATAAAAATTGATAATCCAAGTGTTTTTTTTTTAATGTCAAAATGACCATGAAAGGTAAATACTTTTGATTGAGGACCTCTAGGCAGCCACAATAGTATAACTAAAGACACTCATGAAAGAGGACTTCCAGAACTGCATCAGAAAGTGACAAGAATGATGAGATAAGTATGTTTGAAGAAAGGTGACTGCTGGGAGGGGAGTAATGGCAATGTGTCATACTGAAATAAACTCCAAATTTATTTCTTTTTATGTTTTATCTTTTTGAGACAGGGTCTCATTACACAGTTCAGGCTGGCTTTGAACTCACTTTGTAGCCCAGGCTGGTCTCGAACTCATAACAATCCTCTTGCCTCAGCCTCTCAAATGCTGGGAATAGGCATGAGCCACCATGCCCAGCTTAAATTTCAAATTTAAACACACACCATATTTTTCAATCACACCTCATACTTACTTTGTATAAACCCTAACCCTATCATGTCATGTGATTTAGGGGGGTGGTACTTGAGACAGGGTTTCATTACGTAGCTCTGGCTGGCCTCAAACTAACAGCAATCCTCCTGCCTTAGCCTGCTGAGTGCTGGGATTACTGGTGTGTGCCACCATGCCTGGCTGTCATGTGATACTTAAAAACTGCAGCACAAGCTATCATGAATAGAGTTGTACAGAAACTGTTTATCAATTATATCAGCAGGCTTTAAAAGTCATAAAGTTCTCAAATATTAGGATGCCATAGAAATAATTTTGTTCCCTGAAAACCATTAAGCTGTGAAATAAAACATGTCACACCAACTTTATAGAGGGGGAGAAGAGAAACACCTTCAAATTGCTATTCTTAAAATAAGACAAGACATACCCGACACAACACTGAGGCCTGGAGTGCTGGGGCGGGAACTGACCTCCCTGACATCCGTATCATCAGACGTGCTGCCCAGTCCAGAACAACTCTCCAGCTCCTGCAGGCGCTCTTCCTGCTTCAGGTCTGGGGCTTCTACACAGAAAACAGGAGCAGTCACATTCATGACTCTGCTATCATGTTACAATTTTAGCTTTTATGGCCCAGATAAACAAAGGTAATAAGGGCTGGGGATTTAGCTTAGTGGCATAAGTGCCTGCCTGGCAAGCGTGAGGTCATGAGTTAGATCCCCAGTACAAAAAAAAAAAAAAAAAAAAGTAGTAAGATATGAATAAAATCAGTGTATACAGAATTGTAAGTATAGGCCAGAGTGAATTTGATTAAGTGTCACAGAAGTTAAAGTTGTGGTTTCACTGCAACATAAGCAGTATATTGCATGAAAATGAAGTTTTTCTAGATCACTAATCCCATAAAGTACACTGTTGACTAATATGTAAACTAGACAAAAATAGGAAGATACAGAATAGCTCAGCATTAAATCAATGCTCCCTAAAAACAACTCCCATGAATACTCAAAAGATGATAAGCTAATCCTACTGTCTCCACTTCTCTTCAGACAAGGCTAGCAGGTCTGACTGCTGCATCATGAAACATGAACCAGATCACTTAATTATTGTTAAGCCAAGTAAATCAGACAGAATGTAATGCAGTTACTTATATTTATATCCTGGTAGCTGATAATTTAGTTGAGGCAAAGATCATAATCAGAAAAAAAAGTAAAAATATAAGAAATAATAAAACAGAACACTTCAGGCATTTCTTATAACAGACTTAACACAGAATAATACTCAGGACTATTATCTCTATTTCAAATTATTTCAAAAATACATTAAATATTTTTAAGGAGCCACACTGTTCCCTGGGATAAACAAGCATGGTCACCAGGGTAGTCAATCACTTAGGGTCTGAACTATGTAGCTGCTACTATCCTGGGACAAATTAGCAACAGATACTGAACTCACTGATCCATACAGAACCCTGATGAGTTACAAACAATTGCTTTCAAAATAAATGACCAGGGCTGGGGATTTAGCTCAGCAGCATAAGTGCCTGCCTTGCAAGCATGCGGTCGTGAGTTCGATCCCCGGTACTGGTAAAAAAAAAAAGTCAGAAAGCACCAGTCATCTTAGTTCATGCTATCCAATGTTGCATTTTTTAATGGACAGAAAAATGCCTAATTTTTCATTTGAAATTCTCAGCAATATGATTAACTCATAGTTGTAAATTGTATATTTGACAAAATACATCTAATACAGAAATTAGGATACCACATACATTTAAAATTTCTTTGCAAATGAAAAAGCAAAACTTAATAGGATACTAACCTGAGTCACTTGGCAATACCTCTACACTCCAAGCTTCGCTTGTTGTCTCTGATATAGTAGAACCAGTGCAGGGGTCAAGGAGCACTGACCCTGAACCCGGAAGACACAGCAAACTGCCTAACATGTTCTCTGCTGCTGCACCTGTATAGCCAGCAGGGAAAAATACATGAACAAAGACCTGAGGGAAAAAATAGTGATAGTGGGAGGAAGGCCACACACTAAACTAACAAAATCTTTCCTCTAGAGACATGGTGGTACATGACTGTGATCCCAACACTCAGGAGGCTGAGGCAGGAGGATCACTGAGAGTCTGATCACTATATAGCCGGGTGGGCTATATAGCAGGCTCAAAATCAGCCTTAAGTACATAGTGAAACCTGTACTTAGTGAAGTACATAGTGAAACCCTATAGTGGGTTAAAAATCAGCCTGAAGTACATAAAACAAAACAAAACAAAACAATTCCTCTACAAAAAAAAAAAAAAAAAACTAACTGAGGTAAGAATTCCAATAAGCAGGAAATACAGGGATATACAATTTAGCAGCACAAGCACCTGCCTGGCAAGTGCAGGTCATGAGTTCAATCCCTGGTACCAAAAAAAAAGAATTCCCACAAGCAGCTGGGTATGGTACACATGCCTGTAATCTCAGCATTCTGGAGACTGAGGCAGAAAGATCACTGTGAGTTCAAGACCAGTGTGGGCTACAAAGTAAGTTCAAGCCCAGCCTGAACTGTATAACGAAACACTGTCTCAAAAAAAAAAAAGGGGGAGGGAGGAAGAGAGAGGGGTGGGAGGGAAGAATTACAAACAAAAAAATGTATGGAACTTGCTTAAACATAATGTGAGGAGGGAAGCAATGAGTAGGCGAACAGAAAAAACAAAACTGGCCACGTGTGTCTACAGATGAAGCTCAGTGACAGTTATGGTAAGTTCATATTTTCTCTTGTATTTGACATGAAAAGAATATAAAGATGGTAGTGACAAGACTGTATGAATCATTCAGAATTTATACAATAGTATTTTAAAGGGCTGGGGATTTAGCTCAGTGACATAAGTGACTGCCTGGCAAGCGCAAGGTCATGAGTTTGATCCCTGGTATCAAAAAACAAACAAACAAAAAAGTATTTTAAAGAGCATTAATCTTTAATGTATATAAACCATGATTAAAGATGACAAAAAAATTGGCTACCTTATGGAACAGAATTAATTCTTTCAGAGGTGAATTAATTTCTTTTTTGAGACCTTCAATATAATCTTATTTCAAAAGATTCTGCAGCTATCCTCAAGAATTCTCACCTTAAGGTAAATTGCTTAGTCTCAGGAAAATGCTAACCACAGACTAAGAACACATACTGTTTTCTGCAAGTAAGATTTAACTAGAAACTAATTGAAATATTGGTTTTTCTCCTTTATTTTTTTTAGGGAAAGGCGGGTGTTAAAGGCAAAAAAGGAAAGCATCACTTACACGTAGTCTTTTAAAAAGTATTTAAATGTCTTCTTCCCTATAGGAACCTCTGTTTCCCAGTTAGTGTTGACTCTCCCATGGGTGGGTGGATCTGAGCTATTAAACAGCAATCTTCCAGAGACACCGAGAAGTAGTTACCTGCAATTTCCTGCAAGCGATCTTCATCGATGTTAGGGTCAAAGTCACTCCCCAAGACATCTGTGCTCCAGGTCTCACTCACTGTTTCTGATATGTCCCTATCATCTGTTAGTCCCATCATGTCACGAATCTCAAATTTTCTTAGTTTATCATCAAGATTATCTTGTGTTGTAGCTATCAAAAACAAAATTAAGCATTCTAAAAACGGTAGCATAGCTGTAACTTCTAAACTGTCTTTGAATTTCAAGTCACATATTTTATTGTTTTATCACTACTAAGCATGTAGTACCATCCCAGATCTAACTAGACCAGCCTGTTTCCCACTGACATGATCCCCAAATAAGATCAGAAGGGCTTCCCATCCAACTATTGCTGACTGTGAGAACTCAGTCCAAACAAGAAGAACCAGCCAGCTGACCCAGACTTGAGAGCAAATATACATTTTGGGGTTGGTATATTTATTGTGCAGCATAACTGCAGTAATAATTAACTGATAAGCTCATACTAAGTGTTTTTTAAATAAAAATTAATAAATAAAAGTCTTTTTTTTGCTGGACGTGGTGGCACTCCACTCCTGTAATCCCAGCACTCAGGATGCTGAAGCATGAAGATTGCTGCAAGTTCAAGATCAGCCTGAGCTACACAGTGAGTTCAAAGCTGGCCTGAACTACAACAGGAGATCCTGTCTCATAAAACAAAAATAAATAAATAAATAAATGTGGTTTCCTATTTCATGTAGTTACTTGTGTCTGCATTCAAGAGTTCACTGCTTCCCTAAACTGACTTCCCTCAGTTCATGTTTTATTTTCGTTTTTGCTTTTGATTGAACCCAGGGCCTTACATCAATTCACCCTCACCACCTCCAATACTGGAGACTGAATCAAGGATCTTTTCACTGGGCCACATCCCCAAGCCTTTTTTATTTTTAATTTTGGAACAAGGTGCTGGAGTTGCTAAATTGCCCAGGCTAGGCTAGAATTTGCAATCCTCTTGCCTCAGGCTATCACAGCACTGGCTTATAAGCATATGCCACCATGACTAACATCAATTCACTTTTTAATTTAGTTTTTCACAAAATGTAAACTACCAAGTCACCTGCATCACAAAACTGCAAAGAAGCAGTTAAACTTTTGTCTTGTGACAATATTATTTTAGGTTTCTCTGTTATTTGTAGCAAATTTAATCTTAACTGATCCAGTAAAACAGCAATACTTTTATTCAAGCCACATACAGTCCAACGGCAATACTCTTCCTTTCTAAAAAGTGGACTGAACCAAGGATTTCTAGAACACTTGGGAAATATAATTTTTAAAACTGTCCAGGTAATTTTCATGCACAACGAAGCCTAACAATTCCTGCCTCAAATTTAGTTACGAGAGCGTCCCCAAACTCAAGATCTTTAAATGAACATGCGGATCAGCCCAAAGCACAAAAGGATGTCCCCCTCAACCCCTTGTCCTCATCACACTCACCTTTCACTTCTGAGCTGTTACTAAAACAGACTTCCCTCTCCCCTTCCCTTGCCACATTTCCCTATCCAAGACTGAGAAAGGGCTGTGGTTTTCCCATCTCTTTTACCTGCTTACACTGTACCAATCCTTCACTTACCACGAGTCATCTCCTCTCTACCTGTGCAATGCCACAGGTATTCAGGTGAGAAAACTTTTCCAGAAAGCCATTCTCTATACTTTCAACCACATGTACTGCTCAGCCAGAATGGCCAAAACATTTGTATACTTTTAATCTTTCGTGTACTATTCTTTTCCTACTCTAAGTTCCTTAAGCCTTAAGTATTTACAAATATTAAAAAGCTAAGATACAAATTTTACAAACTTTTAAATAATTCATATTATTGAAAGTAATTTAAACCTAGACAATTCACTTATCACGTAAATATTTTTTGTTTTGTTTAATTTTGTTTTGTTTTTTGAGACATAGTTTCAATATGTCATTCAGGCTGGCCTCAGACTCAATATGTAGTCCAGGCTGGCCTCAAATTTATGGCAATCCTCTTGCCTCAGCTTCATGAGTGGTGGGATTATAGGTATGCATCATGACAGCTGACAGTAAACACATTTTTAAGAATTAAAGGAACAGGGCTGGGGATGTGGCTCAGTGGTACAGCTCTTGCCTTGCATTTGATCCCCAGAGCACAACCCACCCCCCCCATATAGCAAGACTCTGTCATAAAGAACCAAAAACAAAACCAAACAAACAAAAAAGAACTGAAGGAACAATGAACAAATACAAGTTTAATGGTCATTATATAATCAATTTAAATCTGCTCTTACTGAATGCAGCTGTTAAGATTTATATCTAAAATGTGCCCCAGAGTCTCATGTGTTCAGAGGTTGGCTTTTTGAAGGTGATTAAATCACAGAGTGCTACACTCATTTTGGATTGATCCACTGGTGAGTTCATAGCTAATGTGCTGTTAGGAGGCAGGGCATGGTGAGCAGAGGGTGTGACCTGGCAGGGTGTATTCTTGTTCTTGGCTCTTTTCATCTCTCTCTGCTTCCTGGCTGCCACTGGGTGAGAAGCTTCCCTCAATCATGCCTTCTGCCATACCATTTTCTGACTTGAAGGCAACTAACCATGGACCAAATGTTCTGAAACTGTGAGCCAAAATAAAACCCTCTTCATTTAAATTACAAGTGCCAGGTATTCTGTCCCAATAATAAGAAAGAGACTAATACAACAGCCTCAGCCAACTTACATGCAAACATACTGCTTATCTTGCAATTAGATAAATTTTTTTCTGTGTAACTGTGCTCAACTTTACCTTGCTCATGTTCTAAGAGCTGTAATGCTTCAACTCCATTACTTCCAGATGGTCCTGCTCCAAGTTCTGATACAGACTCTCCCTCCAAGTCTAGAGAAGACACTGAATTGGAGCGATTTGAAGGACCTAGAGAAATGTTAACCCTGTAAGCAATCTTTTTAAAACATTCATTAGCTATCATGCAATTTTTTATGCCTTGGTAAGAGTAAAGACTGACTGAAGTTCTTTCCATACAACATTTACCTTGAAAATATGCATGTTCCTTGAGCCAGCAGTTCTGCCTCAAGGACATTATTCTAAAAAACTAATCCAAAACTAATGTAAGTTTGCTTGTTGCAGAACCTCTGGTAACACTGGTGGCATACGTGCCACAAGAGGCATACAGAACACTCTCTGGCTGCATCTGACCCAAGTTGTCCCACCCAAGGTTGGACACATTATCAACATGCATACAACAGAGATCACATTAATTGTGCAAAAGCACACCGATACAAGCTTTTATCTTTCAACAGAAAGACATTTGTATTACTGAAAGCTCTATTATTGTGTTTTTAAGGCAAAAATGTTAATGTATGAGCTATGAGTTACTTTTTCCAAGCTAAAACCTCAGTATTCAGGTTTAATTGGACTTTAGGCACTTTATGATAAATAAGTGGATTTTGGGTTGCAGTTTGGGCAGTCAGTCTCTAACAGGCTTGCCATCATTGTTTACAATCATTGTCTACACCATTGCCTACAATGTCTAAAACATAGAAGCAGCTTATCTACTCACTCAAAAAAAATGCTTCAGCAACTTAAGACTAGTTAAAGAAAAGAATCACTTAAAACCATGTTACTAGGGCTGGAGATTTAGCTCAGTGGTATAAGTGCCTGCCCAGCAAGCACAAGGTCATGAGTTTGATCCCCAGTACCAAAAAAACAAAACAAAACAAAACAAAGCCCATGTTTGTATGAGTAAAACTACAAAGGGAAAGGTTAATACTATTTTAAAAAGTTGTAAAACATCACTAACATTATTTTGGTACCCATAAGCCAAAATGTTAACTGCTAGTATCAGAATAGTAAGATTATAGATATTTCTATTTCTTTTTACATTTTCCAGAATGAATATACATTACACTATGTCCCTGATATACAAACGTCAGGGTTGTATAGTTTCACAGATATGAGTGGCCCTCGTATTAACAACATTTGTAGATGTGACAAATCATGGAAATAGTTCGTGTGTCTGCTGGCAAAAAGTTTATGTACAGTATTTGTGCACATACACACATACCTGGGTTTTTAAAAACAGTTTACATTGTCCATTTGTGTCAAAGGTATAGTCAGACATACACACCAATCTGACTTGCAAACATTCTCCCAAAATGAACTCATTCATAAGTCAGGGATTTATTGTACTTATGTGATTTTTTTTTAAGTTAGAGAAAAGAAGTAATTACATTTATCTTTACTTTTAAATGTTAGTAAATTTGAATATTTTTTCATTTAAAAAAACTGTCTTAACATGTGAAGTAACATTTTCAATCTACAATCTTGGCTTATGATTTTTTTATTCCCATTTTCACTGTATCTTATTTCATAAAGGTGTGAGCATTAAAAAAAAATCATTAAAAGTACACAGAACCTCCTAAAATACTAGTAAGTCTATTTTTTCCCAATTATACATGCATTATATCCTTCTAAAGGAGCTCTATAAGCTTTGGTATACATTAACACTGAGAAAAAACTTGCTCCTATTCTATGTAAATTCTTTGTTTTATATAACCAATAGCCTCTTAAAATCTTAAGGAAATAATCTTTAGAGATAGCTATTGAAGCTCATTAGAGGAAAATTTCATGATTTTCCTCAGTAAGAGACACAGATGGTATAATTTATAAGGCTCCTTTAAAGAACACAAAATAGTACTTGAAGCACACAACTCCTGGAATGAAGTAACCCTTCACCTTCAGATATGCCTTCCAGATTATCACTGCAGAGGGAAAAGCGCAAGGTTTTATCAGGTTTACCGTGGAGTTTGTTTTCATCAACAGGGACATCTCCTTGTCCTCCATCCGCAAGTTGCATATTTAGGACCTGAAAAATACAATGCTAATTTTGTTTTATCACAAATGAAAGATGACTGATAAGAAAATAAACCACAGCAAACGCATATTTAAATTCTTCTAAATATTAAATGATCATTTCAAACTAAAACCCATTTAAAAGGGCTGGCAAGCTTTTAAAATCAATGTAGTATCAATATAAAGAATATCAATTAAACAACAGAGACTCTGCCTTTCCATCGACCTAACAGGGTCAGAGATTAAACAATCAGACATAGAGTGAGCAGTTGTTGAAATTATAGGATCAGAAGGCTTTGATGTCTTTTTTTTTCTGTCATATCATATATGGACACTGCAGTCTATTCTATTAGCTTAGCAGTTAGCAAGTGATTTGGCAGATTTAACATCTGGAATCCAAAACAAAATCACACCACACCTTACCAAGTCCTTGCACACTGGCCCTGTGTTAGGATACTTCCTATCTGAAGGCCTTCCAAGTTCTTCCTAAACATGCGTACATCCTAAGTTCCTGGAATACGTGAAAACCTTGTATTTCCAGAACGTCCTTCTCCAGACTCTTTTTTCCTAGGATCTTTAGTCTATCTGATGCTTTCCCTGATTGACATCCTTTGCTCCAGGCAGCAGCAACTAACATACAGTACTTGCCTTTCATCACTTTTTCTTTTGCTGCAGTGCTAGGACTGAACCTGGGATTTCAGGAATGCTAAGCACATAGTCAACCACTGAACTACATCCCTAGCCAGGCAATGCTTCTGACAAATGCCAGCTGACAAGCTGCTTCAACCCTGGGGAACAAGAGAGGCGAACAAAACAAAGGTAAGCTCTTGAGCTAATTTTTCAGGGATCCACCAGACAGATAAAAATACACAAGCATGGGGCTAGGGATTTGGCTCAGCAGTGTAAGTGCCTGCCTGGCAAGTGCGAGGTTGTGAGTTCAATCCCCAGTAAACCACCCCCCATAAAAAAATAAAATAAAAAATAAAAACACAGGCATGACTCTTCAAGAGTAAGGTTCCCTCAGGTACCAATACATTGCTCCCTCAGGTACCAACACACTGCATAGGAATGAAACCTGCTGTCTTCTGGGGAGCCACGGAGATGGGGATGAGGATGGTAACACGGTAAGGCAAACTGTTACAGAGCTCTCTTGACAAAATGCCAGTTTAATTTTCTTCATTCGGCACTCCCCTAGTTAAATATTTGATTAGATTCCACAATTCAAAAAAAAAGTGGATTCTGACCATTTTTGCCAGCTTCTTCCTTTGTGTGTGTGTGCAGAAGCAGCATAGAGTCTGACAGTCCTCTTTCCTATCAGTCATGCCACAATTCTTAACAGTTTTACCAACCACCACCATCACTTTTTCACCATCTACATTACTGGTCATTTCTTCCCAGGCCTTTAAAAATAAGCACTCACTGTTGAATAAAGGTGCTGTATTTCTTTCAGGAAAAAATCTGTAATTCTTCAGAGTCAAGATTTCTACTTCTTCCCACTTGCCTCTTTCCATGATTTTGTACATTGATAACCTAAAACTGATTCTTACGTAACCAAGCCCATTTCTCTAAACAAAAAAAAAATTTTTTTTTTTTTTACTTCTTTAGTTTTCTCTTATATTTTCTTCCTGACCAACTAAAGAATTTTTAAACCAGGCATGGTAACACACATCTATAATCTCAACACTTTGGAAGGCTGAGGCAAGGTTGACTCAGGTTAAGACCAGCTGGGCAACTTAGTAGAATCTTGTCTCAAAATGTTTTAAAAAAAAAAAAAAAGGGATAGGGATGTAATTCAGCCCAAAGGCTCTGGGTTCAATTCCCAGTACACACCCCAAAACAAAACAGAATTTTTAGCTCTGTAAAGTAGAAAGCTTTAAAGCACTAGTAAGGAGGGCGAGAACTATTCGGCGATCCCTGAGCTCTGCATCATGTTGGAACTTAGAGCGCTGGGAGAACAGGCAGCTTGCTCACTGCCCTGGTAAGTAGCTGTGGGCCTGCCAGTGCACAGGCTAAGTATCAGACATCAATCCATTCCCCCTCCCCACCCCGTTAGCAAGTGGGAGCCAGAGATCTAAGTTTTATCTGTTGGGAGGATGAATGTATACAGTGTGGCAAGTAAGGGGGGGAAGATTTCTTTCTACCATCTGTTTGAAGGCAAATATTTTTATCACTGTTTTGCTCAGTTTTGATTAACGGTACTGCTCTATTCAGTATTCTGTTTTTATAAGTTCGATATTTCCTTCCATTTTGCTCTACCTGATTGAAAGAACAGCTAATGTGAACAGAATGGGATGTACTATTGTGCCTATTGGTGGTGTCCTGGTGACCTGCTGTGAGGTTCTGTGCCAGTTTCACTGCACTGCCTGCATGGGTTTGTTCTGTCTTGTTCTGCTGTATTTTGCTACCTTCAAAAAAAAACAGTAGATAACAAAGTAACAAAATGCCTCCAAAAACCTCCCTATTACACCAAAGCTGATCCATGGAGCATGGATGAGGAAAAACTCAAAAACAAAGCAACAAAATAATATAAGGTGATTAAAAAATAAATAACAACAACAAAACAAGTCAGTAAGATACTGAGCAACCTGAAACAGGATATAACTAAACAGATAATGGACTTAAAAAGTAAAAGGAAGAAAAGAAAGTTCTCTAAAGGATATAACTGCATTTATGTTTAAGTGTGTAGGATTGATAACCATGTTGCTAAGTTGTTATTGGATCACTGAACTTCTTTGCAGCCTCACTGTTTGAATGTCACTTTGTATGCTTTAATTTTGTAACCTGAACAACTATGTCTAAGAAGACAATATGTAATTTATCAACTAGTGATTTCTTACTGTTTATTTTTTTTTCTGAAACTCTGTATTGTTTCTACCCCTTTTTCTGTTTTGCTTTTTTCCTCTTTAAATAAAATTTTAAAATAAAATAAAACACTAGTAAGCCCCATAAAGAAAAGGAACAGAAAACATTTCCCATGGATCATTGGAAGTCTCTTTAATCTCTGAACCATAATTTCATAGCTTCCTATCTTTTGTTTGTTTGTTTGTTTGTTTGTACTAGGAATCAAACTCACAACCTCAGGCTTGCTGGGCAGGCAGTGTGCCACTGAGCTATATCCCTGGCCCTCTCATCTCTTCTATTGCTAAGAAAATCCCTCTTACTGTGGCCTGTTCACCAACTTCAGTGATGCAGATGTATTAAAGTGAAGAGCCTCCTCCATAAATACATTTTCCAAGGGACTTAGCATCTGACAGCATGTTGCAGTACATCCACAGATGATGATGCATTAAATGCACTGCTATAATCTAAATGTTTGAGGGCTGGGAATTTAGCTCAGCAGCGTAAGTGCCTGCATGGCAAGTGCAAGGTTGTGAGTTTGAATGCTAGTACAACCAAAAAAAAAAGAATCTAACTATTTATAAGTTCTCCCAAAATTCACATGGTGGAAATTCTAACCTCAGACGTGATGCTATTTGGAGGTGGGGCCTCTAGGTAGATTAAAGCACTAAGGAATAGGATTAGTGAGTACCCTGAGGTCTGAGACACTTCCTCTCCCTCAGCATCACGTGAGAGCACAGCGGGAAGGCATCATCTATGAACCATAAATCAGACTTCATAAGACACTGAATCTACCTTGATCTTGTTCTTCTCAGCCTCTAGGACTGTAAGAAATAAATTTCTATTATTTATATACCACCCAAACACTAGTACCTTGTTAGAGCAGTATGAACAAACTTAAGCCATAAGTAGTAACTTAAAGAGGCAAGTAACCATTAACTGGAAGACAACAACCTGCTTCTTAACATTGATGGCTGCAGGTTAAATGCAGCAATATATTCATACCTCATTTTCTGACATCATTCCTGGAGTAAGCTGAGGACTTATCCCTAAGGAAATGACCAACACCTCTTCTGGCTGTACCTCCTGGATGGTTTCTTGAGATGATCCTTCATGGTCCATATGCAGGTCCATTAGCATATTTGTTCGACTTCTGCTTCGAGTTGCTTTAAAAAAAAAATCAAATAAAGTAATTCAGATGAAGTAAAAATTGAAAAAAATGGCACATTGAATAAAAAACGTATTTTCTATTCGTGTTGAACATTTGCGCATGCACAAAAAAGATGTGAGTATGGACAAGAAAAAATAAAGCAAAACAAAAAAACCAGAAACCTCTCCCCCATCACTCCTTGAAAACTGACAGAAATAAAGATTCATATCTACCAGAGAGAGGGGCTGGGGTTTAGCTCAGTGGCTAAAGTGCCTGCTTGGCAAATGTGAGGTCCTGAGTTCAATCCCCAGTACCAAGAATAAATAAATAAATAAATAAATAAAGATTCATATCTACCAGAGAGAGAGAGAGCGCTACCTATGACCACATCTTAAGTGCAGCAAACATATCCCAATCAATTTAAGACATTGGGGTGGTAAGAAAAGCATTATGTTACCTCTTACATTTTTAAGATAACTACTTTGACTATAAAATGTTTTAACTGTCACAAGTTTCCCATACTATCATGATGAACATAATCACTGCAAACAATAAACATAATACTAACAAAATTATAATACAAGTTTCCCAAACTAATGAAACTTACAAGCATTAGAGGCTTTCATGTGGAAACCTGATAACCATATAAGGTAATATATTTTAATCGGATAATACCTGTTGACAAAACTAGAGTCAGTTTTTGAAAACACATTCTTCCCCTGTGAAACATATTAACTTCTTTCCAAAGATGTAGGAGAGATTTTCTTATGTTTGGCTATAAGGTCCTTTCTGCTTTATAAAAACTTTTTTTTTTTGAGAGAGAGAGGGTCTCATTATGTAGTTCAGGCTGGCCTTGAACTCCTGGCAATCCTCCTGTCTCAGCCTCCTGAGTGCTGGGATTACAGGATATGGAAACATTTTAAATTTATAAATAATTTAATTATTTTGCCCTTTTATTTCTACCTATAACTAAACAAGTAGTACTTGTTTCCTCCCAGCACTCATGGAGCTGAGGCAGGCAAACTGATGCAAGTTCAAGGCCAGCCTCGATTACAGAGATGAGTTCAAGGCCGGAATGAACAACATAGCAAGAGCCTGTCTCAAAAAAAAAAAAAAAAATCAATAAATAAAATAATCCACCCTATATATCTTTTAAGAATCTTCATGGCCAGGGATATAGGTCAGTGGCATAATCGCCTGCCTGACAAGTGCAAGATCCTGAGTTCAATATCCAGTACAAAAAAAGAAGAATCTTCAGACACTAAAAGATTAAGATTTGTTGTGACAATGTTTCTAAGAGTTTTGGTCTTTTATAATAAATTGCATCTGTTCTCAAAAACCAACAAAATTCAAGTTGTGAGTGGTGGCAAACGCCTACAATCCCAGCATTCAGGAGGGAAAAGCAGGAGAAACACGACAAGTTTGAGGCCAGCCTGGACTACATAGTGTTCAAACTGCACTGAGACTTCATCTCAAAAAAAAAAAAAAAATTAAACTCACTTGCTATATAAAATAATCAAAAGCACAACCAAAAGCAAAACCACTCTACAGAAATAAGTCCTTCAAATCTAACTTTGAAAGTTGGCCTACTTGAAGAAAGGGGTAGAAATACAATCATCTTCAATTTACAATGCTACAGATCTGTTCATTAGTCACTTTTAATCTAAGAACCATAGAAGTCACCAAATTCTAGTCTAAAATAAATCCATTCCCATCTTTACTTGGTGGCTTTCATTATATTCTACTGAACTGTGAAATTAACTTCATGAGCAGGTCTACTAACCTTAGACCTTTTTTTTTTTGAACTAGGGATCAAACTCACGACCTTGAGTTTGCCAGGTAGGCACTTATGCCACTGAGCTAAATCCCTGGCCCTAACCTTAAACTTTATAATGTATAAAAATGCAAGTAATCAAATTTTATGTAGCAACTTACATAAAGCAAAAGCAACATGCACATGAAGTACATTTGTAAATCATTTCTTAAATAAAAGTTACATAAGAAGAGGAAGAACAGCCAGTAGGAGTTACCCACCAAATGGGGTTACTAGTGTTATATGAGCAGTAAGATTGGAGGCTGAGGAATCCCAGGCAGTGATGGCTGCTAACTGTTGTCCTGGGTTGCGAAAGCATTAAATAGAAAGAAAATCAACCCTTTGAATAATGGATATTTTTTAAACTACGAAAAAAATGCAATGACCAGGGGACACAACTATACAAAATTATACAAGGCAAAATTCTGAAATCTACTTTCCATTAGATCCATACTTGGTGACACTTTTGAATGACAGGGAATGAAAAAGCTAATGTAAGGAAATGAACAATTAGGGGGAAAAAAAATCTCTTTACCAAAAATTATTTATTTCTTCTTTCAACAAAATACAAATAGCCCATAATATTAAAAATATCATTATTTTTCCATTTTGAATTATTAAACTGACATTTTGAGATGAAAAAGAAAGCAAAAGATTTGAAGAATATGTTGTCATATTCCTACTGGTGATATAATTCCACATTATGTTAAATGTAAAGTAAATTAATTTTAAGAAGCTTCTTAACAAATCAGGTAATGGACATTAAAGCAGCCACTAAAACACTCCTGTGCCCCTGGCCTGTTTTTCCCCTAGGGTTTATTCTGTCTCACTCCCACTCATCCCAGGAGGTGTACAGGCCACCTGTATACCCTTCTGATACCACCGCCACTTGGACAGTTAGGCTCTCCACCATCCCTAGGCTTGTCTTCACCAGAACATTTAGTACTATGAAGGGTACTGCTTGCTTGTTCTCCCTATCGCCTATCAGCAGATAACCTGAGAGTAACAGTGTGTCCTAAAGGTCTTAAGAGAACCAAGGTCTAATACAATGCCTCATGTGAAGGATAGTGAGTATGTCACCCTCACAGGATATCTGCACAGATTAAATTCAAGGACTTCAGTGCTTACCGGGTGTCTGGTACATACCATGTTTTTTGTGTGTGTTGACAGACAGCAAATGCTTATAAGGTGAATAAAACTTTAATTTAAATCTTAAATGATGATAAAATGAAATGCTTTATTTCATAATAACATTAAAATATCTTAGCTCAGTGGATAATCAACTGATTAGTAATAAAGACAATAATGGAAAATAGCAACTGTTATTTTCCACTTAATTAACAGAAACTTTAAAGAATGTTATTTAGTAAGTCCTTAACTTACAAATGATTTCCATTTCTGGAAATTTGTTTGTAAATTGAATTCATTCATAAGCTGACAGTGACTCTTATACAGTACACCTCTGAAAGTTTGCAACTCAAGGTTTATAGACCTAGCACTTACTGCACAGCTCAGTGGTGGAGTGTCTGCCTAGCTGACAGTGGTGGTGAACCTGTTGCATGGGTCCTGCAGCAAGCTGTTTATATCACTGAAAGTTCTAAAAGTTTACTATTACTGGCCTAGCATGTCTGTTATCAGCACCACACACATAGACAAAGAATTATTTATTACATTGCTTGGAACTTTGTAGAAAGGAGTGTGCTACCTAATTTTAAGAATGACTATTAAGCCAACCATGGTGGCAAATGCCTGTAAGTCCAAAAGGCAGGAAGCTGAGACAGAAGAATTGCCTCAAATTCAAGGTCAGCCCAGGTTACATAGAGAGTTCAACACAAGCCTGCACTACACAGTAAGACTCTGTCTCGAAAAACAAAAAGACTACTTACAACCAACGATATTTTTAAAATCCTACCAAGAAAGAAATTAAAATACAAAGTTTATTTTAGGTGATATGATTTCAACAAATTATGAAAAATATGCCTAGATAAAAGTAAAGCCTACAGATTTTTAAAATTAAAATACCATCAGTAAACATAAAGAGAAAGACATTTCCAAAATATTTAAAACTATATTCCAAAACACACACAAAGGCTAATAAAGAAATATTAGAGAAAAGCCTTATGAAACTCTCATTACCAATAGGTAACCGATTCTTCTTATTGGCTGGGATGGTTGCTGGAGACAGCTGAGGAGTACTGTAAGGTGTCATTTCTAAGCTGCTGCTTTTTCCTGGCTTAGCCTGGGGTAGGTTTGCCAATAAATTGTCAAGAGCCATTCTATCTTCTCTCAGTTGATCTCCAGACATCACGCTCTTCATAAAATTCACCTAGCAAAAGCAAAGGACATTAGCCAGTGAAATCAATTTTTCAGGCATAATATGTGTTTCTGACATAAACTAATCATCTATTATTCTGCTCATTCTTAGCTAAAAGAATTTTGAGAAAATTCTATTTACCAGAGTAAGAAGCTGACTGTAGGTTACATAAACCACAGTTCTGCTCAGCCCTTCCAGAAGATTAACAGAGGACATGGGAGGTGTCTCCACTGCACGGCCCCCAATCACAACATCAAGGAAAGCAGCAACACAGCTCTGTTAAAATAGAGAGAACAAAGTGAAACACTTTGCTTTTAAAATACTGGAATAAAATTTTTGATGAAGGTAGAGAAGCACATAAAAAAGTTTAAAGTCTTGAAAGTTACTTAAAACCCAATATTTAAAGGCATTAAACTATATATTGATACAGAATATTCTCAAAATATTCTAGCAAGGAAAACAAATATAACACAGAACATTATACATACTGTGCTGCCTACCATTTCTCAAAAATGGGGGGAAGTGGTGAGTGGGAGAATATAAGTAGGAATTTATTTATATAAATATAGACCTCTTCAAGGATACACAAAACACTAGTAACTTCAAGAATCTTTTGGAGATATAAAGACTAGAAATGAAAAATGAAACAAATTTCACGATACAGTATAATCTTTAATTTTAAACCAGGTTTTCAGACTGATTGTACTGTATTGCCTACTTAAAATCTGATAAAATTTTTATTTAAGTAACTAAACAATGCCATAGATGTGCTGGGGATTTAGCTCAGTGGCATAAGTGCCTGCCTGGAAAGTGCAAGGTTGGGAGTTCGATCCCCAGTACCAAAAAATAAAATAAAAAACAATGCCATAGATGTTAACTGAAAGACACTAAAAATTACACAATTACTGCTAGTTGATATAACCACAGAATTAACTTGATGGCAATTTTTTTTCTTGGATTTTTGAGACAGGATCTTACCATGTAGTTCAGGCTGGTCTTAAACTCATTGTATAGCCCAGATTGGCCTTGAAATTGCTGCAATCCTCCTGCCTCAGCTCCCCAAGTGCTGGATAACAGGTGTGTGCCACTATGCCCAGTTGGCAATTTTTTAAAAATAAACTTAAAAAAAAAACAGCACTTTGATTCTTCTTACACTATTTCAATAAAAGAAAGTTACTAATCTCAAGTGAGCCAAGTAGGGTACTACACACCTGTATTCCCAGCTGTTGAGAACCTGAGGCAGGAGGATCACTGCAAGTTCAAGGGCAACCTAAACTATGTACCAAATCCCCATCTCAAAAAAATAAAAGAACCAGGTGTGGTGGCACATGCCTGTAATACCAGCATTCAGGGGCTTAGGCAGGAGGATCATTGTGAATTCGAGACCAGCCTGGGCTACAAAGTGAGTTCAAGGCCATCTGAAACTGCATAATGAGACCCTGTATCAAAAAGAAAAAAAAAAGAAGGAGGAGGAGGAGGAGGAGACAAAAATGTTAGCTTTAGTAAAATTTAAGTGCTGCTAAGCCGATAATGTAGTTAATTAAAAAGCTAATTAATTACTATATTATTTATTTATACATTACTTAAGGACAGGAGTTAGTAAAGAATACAGGTTCACTAGTACCTCACAAGAATTTTCTAGTAACAATACTTCACACAGTACAGTACTCATCCTTACTTTGTCAAATTTTCCAAGGTTGCTCTTTGTTCGGGGATCTCCCTCTTCAGAGCCAGTCATCGCTAACTGCTGCAACAGGCGGCCAACCTGCAACCCCAAACAGTGGCAGACACATGCTATGGACACTTAGGACTTCTGTGAAAGCACTCCTGTTCTCTTCCACAAATCTATTTCATAATATTCAAACCCACCTGATTAGGAATTCAAAACAGTGTCTCCCCAATAAAACACATTATTTTGTCACATCAGCTTTTACTAGTTCAGATTCAGTGTTATGATGAGAAAGTAGAAAATTCTATTGTAATTTCTTTAACACACAGATATCAATATTAGAAAACTTAAAATAGGGTCGAGGATTTAGCTCAGCAGCATAAGTGTCTTCCTGGTAAGTGCCAGGGTGTGAGTTCAATCGCAGTACCAAAGGGGGAAAAAAAAAAGGAAAGAAAACTTAAAATACATTTGTTTCTGATATGGTACTATTAAAGTGTTTGGAAATTTTAAAATTAATTTATAAATATTACTCATTAAATTATTTCAAGTTAATATGAAGCATTTTTCCATAAAGCATTCACAAAGCACTCAAGATAGAATATTCTTTTTCAACATTTAAAAGCAAACAATTCCCATAGAACATAAGCTGTTCAGTAAAGTAAATGCTAATTCACAGAGCTAGTTTCTTATTGCTGAAAGTAATTGTTAATCCAGTTTCTTTAAGGGCAACATACTAAAGGCAAGCATTGTTACAGCATCATCTGCAAGGAACTCTCCACTGATTGTGGAAATATGAAATTTAATCTGCACTGAAATGGTGAAAGTAAAACCATGAATACATTATCATAAGAATTATGTGTTTCACAGATGCCAAAAAAATTTATAATTTTATTTCAGGGATTTCTATATAGTGAATTGCTGAACATCCCAAGATAACACAACTAATCATGAAAAAAAGGGTCACCAACTAAAAATAAATCCAAAAATGATCTATCTGAATAAACTACGTCTTCTTCACATATCTGGAAGATATGATTAAAAGGCTGAGGATGAAGCTCAGTAGTAGAGCAGCACACACTTATTATGTGTGCCTGACTTCAACTTCCAGCACCAAAAAAAAAAAACATTAAACTATGATCAAAATATTCCCACCAATAATTAGGCATGGTAGCACACACATATAATCCAACCACTCAGGAGGCTGAGGCAGGAGGATCACTGCAAGTTCGAAGATAGTCTGGGCTACCCAGTGTGTTTGTTCAAGGCCAGCCTGACTACACAGTGAGACACTATCTCAAAAAATGAAAAACAAAACAAAAATTCCTAGCAGAAATAAAGTAGTTCAGTTAGTTCAGACAATCAGAGAAAGTGCTAATACAGATCAAAATATCCTCTTTATGGAACTCAGATCTATAAGAGTTTCAGATTTTAGAATTTAGAGATTTTTAGAAAGCAATGTAGTGCATACATGGATCACATCCAGTATATATACAGTAGAGCTCTATAGTCAAATACTATCATTTCTACAACAAAACCTAAGTATTCACTAGCATTAAAGGGAATAACTATAAATAGCCTCATATTGGGTCAACTTGGGTTTACTATACCACATGATATAAAAGACGCTCAGCTTTTATTCATTCTGGACTTTTACACTATAGAAAAGACATGGTCACTGAGTGTGGTGGCACACCTCTAAAACAGCAGCACTCGGGAGGCTGACGCAGGAGGAACATCATGAGTTCAGGGCAGTGTGGGCTACAGAGTGAATTCAAGGCCATCCAAAGCTACATAGCAAGAACCTGTCTCAGCAAAACAAAACAGCATATGCCTATAACCACAGCCACAGCCTGAGGCAGGAGGACTGCTATGAGTTCAAGGCCAGCCTGGGCTACAAAGTATTTTCTAGGTCAGCCTATACTGCAGTGAGACCCTGTCTCAAAAAAAAAAAAAAAAGAAGGAAGGAAAAGGGATGGTGAACTTGTTCTAGAAAATTGAATCAGCTATACATTTACGTATGAGAACTCCATTTAAAAACTAACAAAATGTTTAATAACTATAGTATTTCAAAATCCCAATATAGTTTTTATTTTAACATAGTTTGAGGAAAATGTATGGTAAGACCATATGAACACTGTTTTATTTTCTGTTCTCATGCCTACTGCTTGAATCAACTGATTTTAAAGTAATAATAGCAAAAACATACCTGCATCAGATTAAATCGTGCCACCTCATTAATAGGAGCATCAGAAATTATTCCATACTGCTCTGGATTGACAACTGCAGGACAAATAAAGCAAGCCAGCAGGAGATCGGTGCACATTGCCCTGACCTCCCCTACATCCAGCCTGTCCACACAGGATAAGGTTTTGTACATCTGTGACACAATCCACCGCAAACTATGTGGAAAGCAGTATGTGTTCTGTTTGAGATAACCAATGAATTTGTTCACTAGAGCCACCAGTTTGGCCTCATTGGAATCTACCATCTCCTGAACCTTTTGCCTGAATCTCTCTGAGCCTTTCTCTCCGAAGAGTTTTTCCTGCTGAGATGGGGAGAATCTCTCGATTAGCTTGTTTGGATCTGTTTCTAGGTGATCTTCATCTTCAACAAGTAGCTGCATTATCGGCTCATGTAAAGTAGCTGTGAGGAAAAGTTTGGCAGAAAACAGTCCTTCAGAAAAAAGTTTAAATAAGATACTGAAGGCACAAGTTCCTCTCCTCAAAAGTCTCCTGGGGTTGTCACTTTCTTTAAGTTCAAATTCAATCAAGTATCGCAAAACCTGAAGGAGGTAGCTTTCATCTTCCTGCATAATACAGTTGCCATACAGGGAGGTAAAAACTGTGTAAATAACACTTTGTGTGTTCTCCTGATTAAGTTTCTCGCCAGCAACCAAAGAGGAAGCAATAAGACGAGGATTTTCTCTTAATCGACTCAAGAATTCCCCGTAAGCAGTCTCCTGAAATCCCAATTGCTTATATCCATCAACGAACTGTGTATCTTCCAAAATCTTGGCATGCTGGCAACATTCAGCAGGGGATGCTTCAGCACTGATAAAAAAGAAACAAGCAAAGTAGTATTAATAATAATATTACTATATATTGGGCCAGAGATATCTCAGCAGCACAATGTCTGCTTCACAAACACAAAGAGGAGAGTTTGATTCCCAGCACAAAAAAAAAACACAAGAACAGGAGCTGATTATAGTCCCAATAATAAGATCACTCTCAACTATGACAATCATTTAGAGATCAACAGTATGTGAATGAATAATGATAGACAAAACTAAAAAGTACAAAAAATGTCAACCCTTCATATTTAATAATAAATTCAACAGGAGGCTGAGGCAGGAGGATCACTGAAAGAAAGTTCGAGGACAGCCTGGGCCACAAAGTAAGTTCAAGGCCAGCTTAAACTGCATAGTGAAACCCTGTCTCCAAAAAAAATTTTTTTTTACTGAATATTAATTTCTAGGTCCTACCAAGTACTGCCCATAGCTGCACTCTATGAATTAAATTTAAACATTTGTTACATTTTAAAAACTGCTTTGGTTGATGGTGGAATTTAGGCACTGGGAAAGCAAGCAGCCATCTCACCGCCATGGTAAGTGGCTGTGGCCTGGCAAGCTGCTGTCACCCGAGGGTGAGAACCATTGGCATCTCCTAAGATCTGCGTCATTGTGGAACTTAGGGCGCTGGGAAGGCAAGCACCCAGCTCATCGCCCTGTTAAGTGGCTGTAAGCTTACCAGCGAATGGGCTGAGATTCAAACATCCATATGCCCCCCCCCATTAACAAGTGGGGAGCCAGAGATCTGAACATCTCTTGAGAGGCTGACTATATACAATATAGCAAATAAGGGGATTCCTTCTACCATCTGTTTGAAGGCAAATGTTTTTATCACTGTTTTGCTTTGTTCTGATTAATAGTATTGCTCTATTCAATATTGTGTTCTGATAAGTTCTGTAATGTTCTGTATTTCCTTTGATTTTGCTACACCTGATTGAGAGAACAACTATTGTGAAGAAAACGAGATATACTATGGTACCTATTACTGTTATCCCGGTAACCTGCTGTGACGTTCTGTACCAATTTCACTATACTGTCTCAATTGGCTTTGTTCCATCTTGTTCTGTGGTATTTTCCTACTTTAAAAATTTTTTAAAAAAATTTTTTTAAAAACTGCTTTGGTAAGCATGACAATATGAGTTTGATTCCTGGTACAAACAAACAAACAAACAAACCCTGCTTACTTATGGACACAAGAAAGCTTCAAGCACTAAAATATATATAACATGAAGCTGGGAGTGGTGGTGCACTCCTGTAATCCCAACACTTGAGAGGTTGAGGCAGGTGCAATCATTGCAAGTTTGAGACCAGCCTGGGCTGCAAAGCGAGCCCAAGGCTAGCCTGAACCACATAGCGAGACCCTGTCTCAAAATGGCAAAAAAAAAAAAAAAACATGGGAATGTTGGTGCACACCTGTAATCCCAGCATTCTGGCAGCCTGAGGCAGGAGGAATCCACATTCAAGCCCAGCATGGGTTATTTATAGAGATTTATGAGATCCTGTCTCAAAAGAAATAAATAAAATGGATTGGGCATGTAGTTTAGTGTGAATGCCCTGATTTAATCCCAGTACTCAGGAGGCTGAAGCAGGAGAATCACTGCAAAGCTTGAGGCCAGCTTGGGTTACACAGTGAGGTCAGGGCAAGCCTGAACTGCAGTGTAAGACCTTGTCTCAAAAAACAAACAAACAAACAAAAATTATTTCTATATCAGGTTTATTATTTAACCTTTCTAAACAACAACATGCTGGTAATACAATAAATGAGTTACAGAATCACATTCTTTGACCAGACTTTTCTGGAAACAAATCCTAACAAAATATACCAAAGAGAGGGGATAAAAATCTGTAAAAATGTTCACTATGGCATTAATATTTTTTCCCCTAACTTTTAAAATAAATTACCATTATGTTTGGTCTATGTAGTCCAGTCTGGCCTTGAACACATGATCCGCAGCTTTCCCAAGAGCTGGTTTTATAGGCATATGCCACCATACTCAGCTTCTTTTTATTTACTTGTTTGTCTGCTGATACTGGCAACTGGGCTCAAGGAGCCCTGATCTACATCCATAACTCTCTTTATTTTGAGACAAGATCTCACTAAACTGCCTAGACTGGCTTTCAACTTGAAATCCTCCTGGCTTTAGCTTCCCAAGCAGCTGGGATTACAAATGTGCATCATCATATCTGATTCTAATTTAGCTTTATTTAAGTAAAACACAGAAAAGTGCCTATCTCAAGTGTGCAGTTTCATAAGTTTATATGCAAGTATAAATCCATGTAACAACCACTCAAATTAAGACACAGAAGCCAGGCATGGTGGCACATGCCTATAACCCAGCATTTGGCAGGCTGAGGCAGGACTGCCATGGGTTTAAACCCAGCCTATACTACAGTACACACTGAGATTCAGTCTCAAAAACAAAACAAAACAAAATAAAACAAAACAAGAGCTGGACATGGTGACACATGTCTGTAATCCCAGAACTGGGGAGGCTGAAGTTGGAGATCATTGCAATTTCGAGACCAGCCTGGGTTACCAAGTCAGCTCAAGGCTAGTCTGAACTACATAGTGAGACCCTGTCTCAAAAAAAAAAAAAAAAATAACATAACATAAAATAAAATGCCAAATAAAAGAACAGCTGGATGCAGTGGCACATGTTACAGTCCCAGATAACTGGGAAGCTGATGCAGGAGGATCAGCTACGTCTAAGAGTTTTGAAACCAGTCTAGATAACACAGTGAGATCTCATCTCAAAAAACAAAACACTTGGACTGAATTCCAAATTTGCTCTAGTTTGGTTATAGAAAAAAAGACTTGAACCATCTGTGCCACAAATGGAAGTGTTTCAGATAATAAAGAGTGAAGTTTACCTATAAGTAAAGTATCAAGAAAATGTGCAAAGTTTATTTTCTTTTATATGGGTAAAAAAAAAAAAAATTAAAACACTTCCCTTGGAACAGAGCTATGGAGAAATTCTTCTTTTTGAGGGCTGTGGTGAATGGATGAAGGAATATAATACTGACAAAATATTCCAAAAATATATAAAACACAAACTTAAAAGAAAGTTGCTGGTCAGTCTTAGCATTTTACAGTATTTGGGAAAATAATTGTTACATTTTTCTTGCTCCAAGTAACTGACAAGAAAGCAGCGGTTCAGTCTCTGTAGTAAAGGCATCACAGGCAGCCAGCAGAGGAATAAACGCAGACAGTTCACCTCATTCTCCAGAAAGCCACAATGAATGCAAGCTGAACTGTAAAAGTGGCCTAACACTGTATCCCTAGGTGGTCTTTCTTCCCTCCTATGTTTTGTTTTCAGTTTTTTTTTTACAGCCCGATTTAAAACAATCAGATTCAAGTTGATTCATTTTAGTTATGTAAAAACCTGACATGGAAGAAAACAATGTATTTTTTGTGTTACAACAAACAAACAAATAAACAAACAAACAAACAAACAAACATTTAAAGCAACCCCAAATACTTGTGAAGGCCCCTTGCCAGTCAATCATTTTTGTAAGCACATAAATAATCATTTCTGTGATTTCCAACATCAAAGATTATTCTTGTCTCTTCTTTAAATTTTATTTTTTAGGGTTGGCTTTTTTTTTTTTTGGTTTGTTTTTGAGACAAGACCTCGCTATGCAGTTTGGACTGGCCTTGAACTTAAGAGATTCTCCTGCCTCAGCCTCTTAAGTGCTGGCATTACAGGCATGTGCCATCATGCCCAGCTCCTGTCACCATGCCCAGCTCCTGTCACCATGCCCAGCTTTGACACAGCTGTATCTGGCTACTTAACATACTTCAGCACTACCTTTTTATATAGACTTGAATTTGGGATCCTCCTGATGTAGTCTCCCATAGTACCAAGATTACAGACATCTGTCACCACATCTGGCTAGCACTACTATTAAAAACTGCTTCTTGGGATAACAGAAAATGAGGTATTAACATACTGTATAAGTATTTAACACACTATCAAAATATGAAAATGTACATTTATATGAAAAAGTAAAACACAAGACAATTCTCTGTAACAAAATGTTACATATAAAAGGCACAAAACTAATTTAGTGTCATGTAAAATGTTAATGTTTTACCTATGGTTTTCTATAGCCATATTTAAGTTAACTAATAAAGTGTGCACGTTTTATAAGCAAAGACTCAACACCAATTTTCAGTATGTAGCATGTACTGTGTTGGGAACAGACTCATTTAGTTACAATTAACAATCACCACAGAATTGTACCAGTTCATAAAATACATCATGTGAAAATCTTTACCTTGTTATGATAAGCCGATCCAAATTAATTCTCTGTTGCTTTGCAATCCATGCTGTACGATACAACTTTTCAGCAGTCTTAAGTACATCTGCATTGAGCCTCTGAATGAGCTGTTTCTCAGAGTTCACATACAAACGCTCCTGCTTGAGGTGATGGGCCAACGTATGAATATCTAGCTTCACCATCTTCAGAAGTGGGAAAGGTACAAAGGCCAATCACTAAGGGAAAAAGACAGAATTTTGGAAGTTTACATCATGGAAATTCTTTTCTACTATCCAAAGGCTTAGGAGAATACATTAAGATTTAGATTATGGGCTCAGTGGCATAGCACCTGCCTGGCAAGTACAAGGTCCTGAGTTTGATTACTAGTACAAAAAAATTTAGATTATACATAGCATCACTGTTAATTCTAATTTAAAAATAAACTTGCCAGGCTGATAACCCACATAAGTAATCTCAGCACCTGGAAAGCTGAGGCAGAAGGATCACAAGTGTGAGGTCTGTCTGGACTATAGTGAATTCAAGGCTAGCTACACAGCAAGACTTTATTTAAAAAAAAAAAACTATCATCTTAAATTACAGAAGCATTATAAATTCACAACAGAAAAATTGGTAAATAAAGATTAAAAATGAAAAAATTAATAAACTCCCAATGTGGCCACAAAGCTCAAAGAAAATCTCTATAAACTCTTCAAGACCAGTTACCTTATCGGCCCTGGAAACATACTTGACTGTGTTCTTCCACACATAATCAGCTTGTCCCATGGATTCTATCTCCAAAGACAATTTGAATCTCCACCCCACTGGTAAGAGGCCATCACCCCTCACCTGGAGGACTAGGACCACCACTTCCTAACCAGTCTCTCTGCTGGCTTTCTTGAATTTTGGACTGTGTTCTCTCCAGAGCAAAGAATGAACCTTTAAATTTAAGTCACATCACTTTATCCTCCTACAAGGAACATTCTGAGACCTGCAAAATGAAATCAAAAGCCCGCATGATCTTCCCTAGTACCTCCTCCCCAGTCTCATCACCACCCAACTGACCCACTCTCGATTATCTTCAACAGGAGAGAGGGCCCTCCTCAAAACCTTCAATGTTTAAAAAAAAAAAAAAAACCTTCATGTTTGCTGATTCCTCTCCTTGGAAGACTGTTCCTGCAGAGAGCTACAAGACTGCTGACTTCACTTTGCTCGGGCTTTTCTGATCAGATATCTACTAGCCTCAGACAGAACTGTTTCTAAAGGAGCAAATACTACTTCCTAAAAGCATTTGTCCCTACTCAGCATCCTATTGCAGGTACCTCCTTGCAAACTAATTGTGCTTCTGGATGGAATCCCTGCTAGGCCCTAAGTACCACCAGGGCCACGGTTTGTATTTTACTCATTGTTGTTGTAATTTCAGGGCCTGAGGAGGGCCTGATTTCACAGTAGTAGCTGAATAAATATTTGCCAAAAGTATGAATCGAATCACATACTTTTTGTTTATATAGTGGCTAAACAAAAGGATACCTACAGCACACAGATTTAAAAATGTTAGTAAGCTTTACCCTTAAGCCTAGAATGCCTGCCAGGCCACAAATAATTTGTTTGATTAGGTTTTGTTTTTTTGTGTAGGTTGATCTTGAACTCACTTGTAGTCCAGGGTGGCCTTGAATCTGTACCATCCTCCTGCTTCAGCCTCCCAAGTGCTGGGATTACAGGCATACACCACCACATCCAGCTTCCACAAAAGTTTTTTGTACCAACAACTGAAACATCTGTAGTACAAACAGCAGAAGACAATGTTGTGTGCTCAAAGAGCAGCTGTTAAGTAGGTAAAGATTTCTCAAACTGGGAGAGGAGGTATACACCTACAATCCCAGCACTCATGTAATTCCTGCACTAGACAGGGTGAGGCAGGAGGATACCTGTGAGTTTATGGCCAGCCTAGGCTACATAGTGAGTTTAAGGCCAGTATGAACTGTAGGAGACCCTGTCTCAAAAAAATGAAGATAAAAACAAGAATTAAACATAGCCAGTAGGGCATAATAACGCGTGCCTGTAATTCCAGCACTTGTGAGCCTGGGGCAAGAAGATCATTGAGGCAAATCTGAGGCCAGCCTGGGCTACACAGTGAGTTCAGCCTGAATTACATATCAAGACCTTGTCTCCAAGAGAAGAGAAGAGAGAATTAAACATAGCCAGCCTTGGTGGCATACTCCTCTAATCACAGCACTCTGAGTGTGAGCCAGCTATGTCACAAGTTCAAGCACAGCCTGGGTAACTTAGTGACTTTTCTCTCTTTTTTTTTTTTTGTACCAGAGATCAAACTCATAACCTCACACTTGCCAGGCAAGTGCTTGTGCTCTGTGACTTTTTAAGACTGTCTTAAAAAGTAAAAAAGAGGGTTGGGGATATAACTCAGCTCAAAGGCCCTATAACTCAGTCCTCAGGAATACAAAAATACAAAGTACAGTAGCAGCTGGAAATATATTTAAAGCCACTTTTACCTAACGAAATAGATTACCAATTTTAAGTCAACCTCCTGAGTGCCAGGATTAAAAGCATGAGCCACCATGCCCAGTATTATGAATATTATGCTAGAAGTTTCTACAAGGTACACTAAGGACAAGGGAGAAAAAAACAGTAAAGAGCTACATTCCCAAACCCCAGGGGTTTTGTTTGCTTGTTTTTTGTCTTCTTGAGACAGAGTCTCACTATGTAGTTCAGGCTGCTCTTGAACTAACTTTGTAGCCCAGGTTAGCCTCAAACTCTGAGTAATCCTCCTGTCTCAGCCTCCCAAGTGCTGGGATTACAGGGGTGTGCCACCACACCTGGCTCCAAACCTCAGTATTAGAAGACAAGAATTTACACACACAAAAGGAAAAACAAATTTTGCCAGACAAGAAGACGGTTGTGTGTAGAGGCAGAATTTCAGATAAAGGGAGTCAACAAAGCAAAGGCACATACATGTAATATAAAGTACATTTACAGGGTCTGGGGATTTAGCTCAGAGGTAAAGGTCTTGCCTTGCATGCAAGAGGTCCTAGGTTCAACCCCCAGCACCAAAAGCAAAAAAGTGGCAGTACATTAAAAGAACTACACAGAGCTTGCTACAGTTTGTGGTTGTATGTGTGCTCTTTAAGTATGAGGATAAGAGTAAGTGTATAATGAGGTGTAAGGCTACAGAGATAGATGGTAGAGTTAAAAGTAGTTAAGTCACCTGAATTTTACAATTCAAGTTTTTAAATGCTGAATAAACTTTTCCCATCACAACAATATTGTCAGTGATAGGGAATTTTTAAACTGGGATTAATATGATTAAGTTTATATTTGAGAATATAATAAAATGAGGTGGGAATGGGACAAGATGAAGAGACTGAACTATTTGTTTTCAACTTTTTCATTAGTACATATTTGCCTTATATGATGTTTAGGTTCATCTTTGGGGGGTAGGTACAAGTACCTTTTTTTTTTTTTTTGTCTTTTTTTGAGACAAGGTCTCCCTATGCAGCAGGCTGGCCTTGAGTTCACTTTGTAGCCGAAACTGGTATTGAACTTGCAGTGATCCTCCTGCCTCAGCCTCCCAAATGCTGGGATTATAGGCATGTGCCATCATGCCGGGCTAACATTTGTTAATTCTTTTCATTCTCTTTCCCTTTCCCTGCTCTGCATGCTGTCTCTGGGTCCCCTTTTGCAAAAGATTTATCTCCCTGTTTCCTATTTTTTTAAATTATACTTTGGGTTTCTCATATAAAAGAAGCTACAGGGCCGGGAATTTAGCTCAGTGGCTCAAGTGCTTGCCTGGCAAAAGCACAAGGTCATGAATTTGATCCCCAGTACCAAAGAAAGAAAGAAAAGAAAAGAAAAGAAAAGAAAAGAAAAGAAAAGAAAAGAAAAGAAAAGAAAAGTTATACAATAACTAAGCTTGTGTGCTTATGTTTATTCACTGGTTTATTCACTGGTTTATTCACTTAACATTATGGATCAAGGTGCATCCATTCTCCTGCCTATCATGCCCACCCTAGGAAGCACAGGGGTCCCATGCCATCACTAGATGAGCCAAGGCCAAGCCCGCACCACCAGAGGTTCTCCCACTGCCTCCTGTGTGCCTGTTCACATGTGTGTCTGGGTTGTTGTGCTGTAAAACTGTGACCATCACCCAGTCCAAACAAGTGAGTGGCTATTGGGACTTTCAGTGTCTCCTGACAGTGTCGCTGCTTTATAAACCAAATCATAACTTTATTTTAGTACTGCACACCAAGAGTCCACTGAGTACCTGCAGGACTCACATCCTAGAGGTTTTATTTCTTTGATTTTAGAACCCACAGAAACCTAGAAGTGTGGGACCAGTGCAGTGGCCTTTGCCCTAGACTACGTTTGCCTGGGCAGATACTATGACACAGATAGATAAAAAATTTCCTTTTTCTTTTGGTTTTTTATATTTTTTCATCCCTTCTCATGCCTCCTTCCCCCTTAAAAGCTACTTCTTCATCTAGTGATATATTTTTTAACTGAAGAAAATTCTAAAAGTTAAATACAAATAAATAAAAAATAAAAAGGACTGGAAATGTAGCTCGGTGTAAAGGCCCAAGGTGTTCAACCTCAATCCCAAGCATCCCCCTCAAAAAAGATAAAAATGTATGATATGGGGCTGGGGATTTAGCTCAGTGGCATAAGCATCTGCCTTGCAAGCACACAGTCATGCGTTTGATCCCCGGTACCAATTAAAAAAAAACAAAAACGAATGATGCATAGTCAACAAATGATTACTAAAATCTGTAAGTTTTTTGCATGAAATCACAGTGCTAAAATTTTAAAGTAATCAGAACTCTAATGTGCATTTTGTTGTAATAGTTTTATATTGCTGCAACAAAAGAAATAGGCGACACAGTTCCAGATTAACAGAGATTAAAGCAACATAACCAAATTCAATGCATAAGTCTTGGTTGGGTGAAAATAAGGAGAGAAAAGACATCATAGCACAATAGGAAAAATCTGAGCACGGACCAGATCTCTGAATTAGAAAAATAGTGCTGATTTTACTAGTTATAAATGATACTGTGATTATATAGGAGAATATCCTACTTTTAAAAGATGATTACTCAAATATTTACAATGAAGTACTAGGGTGTTTGCAACATCCATGGTTTAACAAAAAGAAAAAATTTTGAAAAGTAGCAACATGGCCAGACATGGTGGCACATGCCTGTAATCCCAGCACTCAGAAGGCTGAGGCAGGAAGATTGCTGCAAATTCAAGGACAGTCTGTGCTACACAGTGAGTTCAAGGCAACCCTAAACTACACAGCAAGACCTTGTCTCAAAAAGCACAAAATGCACAAGTTTGTTGAAATGAATAGTAGGTATACGGTAATCACTACATAGTACTATTCTTCAATCACTTTTATACATTAGAAAAAATTTTTTCTGTTGTTTGGTTGGTTTTTTGTTTTTTAAGCCAGGGTCTCACTATGAAGTTCAGGCTGACCTTGAACTCATTATATATCCCAGACTGGCCTCAAACTCATGGGACTCCTTGTGCCTCAGCCTCCCACATGCAAGGATTACATACCCCACCTAGGCCTAGAAAATTACCATAATTAAAAAGCAGGGCAAGGTGCAGTGGTCCATTCCTGTAACCTCAGTTACTCTGGAGGCTGAAGCAGGAGGATCATGAGTTTGAGGCTAAGCTGGGAAACTTGGCAAGAACTGCCTTAAAACCAAATAAAAAGAGCTATAGCTCAAGATTCCCTGAATGTAATCCCCAATTTGAGGCTAGCCTGGGCGACTTAGTGAGATCCTGTCTCAAATAAAATTTACAAAGGGTTATGATGTAGATCAAAGGTACAGCACTTTCCTAGAATGCCTGAGACCTTGGGTGCAATCTTCAGCAACACACATGCACAAAAATGAAATTAAAAAAAAAAATCACACAGTGGCTTTCCCTGCAAAATAATGCTTACAATATTTTAGAAACAATCACTGGGAGCTGAGGGCATAGCTGTATCTGAGCACTTGCCTGCCACACATGAGTCTCTGGATTTGATCCCTAGCACCCACGTGTACATATAATCTTCTCATTACCAAACAAAAATCAGGAAAGTATTAAGTAACCATTGGGTAAAATCCAAGAGATCTAGAATATGAATTAACTTTGATCTATTTTTTTACACTTATTTACCTAAATTGAATTCATACTCTGTATCTTATTTTATATAATATATATTACATGCATAGTTTTTGTTGTTGTTTTTGTGTTACTGGGAATTGAACAATGGGTTTTTTGCACTGGACTTTTCGTACTTTTTAAAAATTTGAGACAGGATCTTAGTAAGTCTCCAAATTACCCAAGTTGGGCTCAAATTTATGATCCTTCCATCTCAGCCTTCCAGAGTTCTGGGAGTAGTGGCCTGTGCTACCAAGCCTAGTAGCACATGCCTGATTATCAAGTTATTACACATTTACCTATCTCATGCATTAAACTGCAAACATTGAGTGTACAGACTCAGCTCCGCATCCTAGAGTGGGTGATGACAGGCATAAGCTCAAAAGTGTTAACAGAACTCAATCCAACTAGCATTAAGTTTACTAGCTTACATGTTTTTTAAAAAAATAATACCATACATACAAAAAATAACACTAATAAGTTACTACTTAAAAATGACAGTCAAGGATCAAGGATTTAGCTCAGTGACACGGTGCTACCTGGCAAGTGTGAGATCCTGAGTTCAAAAAAATGACAGTCAATAGAGGATGTGACTCAGTGGGAGAATGTATGGCCCGGGATTTGATGCCTTCCACCAAACAGAAATCATACAAGACATTGAAGAAAAGGATTTGATGATTTAAAAAACAAAGTCACAAAGTTGTTCTGCTGTTCTAAGATACCACTTGTAAGACCAGAGAAGTTAACAGTCATGAGCTAAGGAATGACTTACACAAAACTTAAAACAGCAAATAGCTAATAGTAAGGAAATTTTACCATTCTGCAGACAACAGAAAAGCACAGATATTAATAAATTAGTCTGTTAAAAGTAACAATAACAATATCAGAGTAACAATAAAATAAATATTAATACTGAACTTAGACCTATTCCAAGACTTCAGCTGAATTTTCTCAATAAGCCCTCACAAACCTGTGACAGGTGTGCTCTCATCATTCTCGACTGATGAGTGAGGAAAGTGTTGACATATCTAGTCAGCAGTGAAGTACAGATTCAAACAATTCAGTTCTGACTCCAAGAAAGCACTTTCTCTCAACCTACTAACCCAAACATTTTTCAGTAACATCTACTTTACAATTATGTTTAAAATTGACTTCTTGGTTTTTACAGAACTTTATTTGCTTGTGGTAGCATCTACTTCATTTAAGAAGGCAGAAAAAAGAGGACCCTTGCACTTGCACAGTATTGGTGAGAATGTAATTTCATGCAGCCATTATGGAAAACAGAAGTTCTTCAAAGAATTAAAAATACAACTACCACATGATCCAGTAATCCAACTACAGGATTTACTTTCAAAGGAAATGAAATCAGGATGTCAAAGATATTTCTGCACTTTCATGCTGCATTACTCATGACAGTCAAAATATGGAATCAACCTAAGTGTCCATTAACAAAGATGAAAAAATAAGTTAATATATATATATTCATATATGTATGTCTCATATATGTATTTATATACAGCCCAGATTCAGCCATAAAAAAGAAGCAAATCCTGTCACTTGCAACAACATAGATGGAACTGGAGATCATTAAGTGAAATAAGTTAGGCACAGGAGGAAAAGTACCCTATGATTTTTTTTTTTTTTTTGGATACCGGGGATCAAACTTGCGACTTCGGCTTGCCAGGTAGGTGCTTATGCTGCTGAGCTAAATCCCTGACTTGACTTTATTTTTATGTGGACTCTAAAAAAGCTGCAATCAGGCTGGGAATACAGCCCAGTGACACAGCACCTGCCTGCCAAGTGCAAGGTTAAGATTTCAATTACTGAGACCAAAAAAAAAAAAAGTTGAACTCACAGAGAATAGAATGGTGGTCTCCAGAGGATGGAGAAATGTTACTCAAACCATACAAAATCAGTAAGAGCCAGGTACAATGGTGCTGTAATCCCAGCACTATAAGAGGCAAAGTCATAAGGATCAGAAGTTCAAGTCCAGCCTGTACAACTTAGTAAGACACTGTCTCAAAATCTGAAAAAGAGCTGGGAATGTAGCTCTGTGTAAATGCCCTGGGTTCAAGTCCTACTACTGCCAAAAAAAAAAAGTACAGTGAGAAGCAAAAATAGAGATTTTTTTCATAGTATGCCAAGTACAGTTATTGACCATATATTGTATTATTACAAAATAGTAATAGAAGATGACTGTTGTGCTGAGCATCAAATCCTGAGCCACACCCACTAGGGCGAGCGCTCTTATCACTGAGTTGTATTCCCCATCCCCAAACTCTTTCTCTTCAGCCACAAATCAAACTGTATTAAGATAGGATCTCAGAACCTAAAAATCCTGCCTGTAATCCCAGTGCTCCAGAAGCCAGAGGCAGGAGGATCACATTCAAGCCTGGCCTGGGCAACTGAACAAGACCCTGTCTCAAAATTGTAACCCAGTGTGAAGGCCCTCAGTTCAATCTCCAATATTGAGGAGAAAAAAAAAAAAAGAATCTCAGAATTAGAAAGGCTATTAAGGGCTCTCTTGTTCAATTTCATTCAACAACTGTTATCTAAAATGTTTTCACTAATCCCAAATCCTGGTAATGCAGCACATAACACACCCAGTCAACAATGAAGTCAGAAGCAAACTTCAGGTATGATGACAAGTGGAGAATAAAAGTCTAACATTATTTAAAAACTCCAAACAGAACAAAACAATTTCCCTTCTAAAACCCACAACGGTTAGACCTTATTTCTATCATGGGTCAGACTCCTAGTTTTAAAACTCAGGACTTGGCTGGGCATGTGCCTTTAATACCAGCACCTGGGAGGCTCAGACAGGAGGATTACCAAGAGTTCAAATCTCTGGGATACACAGTAAGTATAAGGCCAGCCTGAACTACATAGTAAAACCACATGTGAAAGAGAAGAGAAGAGAAGAGAAGAGAAGAGAAGAGAAGAGAAGAGAAGAGAAGAGAAGAGAAGGGAAGGGAAGGGAAGGGAAGGGAAGGGAAGGGAAGGGAAG